>CM028750.1:42894211-43494211 GCA_016801395.1 Leptodermis oblonga | reverse complement strand
CCAACAAACAAACAAACAACAAGATACATTAGCAGTTTCCTTACTTGATTATCAAAAATTCCCACTCAGCTTTTTCTTCAAAAATGGAAAAATAAATTAAATAAAAAAAATCACGAAATCAACATCTTATTGTAAATAGGAAACATTATTGCCAGATGCAGCTTCACTTTACTCCGACCAAAATAGAAAAACATTTAACGGGATATAAAGGGGAGACATTAGCTTAAATATGCTGTTCCTTAACAGGAGAATTGTGCTTACAAACCAAGATAATTCAACCCTTTTCACAAAGCGAACAAAATCCAATCTTTAGATTCTCAAGAGCTTAAAAATTACATTTCCCACAATTCACTTCCAATAAATTTCATTTTCAGTTCAATTTCCCTTTATCAGTTGCCTTCTCTTTTCAACAACATATCAGTAATCACACTCAAAAAAAAAAAAAAAAAAACCAGAAATTAAACAGCATCATTGAGCTGAGCATACCTCACAAGCTTTTCTTTTTTGAGCTCCATCCCCTTCTTCCAGTCTGTTTCTTGATGAGCAACAGTCAAGAAACGGAAGCTCTTCAAAAATTGTAACCCTCCTCTAGTGTGAACGGAAAAAAATCTTCTCTCTCCTGGAAATTAAAGTGCTTGAACAGTGAAGAAGAAGAAGAAGAAGACAGTGAGAGCCGCAACCAAGAGGGGCCCTCTTAGATTAATAATTCTAGGACTATTCTACTCTCTAAAATTAACCCAAAAAAGAAAAGGGTCAAAAAAAAAAGTTGGGTTTTCAGACAAGGATTTGCAGGTCCAATAAATGGTAAAGAAAGAATTATTCTGAGTTTAATTGAGCTGTTTCTGTTGTGTTTTGTTGGTTAGCGATTGTTTCAGATTATGGCTAAGAGAATAAACAGTTACAGCACTGATTTAGATTGTCTGAGTTTTATTTTATTGATGAATACAAAAAGTATTATATTCATTAACAAAAGTATTATATTCATCTAACGCATATGTAGTCAATGGCATGTTGACCAGATGTAGTCACTAAGGAAAGCTCACCCAAATTTGAAGCCATTATCTTTTTGATTGGCTTTCAAGATTTTGCAATCTATTCTTAACCTTTATACAATACGAAATTGGTGCATCACTTTTTAAATACTTCCTCCGTCACACTTAAAGAGTCCACTTTCAAAACAAAATTTTGTCTCATTTAAAGAATTTACTTTGAATTTATTTATATTACATACCCGATATAACAATGTGTGGTTCACAATTAACCCTTACTTCTAAAGTAAGAATATAAGTGGAAAATATGATGCTAAATTACTTATTTCGGGTGTTATATCTCACAACCCATAATAAGTTGTACACATTTCAAAGTGAACTCTTTGAGTGGGACGGAGGGAGTAATATCTTTTATTTAGTGAAATAATTTTTTTATTTTGAGAAATTCGTTCCGTTACAACTATTATATTCAATTAATATAAAAGCTTTCCCTTTCAAAAAAAAAAAAGTTTGATGTTTTTTTTTTTCCCCCTTTTATATTGTATTTATAAGAGTATAGGTTTTTTTCTTGGGTCTACAAAATGGATATTTTAATTGAAACTTAAAAGTAATCGCACGTCCAAACATAATACTTATGTGATTCTATGGTTTAAGCCATTTCTAACTAATTCTATTAGTTTTAAGAGGAAATAAAAACTAATTTCTTTGATTTTGATAAATGAAAAGAGTATATTAATGGCACTGAAAATCGTGAAACAACATAAAACTAAAAAATAGCTGGTACAACTTATTACAAAAAATTTGGTTGGATAATTATCAAATTTAGACCATAATACTCTTCTCGTTTTACTAGAAGAGTCTAATTTGACAAATGTATAACTTAATATCAATGTACAACATTTAAAATAACTAACTTACACTATTTATAGTCCATTTATAACCTTAATTTTTAAATATGGGCTAATTATAGACCATATATAATTATATTAATAAGGGTATAAGAAGTAAAATATTTAAAAGTTGACTATTCTAATGAAACAAAATATGATTTTGAAAGTGAACTCTTCTAATGAAACGGGGAGAGTTGTACATTTAAATTGATACAGTACATAATTTAGATTTAACCATTGTAGAAGTATAAACTTGCTATTGTTTTGAACAAATCTCGTATTGACAATGACGAATCTACCAAGAGATTATTTGAAGGACATATGAAAAGAATCGTCGTAATTATATATGAAATCATCATAGATATGGATAAAATAATTATTTGAAGGACAAAACTCCTTATTGATCTAATTAGAAAGACTAATATTTAAAATCATGTGAAATTAAATAAAAGAAAGTGAAGAATATTTTTATTAGTTGATTTACGAAGAGATTGAAATGTTTGTGAAATTTTGATCTCTTGTCTCAAAGAAAATAAATACAAGAATTGAAAAATAAATGTATAAAATTTCTTTATGCAATGAATGAAACTAAAACCTACATAATAATGACTACTCTATTAATTTTAAATTGACAACATCTTTTTCATTCTTGAACTTTAACTCTAAATACAACTTCATCTTAATTTTATACATATTTTTCCTTTGGTCAACACTTTAATATTTAAGTTCACTTCTTTGGTTAGAATACTCCTATCAATATCAAAATTCCATCTCTATCACAAAAATCGTTTTCATAGTTATGACTATCAGATTTAGGAATGAAATGTTAGATCTTACATTATAGAAGGGGAAAAAAAAAAAAAAACATAAAATTCAACTAAATAAAGAAAACTCTCAAGTTCTCATGCTTGAAGAACGCCCTCCAATGCTTTAGTGCTCCATATGGCCGCCGTTGTCCCCCGGGCGGACCTGGTGGCGGTGGCGGTGGTGGCAGTCGTAACTCTTACTCCTATTTGGTGGACGAAGCAGCATGGCTATGCCCGTCCTGGGGCTTACAACAAAGTATTGGTCATTTGTCAGGATTAGTCCCCTATAAACGTTGTTGTTTAAGTTAATTATTAGTTTGTTACTGAATTGTATAAATATCAGTAACAATACCACCTTAGGGCATGTTTTGATTGAATGAAAATTTGAGTTTCTTCCCCCTCAAATTCTTCTCCTTTTCATCTCTATACTTTTCCCCCTTTCTAATTCTTCTACCTCCCTATCTATTCTCCCCCAACTTTAATTTTTTCTAATAATTTTATCTTATTTCCGGAGAGCATGACATCATTGTTATAATGTACATAATATAAATTATTCTATATATAAGTAGATATTAATAATAATAATAATATGTATTAATAACGAAAATATAAACATTAGGGGTGGATGCTACCACTTAATAAAATATTGTGAACCTTCCAAGAAATCAAAATCGCCAGTTCTTCAGAAGATGAAATTGGAATCGAACTGTTGATCAGGTCTCGATTCGATTTCAGTTTGAATCAGAATCATGACCATGTCTATACTTGATGCACAAATCACAAGAATATAGTGCATATAATGAGGGCTCGAAAGTTACCTAGCTGTTCAACCGCAAACAGGCCTTCCACATCGTTGTAGGATTGAAATTCAATAGAGTAGTATTAAGCTTTCTCGTTAATTAAAAATAAAAAGTAAAAGGATCAAGGAGAACAGAGGTGTTGTGCCGGGCTACCCACTGTTAACGGTTCGTTTTGGGCCTTTTGGCACTCCACTATTGGGGCAGTCAACTTCATATAGGCCTCAATAGTATTTGTCTACAGTTATTATATTTTGAAGTGAAATCAAAATACAAAATCTTATTTTTCTTTTTTAATCTAGCATTGGAATTTTCTTTCAAGAGTGATTTAGGAAAATTACTAATATTATATATATATATATATATAGTTGTTGGGGAATTTGTCCCACTAGGAGATAATACAAGAACACATCCTACCATAAAGCCCAATAAGTAAACTGGAGAATAAATGGATCGACACCAAACCCATATCTACTCTGAGCAAGGAAGGGGGCTTGCAAAGTATATGGGTCAAATTAAGAGGCGCAACACAAACCTTGGGCTCTGATGGGTCAAATTACTAATATGTTATAGGCCAATTAAATTCATGACCGTTAGACTTTCTTATTATTGAGAATTTCCTAGAAACGATTACTACAATATAAATTTATACTGTACTAATTATTTTATATAAAATTACATCTTTTATTTTTAGGGTTTATATAATAATATATCGATTGTGCGTTTTAATTTTATGGGTATGTAGTTAGTTAGGAGAGAGAGGAAAATTAAATATTTTTTGTTTCAATAGAAAAGTTTAGTTTTAAAATTTTTACTTTTTTATGAGAGAGAGAGGTAGGAATCGAACCATCGACATTTGCATGGCCCGCTATGCATCACAACCGCTGAGAAATATGTACTTTGGCATCCATAAAAAAATGTACATTTATGAAATTGAGTTCTTTTACTGGAACGGAGGGAATATGTATATTAATATATATATATATATACATATAATTTAAAATGATACCAAAAAATAAAATAAAATTAAAATGATACCTCCCAAGTCCCTTTTTTTTGTTTTTTTGGGTGTGTGTTAACTGTTAACAAAGCCTTAATTGCTTCTCCCTTTCCAGTTTCCTGACATGAAAGTTTGAAGATCATAAAATGTGAGAAAAACTTTGTGGCCCAACAAAGAACAGCCCAGTTAGTTTTTCATCGGAGAATAAGCCCAATGGCACTTATTGCTAGGAAAGTGTTATCAGGCTTGACGCCTGAATTTAGTAAATAGAAGTTCAGAAATTAATGAAAGAAAAGAAAGGACGAAGAGAAAAAAAAAAGAAAAGAAAAAAAGAAAAACGAAGAGAAACAGAGGATTTTTTAATTAATTTTTTTCATTTTGGGAACATGATTTTTTTTATATTTAAGCTAGGCATTCATATATCATAAGTACATTGTTTTAAACAAAATTCCTAAATACTAATTCTAAGAAATCTGAACATGTCATTGTTTAGTTTTAATTATTGACACTTATATGAATTACGGTATCTTTCATAAAGTGTTCATACAACGAACGTCCTTTTGGTTATTGAAAAGTTCACAATCAGAAAAATAGCAACACAACTTTTTTTTAGTGGAAAGCTCTTTTTGTTTGTTTGTTTGTTTGTTGGTCTATTAAATGATTATTTTTCTTTAATTTTACTATGACTGGTATGATATCATGTTTTTAAGTATATATAGTTCACATGTGTTTGCTAATGTTGCGATCATCCAACACCCCAACTCAGTGATGCTGATTAATCTCATTGCACCTTCAAACTAACAGTGCATGCCTTTATTGAGAATCTTGTTCCCACAATAAGTAATCCCTCAAATTTTGCTTACATCCAACTATGCAAATTATCTGCATCAGAACTTAAACAGTAAAAACGATTATAAGGCTGCCATTGCAAGATGAAATCAAAACTCACCATTCTTGTCGAGTTATAATATAACTTCATCTACGTGAAAACTTTAGTCAAGGATATGGCATTGTGGATCCCCGAATAAAATGATTTTATCTATATTAACATATAAAGCCTCTGTAAATGTGGTTGAGGGCTTTTTTATCCCTTTTTTTTTTTTACAAGCCGAACAGCAACAGAGGTAACACGTGGAGTCTTGACCTCTCCAAAGTACGTACAACGCGGGACCAGTGGGAAGCAAAACGAAGTCGTTTTCCTTCATTTTGCCTTGGGAGATCCGTCCTCTCGTGGGATGTGAGTTGCTGTCTCCAATTTCGTCAGGTTCCATACCTTCTTCTGAAGCAAAATTGAATGCCAAAGGGTACCAGCCCTCCCTTCGTAGGAGTTTTGGAACGTTTGGTGATGGTGCCGATTGGAGGAAAAAGGAGAACAGACGTCTGCCAGTCTCAGTTACAGCAAGAAAAAAATGCATCCGTGCAATTACAGCAAGAAAAAAAAGCCTTCGTGCAATTAGAGCAAGAAAAAGAGGGTCTTTCTCAAAAGCAGCAAGGACAAAATTAAATTGAAGCGATGGGGTTGCAACTAGGGATGGCCACGGTTCAGGACCGCCGATTACGGTTCATGAATTAGTGGAACCGGAACCTTGGGGGGGGGGGGGGGGGGGGAGGGGGGACGTTGCAACTAGGGATGGCCACGGTTCAGGACCCGCCGATTACGGTTCATGAATTAGTGGAACCGGAACCTTGGGGGGGGGGGGGGGGGGGGGGGGTGGGACGGTTCCGTGCCGGTTTTAGAACCGTGGTTTGGGTTCCAATTCCGGTTCTGTCACGGTTCCGGTTCCAGTCTGTTACAGCTCCGGTCCTGTCACGGTTCCCATTCCGATTTCAATCTTTTCCGTTTATTTAACAATTTTAACTTATAAATGTTATTTTCTTTTGACTCAATTAATAACTCAATTATTTATTAATAATTAAAATTACAAAAATAAAATAAATTCTGTAGCGATGGTACATACATTTAAACAATTAAATGATTTATATAATAAAAGATATAAAAATAAATTGTGAAAAAAATATATATAAAGATGAATAATACCTCAATATATTATTTTTTTTTAAAAAACAAGAGAATGATGCATTGTTATAAATCGTGAGAAATCAGAGTTTGAACTTTGAAGCATTGAAATTTTTACAAAATAAATACATCTTGAATATTCAATATAATACATCTTTATCATTTGAGGAAGTTGCGGTTGGATCTAATTTAATTTAATAATAAATTAATTTTAATTTAATGCTTATTTATATTATATTAATAATGTATATAAAAAGCATACTATTAGTTTATATATTATTATAATATATATATTTAAAAATAGTTTATATATATTATATGCTAAACATCTAATATAGTTATAGTTATAATTATAAGAAAGAAGTACAAGAAAAGCAAATAGTTGAAGTGGTTAATCAACTTTGCTTAAAGACTTTTAATTCTAGCAAAGGGTAGCGTGTTCGAATCTGTGCAAGAGGAATGAAAAAATTATTATTTTTATGGTTCTCACATTAGAACCGGAGGGTTGGACCCTTTGGAAGGCGGTTCCAACCCGCCGATTTTCAGTTTTCAGACGAGAGGAACCGGAACCTTAACCGCCGGAGGTGGGTCTAGTTTCGGTTCTAGAACAGGGGGCCACAGTTCCGGTTTCGGTTCCAAAACCGGCGCTTCGGTTCCAGGTCGGTTCCGGTTCGAACCAGAACCGTGGCCAGTTGCAACAGCAACCGCAAGATTTTTGCTTCTTACTTTCTGGGGGCCTTGGGGGAATTTAAATTAATGAAAAATGTTGTTCGTTTGGCACTCATCAGGTGCTATGTATAACGGTCTGCTTTTTTTCCTCTCTTTTTTTTCCTTGTGCTTTTTGCTCTTGCTCCGTCTCCGTATGTAGTTTTGTAGTTTCATTTTTTCATTGGATTTCTTTTTGTTGCTTCGTTTTGACTGAATTTAATGCCTTTGGGTGTTGATGATGAGTTCCTTGTGTATGTTGCTATTGCATGCTATAGAAGAATTATGTGCTTTCATTCTCTTGTAATTAATACATAATAAATGATCTGGTGCTGTTTTTTGTTTTCCTTTTTTTGGCTCTTTTCTCTCTTTCTTTCGATGGTTTTTGTGTGTATTTAAGGAATTCGTTATGGTACTTTTGTCTGTTGAATGAATTTTTTGCCTCAAATATTATTGTGTTCCTGTACTTTTCCTTCATTAAATACTGGTCTTTTTTTGGCCCTCTATTTCTCTCTCTCTCTTTTTGGATGAATAGTTGTTTTGTGAATTTTTTTACACATATTTAGCGTTTATATATTTCTGCAATGTGGATGTTTTGATTGCACTCCTAACTCGGCAAGATGTTTCATTTGCAGCCTGCTGCTAAATTTCGGCCGCTGTTTGGCTGGGGTACTATTGTACTGGTTTTCTAGACCATACAACCATTTTATACACTACTGAGTTGCAATGGGAATCATTGCCAATTTAAGCTTAAGCTATTTGCTCATTGTAGATTACCATTCTCTATATTTGCATCCAGGGCGAGTTCTCTCCGCAATTCTGTTATTTATGCTCTCATTTTATGTGGTTTTGTTGTTGTCATTGATTCTTTTACTTACATGAGAGGGCAATGTGTTTTAGCCTGCATGATGTTTGTGCTTTTGGGGATGGTTTGCCTTCCTAATAATAGGAGGAAAGGTTAAAATAATAGCGTGAATGTTTATATTGTTTACATCAAGCAGGAATTTTTTGGGTTCTGTTATTGCATTAAGATTAAGATAATATAACTTACCTAGTTTTGTGAATTTTGTTATGTGTTGATTGTGTTCTTGCTGTAATGTATTCGGAGTTATATTATCTTTTAGACATGATGGTTTTTCATAGGCTTTAGGATTATGTATTCTTATGGAATAACACTTTTTCTGCTCGCCAACCATCAGCGATAAAAAAAAAATGTCTGCTTTGCCCCTTATGCAGTTTCTGTGTTCTGTTAATGGAAAGGAATGAAAAAAAAAACGCAAGCAATATGCTGCAATGTCAGCTGAAAAAAGAACAGGCATTTCTTGCTAAGAATAAGGGGTAAAAAAAATTCCAGTTCCCTTGGTGCTATTGCTATTATGTGATATTTATAATGTTATTGACTACTTATGTGTTTTGTGCGCCCTAGCCTACAGAGTACAGGGCTATAAAAAAAACCAAAACTGAACAGCTTGGTTGAGCCTCTTTCTTCTCAGCCATCTGTCTATCCATCTGTCGTTGAGGTTATAGATGGTTCTAATTCTCATGCTCTTGCTTTGGAAATAATTAATTCTTCTTCACATCCTAATAGTAGAGTAGGCAATAATGAAATTAGTTCTCTTCTTTCTTCTGATAGATTTGAGCTAATTTGCCTTTTTATCCTCTTGCCTTTTTTTTTTTTTTTTTGACTGCCAGCCTAATTAGTTCATACTAATTGACCCTATTTTTCCATTCGCTCTAGGCGCAAGGTCTACTTCACGGTATCACAATATGATGGCTTTGTTAAAAAATATCCCGCACGAGGCATTTGCGTTGCCTGTTGTTGCTGATTGTATATCTTGTGGAGCTAAGAGATTTTATTTAGACCACATACTTTTTGCTGTTTTAATGGGAAAATCAAACTGGTTCCTACTGTTATGCCTGAACCTATTAGATTACTGTTAATTGGTGATGATAAAGACTCAATTGATTTTCAGAGAAAGTTTAGAACTTATAACAATTAACCAGCGTTTACAATGTTAGGGGCTAGATATGATAACGACTTAACCAAAAATATATTTGGTGTCTATACGTTCAAAGTGCAGGGCCAGATTTATCACTACCTTAATGCTATAGGGTCGAGTAGAGCTAATGAGCTATCTGATATACAGTTATATTTTTATGATGCTGAAGAAGAGATGGAAATTGGGCTAGCTCAATATGATAAATTAGAAAGTAAAACATTGAAGTTGTTAATAAATGTGCTTAAGGAGAATCCTTATTGTAAATTCCTTAAGCAACTTAGGGAGCTACCAACTCTTGATGACAAGATGATTGTGTTGAATTCAAGTCCTAAATTAGATCAACGTAGATATAATAATCCCACAGCATCTCAAGTGTCATATGTGTTTACAGAAACTTCGGATGATTGTTATGATAGGACGGCACATGCCCAAGTCTATAGTGATTCGAATACTCCGGTAAGAATTAGACATTAGTATGGGTGTTATGATACACTGTAGTATCCACTGTTGTTCTCCAATGGAGAAATTGGATGGTATCCAACAATCTTAGGCTTCAAAAAGCAAAAAAGACAAGGGTCTATTGGGCATTGCAGGATACTAACATTGAGGGACAAAATCCTGTGCATTTAGTCTCCCATCTGGTGTAATTAGAAGAAAGAGGTATTTCGAATTACATATTAATTTGATTTTTTTTTTTTTGTATTCTCAGCTTGCATTTAGCTTTTATTTGTAATTTCGCATGCCTTTTAATATATATTCCTTCTTCTTTTACACGCCTAAATTCAGTGGATTCTCAATGCCCTACTGTTACTGCAAGAGAGTATTATTGTTATAAATGTCAAATCAGGTCTAAAGATTCTTCTTGGCTTACACACGCAGATAGATTGTTTCAACAGTTTGTTGTAGATGCTTATGTCAAAATAGAGACTTGTAAACTAGAATTTATTCGAAATTAGCAAAGCCAAATTAGAACTGAAATTATGCAGGGTGTAATTGATGGATTTAGTTCTAGTCACGTACAGGGAGTAGATATAGGTCATAGGGAAATTCTACTTAAATCATTTGTTGGGGGGCCAAGAGACACGAGGGCTAGATATTTAGATGATATGGCTATTGTCCAAAAACTTGAGAAACCTGACTGTTTCATTACAATGACATGTAATCCTCGCTGGCCGAAAATTGTTGACAACCTACTTCCTGGTCAAGTGCCTAATGATAGGCCTGATTTATTGGCAAGGGTGTTTAGGTCTAAAATTAAGCTACTAAAAAAATTACTAATAGAAAAAAGAGCTTTACCACATTGGCATTTGTTAATAATGTTAGAACCTAACTCAAAACCTTTAAATTTACATGCATATAATAATATTGTTTCTGCTGAATTGTCTGATCCTGAATTACAACTATATTTATTCTCCTTGGTTACTAAGTATATGATGCATGTTACTTGCGGTGAATTGAAACCAAATAATGTGTGCATGAAATCTGAAAAATGCAAGAATCGTGACCCCAAAGATTTTTGTAAAACTACCTTGATGATGGGTATCCTATCCATCGTAGAAGAAATAATGGAAGGATTGTTAAAGTCCGAAATCAGTTTCTTGACAATAGACGGGCAGTCTCGTATAATGCTTTCCTTTTAGCCTATTTTAATTGTCATATTAATGTTGAGATATGTTCGATAGTCAAACTTGTTAAATATTTGCATAAATACATTTTCAAGGGTCATGATGTGGCTTCTTTTTATATTGGATCTGAAATAGAACAAGTAGATGAAATAAAATAATTTCAAGATGGTATATGGGTTGGTATTGCTAAAGCTTTATAGCGTATCTTTGCTTTTAAATTGCATTTTATTAGCCCTATTTTTTATACTTTACAAATTCATTTAAAAGGTCAATAGTTTGTATCATTTAAAAGTCAGACAAACCTTGAATCTATTATTAACAATGGCTTGTTTCATAAAGCTACTTTGACTAGCTTCTTTTGGATGAATACGAATGACAAATATGCCAAGCAATTAAATATTTTGTATAAGGAATTTTCATAGTATTTTGTTTGGCAAGCTAAAGAGAGAATGTGGATACGTAGGAAAAAAGGAAGAGTTATAGGTAGAATAAACACGGTTAGTCCTAAAGAAGGCGAGATGTATTATTTACGTCTTTTGTTGAATAATATTAGGGCTCCTATTTCTTATGATTTTTTGTTGGCTATTGATGGAAATAAAATGAATTTGTATAGAGATGCTGCTTTGAAATTAGGACTTCTAAAATCAGATAGTTACATAGAGGATTGCCTTAAAGAAGCATGCCATACAGTTTGAGATGTCTTTTTGCAACTTTACTTGTTTATTGTTCTCCTGAAAATCCTCAACAGTTGTGGAAAAAATTTGAGCCTAACTTATTTGCTGGTATAGAGCGATCGCAACTACAGTTGGGATCAAATAGACTGCATATTCAGAAGCAAGTTCTACAGGGCATTAATAACTTTTTAATCACACTGGGAAAAAATATTAAAGAATATCATTTGGTTCATGAGCATCTGTTTAATGATGAAAGCATGTCTACAACCAGAGAAATTGAAAGCGAGATTAATATTATTGTTAGTCCTGAAGATTTAAATCTGAAATGCAGATTCAATACTGAACAATGGAAAGCATATGATATGATAATTCAGTGAATTAGTTCTAAAGGATGCAAAACTTGTTTTATTGACGGGCCAGGAGGAATAGGAAAAACATTTTTATATCGATCTTTATTAGCTACTTTGAGATCTCAAGGTAACATAGCTTTGGCGGTTGCAACTTTTGGAGTTGCAGCTGATGTATTACCAGGGGGGCGTACGACTCATTCCAGATTTAAACTACCTTTAGATACCTTAGATATCTTAGCAAACAAAGTAGCCTAGCTAAGCTGATAATAGATGTAAAACTAATAGGTTGGGATGAGACTACAATGGCAAAGAGAGCATCTTTAGAAGCCCTTGTATGTTGCTAAAAGATTTAATGAATTCAGATATACCTCTTGGTGGTAAAGTTGTTGTATTTGGTGGTGACTTCAGGCAAACATTACCTGCCATAGAAAAAGCTTCTAGGCAAACTTTGGTAGATGCATCTATTATTAATTCTCATTTGTGGCCTATAATTAAAAAATTACTTTATCATTGAATATGAGAGCAATTTAATATCCAACTTTTTCATCTTTTCTTCTCAGAGTAAGAGGAGGGTTGGAACCAATTGATGAAAATAGAGAAATAACTTTATCACCATCGATCCTGCTCACTAATTTCATTACAACAAAACACATTATTACAGGCGGGTTTTGCGCTGCCCCCACCTCGAATATGGGTGCCACCATATTGTTGGCACCAACCAATAAGAGTATTGGAGTGGGGTCCTTCGAAACCGGCCTCCAATACTCCGCGTATTGGAGGCGGGTGCTTCGAAACCCACCTCCAATAAGAGTATTGGAGGCGGGTGCCAACAATATGGCGGCGCCCGTATTGGAGGCGGGGGCATCGCAAAACCCCCCTCCAATAGCATGTTTTGTAGTAATGTTTCCTGTGTATTTCATGATTTACATAAGTATGCATTGGATCCTTTACCTTTCATTGGTAGATGTATATTAGTTCCAATAAATAGTAGTGTTGATGAAATTAATGAAATGCTAATTGATCGATTCCCTGGTGAACTACATGTCTATACAAGTATAGACAAGACTATAGATGAAAAACATCAATTGATTTTGAAGATTTTTTTGAACAACTTGAATCCAAAAGGTATGCCTCTACATGTCCTTTTCCTGAAACCTAACTGTCCTGTGATGCTGCTTAGAAACCTCAGTCCCACTAAGGGACTATGTAATGGAACTAGACTAATTTGTAGAGAACTTGGCCAGTTTACAATATTAGCTAAAATTGCTTTTGGACAATTCATAGGAAAAGAAGTCTTTATACCTAAGATTTCTATTACTAGCAACACAAGTGAAAAACATAGCATTCCTTTTAAAAGATTTTAATTCCCAATAAAACTTTGTTTTGCAATGATAACAAATAAATCTCAAGGCCAAACATTAGACTTTGTTGGACAGTACTTAAGAGAACCTGTTTTTTCACATAGTTAATTGTATGTTGCACTATCAAGAGCCAGAACTGCAAATGCAGTTAAGGTAATATTATTTCCTCTAACTATGAATGAAGTAAAAATAGATGGAAAGACATTTAATGTTGTTTATGAATAAATTTTTCACCTTGCTAAAGTATAAAGTTTTACTTTTTCTGTTACTGGAAAAGGTATGTTTCTTTTCCTATTCAGTGGTTGCGTTTTCCTTTCTTTCTACAGTCATTTTCTTTCTTCAATCAGTTGATTAATAAAATCGATGAATGCTGACTGTTATTCAATTATAGGAAAATCAATAAAAAATCTATCCATAAACTAACCAATGATGACAAACCATGGGTTGCAGTCATCACTGTTGAGGAGAAAATGAATTCATTTAAGGCGCAAAATAGTCCCACCAGAGTGCAAAAACTAATTTCGCAGATGATCAGGTCAGGAAATAATTTTTCTATTTATAAGCAGATTTAGAAATATTCATTATTAAACCATGACACTTATAGATTCATGTTTTTATCAAAATAGGGTTCAAAAGTTGAAGCCATTATGTTTACCAAAGTTGTGAGCATCATTGGACCTAAATTGCATATGTATAGAAAATACAAGATCAACAATGCAGATATTCGCCCTATCACAAATCCAGCCTTTCGACCTCAAGGCGTAGCAGTTTAGTGGGTAATTGACACTTCAACTGTTGTTGAGGAAATAGGTGAAGATGTTGTAGTTCCACCAAAGAAATACAATTTCATTGAGTTCAATGACCTACCTAAAGCTGTTGGCAAACAAGATAATGATGGTGGTCAGTTGTGACTCCTTGCAAACATTTCCATTAATATGATGGTTTTTTTTTTTTCAACTTATCTAATATATTTTTCTCATATTATAGATATTGTTGCTGTTGTTATCAAAGCTTCACATCCAACCGTGGCAAATACTAAAGAAGGTCTCCGCGATGGCCAAAATTTTGTGGTCATGAATGAGCAGTAAGTATATATGCCACTCCTCATCTAAAAGATTTCTAAATAGTCACATTTTACTAATGAGTTTTTGCATCCATCGCACTGTATTTGTCTTATAGAATACAAACAACTCACTTAACTTTATGGAAGGAATTTGTTCATAATGAAGGAAGAATATTATCATATGAGGTTCAGAACTTCTCAGTCATAGTTGGTGTCAAACTGAGGCCAAATTACTATAATGGTAATCCCCCCCTATTTTAAGAAATAATATCTTATTTAATTACAGCCTTATTGAATATTTTTACTCGTGATTCTTGCTGCAACAATAAGAATTGAGCTAGGCACTTGGATGAACTCAATAATTCTCATCAACCCCCCCAGTGGAAGAGGCAATGAAATTGATCACTGGGTAGTATCCTTGATAAACCACTTAGTCCTTATCATAGGCATTTCCACTACCAACTCACACTTTCTTTTTATTTATAATATACATTAACTTTTTAGGACTCAACGATCCAAAAAAAATATTGTTGATTTCTTGAAGAAAAATGAAAAGCCAGCAAATACAATTCCCCTTCATCTAGCTGGTGATGTAAAAACAGCACAGATTTCTAACCTAATGGTCGCCCACAAGGTTCAACTATATAACTTTATTAGTCACTTAAGTTATGCAATGACTATTCGCTAACATTCTTTGTTAATATGGCGCTTTGGTGAAAGGGAAATTCAGCCGCAAAGATATTGTGCAGATATACTATTACATGGCTTATAAGAAGTGTGGTCACGAAACTTCTGCTGCTCATAACACTGAATATGTCTGTAACAATTACAGCGAGCGATAAATTGCAGAGCCAAGCACTACCATAAAATGATTGATGGAGGTGCCAAATTGGAGTGAACTCGCCTCCAATATAGCCATTCAGGGTGGATTGCCGAACTCCTGCATCCAAAAGATGTGAATAATTTCACATATCACAATGGAGGCAGGTTTCGTTGGAACCCGCCTCAAAAAAAATTTGTTTTTGGAGGCGGGTGCATGTAGCACTGCCTTCAAAATGTTTGTCATGTTAATTGGAGGCTAGTGCTACATGCATCCACCTCTAATTAACATGTTAATTGAAGTTATGTTAATTGGAGGTGTACATGCACCCGCCTCCAAAACCTTTGTCATGTTTAATTGGACCAATAGTATTCCAAAAATTCTCCTCCGTTTTGGCCTATTGAAAGTTTAAAAAAAAATTGAAAAATTGCCAAATTTTGAGCAATGCGATAACTTAGTAAGTAATAAAAACCACAAATTTTAGAAGGGAATATATAAATATATACTTTTGATTTTAACTTTAAATACATGAGTTTATGTAGCTTGGTGGTAAATTTAGTGTGCAAAAGTTAAGTGCGCAAGTGCTCCCATAGACGCGAATTCGATTCTTACTGGAGCCATAAATTGAAATAAGAGAAATTAGATTTTTTGCACGTTGAATTTGTTTTGGAGGCGGGTGAAACAAGCACCCGCCTCCATAACTTCTCATTTTTCATGTTAATTGGAGGCGGGTGCAACATGGAACCCACCTCCAATGTTGTTTAAAATAATACAACTATGGAGGCGGGTGCAACTGGAACCCGCCTCCATAGTTGTTTTCGTAATGTCTCAATGGAGGTGGGTACAACCAATGAAACAAATAGAGACGGGTCCTCACAATGGAGGCGCCGGCACGGCGAAACCCGCCTCCATTGAGCCAAAAAACCCGCCTCCACTATGCCTTTTTCCAGTAGTGAAGGTAAATCAACTTATCTCCTTATTAGTGAACGAATTTTGTGCAAGCCTGCTGATCCCTTGCATATTCTTATACATTGGCTTTTCTTTTTACAAATTAAAACAAATTTGTAGATGTCTGTGTGAGGTTGATTTGATTGATGAAAGTGGTTCAATAAGTGCAATAATATTTGGAGATGTTGCTGAGAAACTATTAAGCTTACCTGCAGCTGAGTGCATTCATAAGGCAACGAAGGTACACTGCTTTAATCTTCATGCATATTGAATATAATACAGTACTTTGCCTTTCTACTTTAACATTAGTTTGAATGGTTTATATTAATTTGTAACAATCTTTGTAGGAGTACATTAGTAAATTAGATGAATCTTTGAAAACTCAAGAGTATTTAGTGCATGTTAACCTTGTAAAAAATAGGGAGGGAGAGATTCAAAACAAGTACTATTTTGTCTACTTTCAAGCTTATTACAGCGCTGAATCAAGCCATGAAGCACTAACAGTAGTAGAGGTTTCAAGTTCTCATGTTTCTGTTGTGGATGTAGAGCAAAGTGCACTTGCTGGACTGCTTGATCCAGCCATCAATCCAATGCAACCAATTGGTAATCATCCTTTTATTTCCGATTGATCTATATGTGCAATATCATATTTTTACAAATATGATTCTGAGCAAGATTCTATTTATATACTTCAGATCATAAGAAGGCCAATGTTGGGAAAGACATCCGTGTGAACGTTCTAACCAAATTTGAGACTGATATTGATGCAGCTGACTCGAGTGATACACACACCAGTAAGAAAGCCAAGCTCAAGTAGAGAGATGTTGATTTCTTGAAAATTTTCTCTTTTGATTAGTTACACAAATGCTTTACCTCTTTCATTTGTGTTTTTTTTTTCCTTTTGGGTTCGAGACTCTTTGGTTGTGAAGAAAAAACTTGTTGCCAACCTCCATAAGTTTCAACAGCAATTCTTCACAAAAGAAGACTCTCATATGGATAGCTATTACCTATTAAATAATTATTTTGGTCTAGCACAAGTCAAACAAATTATCTATTGTGTTTATATTGTTCCCGCATCTTTTGGTTTGAAAAATAGAATATATAGTTGTTCCTCAACCTATTTATATTCTCTTTTTTCAATGTATAAGTATATAAGTATGTATTATTTCTTTTTAATATGTTTATTTATTGTTCTTTTGGATGAAGAATATTTTTATTTCTTATAATTGTTTTTTATGCTTGCCAAATTTTTGTTCCCTCGTCTTTTGCTTCAGTAAAAGGCAGATGATTGTTGTTATAAATACTTATGTTTTCTTGTTCAGTGAATAAGTATATGAGAATGCCTTATTTCTTTTTATTATGTTTATTTATTTTCCTTGTGGCTGAAAATATTGACTTTTTATCACAGTATTTTTACACTCTATAATTATTGTATGACCCAAAAATCCTAAAAAATCATCTAACCAAACTAACTAACAAAAACTTCTCTCACATATTTTTTTACTTATCATACACATATATTTAATAATTATATTTTTGAAACTAATTAGTGAACAACGCAAAAGAAATAATTACAATTTATAACTATTCTATTACATATGCCTCACAGTTGATTTTTTTTTCTTCTTTTCAAATAACACAAGAAGAAATAAATATCATAAACGAAACTCAAATTATTTTTTCCAATAAATAAATTTAAAGATATAATCATTATCATACTGCAAACAAAATCTTTAACAAAAAAAAAATGAAAGAAGGTAGAAAAAACAAACAAAGAAAAAAAAAATTACAAAGAACAAAATCTTATTATTCCTTTTAAAATTTTATACATATTTTGCTTTACAATTTTTTTATATTAAATAAATTCAATAAAGAAAAATCTTACATTACTTAAAACTTCTAAGAAAAAATGTTTTTCCACTCATATAATGTATATATTTATAAATTTTTCACACACTTTTTTATAGATAAAAGTCAAATCCTTCCCTATAAATTAGACTTTCGTACTTGACAGGTAATAATTCACAAAATACTAGTTTTACTTTGCCTATTGAGAAGACAACTCATATTATTTATTAATGCTTTTTTTTTACTTTTAAATAAATTGCTTTCTCATTTGTTGTTGTTCATTTGAAGAATATTCTACAGCAGTCCAGATTTAATATTAAAAAAAATTTAAAAAATAATGCACAGTTAACCCTTTTTTTTTAATCAAAGAAAAAGGAAATAATAGAATATTATATATATATATACAAAAATATATAAATATATGTGTGTATATATTTAAACTATTTTTTTTAACATTAGCGACACGCGAGCTCCCTTCTTTTTCCCCTTTTCTCTCTTCAACTTTAGCACAAACCCTAAATCAGAAATTAATCAATCAACGCCATCATTCATCTAGCCAAGCTTTCACCTACAATGCTGTCAACATATCAATTACTTTGTTCTTCAACCAACGCATATCTTCTCGCAGGGCGTGATTTTGATAGATTGCTGCATGTTGAACTCTCTAATAAACACCTCGAGACGTTGAATTTCTTCAATGAAATTGTGACGCCTTTGAACAAGCTATTGGAGTCTCTTTGGTTGGTCTTCAATAAATATATACGGAGCTTGAAAACTCTTTCATGCAACCTATTGATTGATAGAAAATCAACCACAGTCTTCGCTGGCCAGCTCTACTCTTTCGCGCAGTTAAGTAATCTACAGCGTTTACTCTTAACACAATTCATTGCCTTGTCGCTATGAAACCTTTCAATTCTTATGAAGTTATAATCATAATTTTCAATCTCAAAGATTTCTTCAATTCCAGCATAGATTTTCTATACAGAGCAATAGTATCATTTGATTAATTGTTCCAAGACATTGTCCTTTTATATTCGTATTTTTATCTATAAAATTTGTTGTTCGCTTTTACAAAATTCACCTCACAATCCTCCACTTATTCAGTTTTTTTAACTTTGCTAAGAACAGAACTACTCTGAGGCAGTAAGATAACTGAACTTCAATGGATTCCTGGCTGCGTCTGTACCGCATCACCGACTTCCAAAATGTTGAATTGGTAAGTTTCACTCTAAAATCTCATCGTCAACGTACTGCACAATAAAACTTAGTCACAAAATTTTATTCTTGTTATTTTAATGATATGTTGGAATTCAGATTTCATAGAAATCGGTTATCATGTTTATACATGAGTTTTCTATACAATCCTTTAATATATGCTTTTATGTTTTCTGTTTATTCTTCCTGAAGTATTTAATACACTAATTTGTAAATCCTTTGTGTAGAAATTGCCGGAATATTATTTTGAACTCATGGGAGACTTCCAAACACGGTATGAAAAAATCACCACTCTAAAGGGACCCTATGATTGCTTGCTCCAAATTGATGGAGATGAGAAAAGGACGTTTATGTGGTGAACAACTTCGAGATACTCTTGAGACCATGTATGTCGTACAAGGTGACTATGTTCTGTTGGAGATCAGTGCTGGGGACAAATTCTTCCTGCGATCCTTCCACCGCTGGTAATGAGAAGCTATCATACTGAGTAGATGGCCATTCATTCAAGCATCTGTTCCTCCCTCACTTGACTGATGAGTGTAATGAATCTTTGGTAAGTTATCATTTATTTTGTTCACTTTTGTCACTTATTTACAGATAGATATATATTTTTAGCTGATTACTTGATTGCAATGGTACTATATCATCTCAGAACCTTCCATGGAATCTAGATAACCTCAATAATCCACCAGACCACACAACTTTTAGCTTGATTTATGGCAATGGAAAGCTAGCTGTTCCTGGCCTCTGCAGGTTTTACCAAGGGCTGTACTTATATGGCCAAAAATGGAGGACCTTTGCTGCCGAACACAATCTGGCAAGGGACATGCATTTACTCCTAAAATGGCTATGTGATAATGAGATCTATGTTAGTGTTTTCTATGCCGATAGTCGTGAGTTCAGAGCTTTCATTCACTATGATGGTAACTTGTACTCTATTTATTTATATATATAGCATATTTTACTTCATTAACATGTATTTTTTTTTTCTTTGTAAAGAGAATGGTGTGGCTCTTGTCAATGATGTTGTTTCTCTTGAAGTTCAAGCTCTTGTACCTAATAACGCTCAAATTGCTTTTGCTGCTCCTCACCCTAATCCTGCTCCTATGGCTATTCCTCTGCAAATAATTCAAGGTTTGCCTGTGCCAGAAGTTAACCCTCCGCCAATCCCAGATGTTAGCATTGCTGAAATTGTCATAGCCATACCGCCGCAAGGTTATTTCAACAAACACACCCTCACATACTTGGTTACCTTTTACATTATATTTGATTTTTATTGTATCTCTTACATTTATTATCTTATATTCTAGCTCCTAAGCCTACCAAATTTGAAGTCAAATTTGTTAATCACATTATACAAAACAACAGAATGGTAAGACATTGACCCTTTTCTCATTGCAGAAAATTATCATAGCAATCTTTTACTCACATTTTCTATTCGCTTCTCGTACTAGACTATACCAGCAGAGTATGGACGTGCTCATCGACTTCATTTACGTCGTACTGCTCAAGTGATTAGCCCAGGCAGTAACTATCAGATGCGAATAGTCAGCAAGTCAGACAAGATGAGAGCGCTAGCAGAATTCACTTAGGTGGAGTTGCATGACCATTGGAAGCGCTTTCGTCTCGCAAACCCTACTGCAACGGACAAATGGCTGTTGTTTGTTATCCATCCATACACGCAAAATGCAATGAACGTCTTCTTCGACGTTACCATCCTTAATTAGTGACCATTTGCCTAACCACTTGATTGCTACTTCAGTGAATGGCTGTTCCTTCACTTATTAAAATATTCTGGATTTTTAAGGTTGTTTAGTTTGAATATTTTGTTGTTCTACTGTTTGTTCATTGCAGCAATGGTTATAAGCCTTAGAGCTGACTAAAGCTCATATTTTAATTAACTGTGCTAATTAAAGCACTTAGTTAGGATATTAACTGTGTTGATTAAAGCACTTAGTTAGGGTATTTGGTGCTAATTAAAGCACAATAATTAGTGTATCAATGCTGACTAAAGCATTTACAATTACAATTAGATATCTTATTATTATTATCTTTGATATCATGCTTTCTTTTATTTTGAGTTCTATCTCTTATAACATTTGTTTACTAAACCTTGTGCCAATCACCTAACGCGCCATGGAACACAACCTAGCATTGTCATGAAGAGGTATTGCAGGTGGATTTCCATCCTCCCGAGCACTACAACATCATGGAATCAACTTGAATTTGACTTGTACAAAATATAGTAAACTAGTTGAAACTACCGACCATATATTTATGAGTTGCCCGTGTTCAAAGCGAACTTGGAGAATTTCCAGATTGGGCTTTGATTGTGATACAAGTACTACAATTCCCTTTTTGGTTTGGTTCATGAGTTGGCTAGCGCAAGCCCTATATAGAGAACTTGATATAGATTCATCTACGAATGCAGAATGAGATTTTCCAAGATGATTGTTCAAACAAAGATCACAAATGACTTATTCCAAAATTCAGTTAGAGCATGCAAGATTGAAAGAACCGAAAGCGATTACCCTAACCTAGAAGATTTAAAAGAAGGTGAAAAAATCGTAGAGAATTAAGAGAGCAAGAAACCTAATTGACTAAGTTTTTAACTTATGGTTTGTTTTACAACATGCAAAAACACCAATTTCAATAGAGAATTCTAAGCAAAGGAATTAACCTCACTATTATGTAATTAACATCAAAATTCTCTGATTTTATTCAAGGGTTATGGCACCTGTTTATGGGAGAATAGGAGCCATGAAAATTCAAAAATTACAAGTAGAAAAGGAAAGAAAATAAAAGTGGAAACCAATGAGAATTGGTATTTCCTTTAAAATTTTCAAATCCAAAAGAAGTATGAATATGGATACATAAAGTAAAGGAATTTTGGTTGCTTGAAGATGAAGCAAAAACCAATTTTGTAAGTCTCCAAAACAAGGGAGAATAACTATCCAAAAAGTTATTCAAGGAGTGAATCTTTTTTGGAAATAAAACTTAAAAGAAACTAAAAGCAATTTAGTAAGTAAACTACTTTTAGCAATTAACTAAAGAATGTTAAGGAAACATGCACAAGTCCTTAACACTTTCCAAAAACTAATCCCTACAAAAAGAGAAACAAATTAAAAATCCTTCCTAAGGTGGAGAAGAGAGAGATGCCGAAAATAGGGCAAATGTGGTGGTGACACGTGATCTTGATGGCAAGGCGGCTAGGGTTTCGGCCATGTGCTGCATGTACATGGTTGATGTAAGTGTTGAAATCTTCTTAAAAATATTCTAAAATATTCCGCAACCTTATAGAATCTCTCAAAACCATTTTAGAAATGACTGTCACAATTCTTCATGATTCTTTAAAAACGTTCTCTTGAAGCTTTAAAGACCAAAAAGGACCTTTATTAAGCTCTAAAAAAACCACCCGAACTATTGGTGGAGAAATATTGAGTCCTTGTGCAAAAGTACTAAGTTACCCTCCAAATCTTTATCTTCTTTCTTTGATTAAGCTTTGGATGACCTTATCAGAACTACTTAACCTTTCTTTTTGCGTGTTATGGAGCATTTGGAAAGTAAGATATGCAGTCATTAGAGAACAACACATTTTAGACCCCACAATAGTGTTAGAGAATGTCAAGTCAAACTACTTCATGATCAAAAGTCATTATGAGAATCAACAAGTGATACGCACTGATAACATGACAAAACCACCGATTGGTAGCCCTAACTTCAGATCCATGTAGCATTTGTAGGGTCTACCTTTAAAGCGGAAACAACATGTATTATAAATGATGGCGAAGGTGGGGAAAAGTTATTTTTTTTCCTTGCTTTATTAGCATCTCATGATAAAATGTATGCATGCTTCTAGGGTATGTTACTCACATTCAGGCTAGACTTGCAACAGTGATTGTATGTACTCATTGTCAACACTTGGTTCACACTCTCACAGAGAGAGTCTGATAGCGTCAGATTTCATGTTGTTGGTCAAAGATATTAACCTATTACCATAGGTTTGTTAGCTTTTCCATGCAGCTCACATACTTTTTCATTCAGCTAAAATTTTATTCACCATGTAAAAATTGTTGTTTGAAAATATCTTCTTTCAAAATAGTAAAAGAAAACAAAAGTGTTTTTGATGAGATGTAGTATGTTGTATGAATAGTATTTTTTCCTAATATAACATATTTTACCCTAAAATGCATTTTGTAAATAATTTTACAAGAGTTAGCGTCTCGTGAAAACGGATTTATGTATACGGCGCAAAGTTCATGTGAGCAGTATGTATTTTTTTTCCCCCTACTATATAAAAGTATCACTGATACTTGTGAAGAGTATCCCTCTTAAAAAACAAAATAAAATAATAATAATAATAATAATAGCGTAAAAAAGTAATTTTCACGTGAACAATACCAGTAATACTTTTCGAGAGCATGAATGATAATCTTGAATAGTACGACTATAAGAAAAAAGAACTAATACTTGTGAACAGTACTAGTGATTAAACAGTGCTCCTCTTGAAAGATTAACATACTACTCTTGAAAGAACACTAGAAGTAACATGTTACCCTTAAAGAGTACCAATCAGGAAGATTTAAAGGACCACTATAGGCCAGGCCCTTGTAATATTTATTATTTGTATTTTACTAATAGGTATTTATATTTTAGTACAAAAAAATTATATAGATATTTGGCTCTTACAAAAGAATTTATTGCCATTGGTACCAATGTTACCATTGAAAAGAGCAGTATGCTACTACTATTCAGAGAGTAAAACAAATACGTTTTCAACAGTAACATGCTACTCTTTCAAAAGTACCATTCTACTTTTCAACTAGAGTTACTGTTATATTCTTGTAGCTCAAAATATCACTCTCAAATTACATGACTATTAATATTGCAAAAATAAAAATAAAAAATTTGTTGAACTCAAACTATAAGAGTATTATAGTTGGAAAGTGTAATAAGTCCTACAAGAGTATCAATTAATACGAAAAAACAAGAGAGAAAAGAATATAGGGCGACATACAAAACCAACCTTGTGGTCGTAAGTACAAAACAAACATCTAATTTTAAAAAAAATACAAATTAAACGTTTTGACTAAGAGATGAATAATTTTTTAGACATAAATGTCCTTCAAGATGTAGTAAAACATACCTTCATTTTTTAATGCAAAATTCATATTGCCTTCAAGCCAGACATAGCAGCCATTGCCGTTGTTTCAATTTGGAGATGAGATTATAAGGCAATAACTCATACTTCTCGAGAATATTGAAAACAAGTGTAGAAAGATACTGATTACAATTATTGTCAACAAGAGTTTTAGAATTTTTTCTGACTCTTAAAACAGATTAGCGTTGCCAGTGCCACCCGTGTTAATTGATGATTGAAATGCTAAGCTTTGATTCTGGATAAGAGTTGGGGATATTCACTGAACTAGTACAAACATTATGTAGTCAAACAGAAATATTCAAACTGTGTTTTTTATTTTTCTTTTTGGAATAGCTTAAGTCAATTTGTTGAAATTGACTTGGACATTGTTGTGCTACATACTTTTTCTAATGTGTTGCAGACGATGCATTATGCAATATGCCTTCATGGAATTTAAAGCAGCGGTGGAAACACTCCTGCAAGGGTCGATCGACGCTACTAGAGCCGGTAGCAACTATGAAGGCTTCTCTTTGTCCATACAGAAGAGACAGTCAGCGACAAGTGGGTTACAAACCCAGTAAGTGACCTAATGGAGTACCGGCTCCAGAAAGCCGAAGTGGAAGCTGTAAGCCGTCGACATATCTGAGCGCAATGACAAGTAGCGGCAAGACGAGTCCGGCTGCTATGTCCGGGTTGAAGACTTGAAGGCAATATTTTATTTTACATTGGAAAAGGAATGTATGTTTTAATGCAGCTTGAAGGACATTTATGTCTAAAAAATTATATATCTCTCAGTCAAAATATTTAATTTGTATCTTTTAAAAACTGGAGGTTTGTTTTGTACTTACAACAAACCTAAGGTTGTTTTTGTATTTTGCCCAAGAATATAGGGACATGCACATGTCCAATGCCCATCAAAAATCTAAACCCACTTCATGCGAGTTTTTGTCATTTTAAGACACGTTTATCATATTAACAAGACCATAGACCACAACTTCCATGTGGGGTATCTCTAAATGTTCTAGCCTCGCATGTCCTATACTTTCCCAAAGCTTCAAACGCTAAAATTGTAATGAATCGAAATATAATGATTCTGTAAAAGAAAAATTAGAGAAGAGAAAACACAATATATATATATATATACCAAGCATTAATCCAAATTTGCTCATATTAATCACATTTAAGGTTGTGGCAAATGAAACGAAGATTCTAAGTGGATATATACGAGAAATAATCGGCTCCATATATGATAAATGCTACCTCAAATGCAGGTAAGGGACAGTTCAATGAATCCAATATTGAATGAGTCAAAAAGGAAATGCATCTTCCAGAATTAGCAGTTGAACTACAACAACCACGGACGGACCTTATAATAGTTGCAACAGATCAATACTTTTAAGGAAGAAAAAATAACAAAAAGGGCGAAACCGGAAAAGGGCCAGGGCCATTAAGGCCTAATATATACAGGTTTTATTTTCACGGCTTGAACTCGTGACCCGCCACAACACTTCTAAACAAAACACAGGGCAGCAATCATGAAACAAATGAAGGGAAGTTCAGCAAAAGATGACTATTTTCCATTTCAAATAAGAAGCATAAAAAGGAAAGGTACCAAACCTTAAACCTTAGCCTAAAAAACTATCCAGCAGACTGCTAAAATTAAAAACTATCCAACAGAGAGAACACTGTCATTTTCTTTGTATGGTTAAAAGACTTTTCCGGCCTATTGGCTTTCAGTTTCAGTTCCTATAAGAGAGTATGTTTTCCTGTACAAAGATTATATTCCACTAGTTCTAGATCATGACTTCCTTCCTATACAGGAGAGTTTTCTTCCAGTTTTCCCAGTTCTTCCATTCCAAATCTCACAGAGATCCTTCAAATGCGGCATGCTGCTGAGGCGGCTTCGGCACGAGCTGAGCTGATGCTTTGGAGAGGCCTTGGAGCATCTTGACAACTTCAATGGTATCATCAAGGTAATATTTCGCCATGCTTGGTTTCTGGCCGACAGTGCACGCGAAAACCTCAGCTACATCCGGCGATGGCTGTTTTGCCACCCAGCTGGCGATGCTCTCGAACATGTCCTCGTCGGATCTGTCATCCCCTACACACAGCAAGAAGTCTGGGGATCTTCCTCTGCGGCTCATGCTTGCTATCAGATTCTCGACTACAACACCTTTGCTAACTCCCTGCAATGTAAAGATTGTATTTTGATTAAAATAAAATAAAAAAAAAACTTAATAAAACATTCAGTTGCAGTGTTAATTTTAATTCTTATACCTGTGGTTTGACCTCAACTATATGCTGGCCTCTTTTAACCACAACCGGCTCATTTGCAAGCACACTCTCCAGGTGATCAAGTAGATCCTTCGCTTGCCAGGCGCCAAAGTCAGGATCGGCTTCTTGATGGTGCCACACAATGGCACTCTCCTTTTGCTCAATGGAAGAGCCATCGGTGGCCTCTGTGTAGTGCTCCATCACAGGTAAAGCGATTTTCTTCCACTCCAAGTCCAATGCTGAAATGCAAGTTTCCCATGGGGAATCCATCGTCCACCTAACAAGAAGATAGTACAAAACATAAAAAGTAAGAAAAGAACAAAAACTCATAAACATAATCAATCGTAAAATCAGAAGCGAAATGGATAAATTACCGGTTAAAGCAACCGTGTTCTGCAGATATGCCAAGTTTCTCACAAGGAGAGAACCATTTGCTTAGAGAATCTTTCCCTCTACCGCTCACAACGAACACGAAGTTGTTTGGATCACTGCACAAGCCATTTAACAAATCAAGAAGTTCGTCACTGGGACTTTTGTCCACTCTATCCTGCGGCAGCATTGTCCCATCATAATCAAGCAGGATCAGCCTGCTCGAAGTATTGTTATAAGCCGAGACAATGCGATCCACCATGAGTTTCCTGAAATTAGGACCCAAAGCAACCACCCTAAAAGACAACCCGAATCCAATCCCCCAACACCTTTTCAGATAATGCTCAGAACAAGATCTCTCTAGGTCCTGATTGAAACTCCGAGCCCAATAAGCAACATTGTGAGAAGTGATGTACTTGTAGTGCTTCTCATGGCGCAGTTCCTTCTCAGCATCTGGCATCCTGATGGCCAAATTCATTGCATCAGCAACACTATCAATGTTCCATGGATTGACCCGGATCGCGCCACTGAGTGATGGAGAACACCCGATAAACTCTGAGACAATAATCACACTCTTCCTTGAAGCTACAGATTCTGAAAGCCCCAATGCCTCGTCGATATTAGGGCTACCTTGTCTAGACACAGTATACTTATAGGGTACCAAATTCATCCCATCCCTCACAGCATTGACAACAACACATTCGGAAATCGAATAATACGCAACCTTATCCATGGTTGAGACTTCCCCGTATATACAAACAATAGGCTCATATCCAGGTACCCCATATTTTCGGTTAATTTCACTAGCAACCTTATTGATCTCATCTTGTACCTCCTGGATATCGTTCCCCCTACTTCTTGCAGCATTCATGATTTGAACCAAGATCACCCTACCCTGATACTCAGGATGCTCATCCAATAACTGCCCCATTGCCTGAAATTTCAAACTAATACCCTTAAACATGTCCATATCATCAACCCCCAGCATCACAACTTTCCCCTCGTACTTCTGCTTCAGTTCCTTAACCTTCTCCGCGGTTTGGACAGAGGATTTAACACCTTCAAGCTGACCAAGGTGGATACCAACAGGGAGGATTTTAATACTGACAGTCCTACCATAATAATCAAGCCCAATGTACCCCCTTTTGGATTGATAATCCAACCCTAACATCCTACTGCAACAGGACAAGAAATGCCTAGCGTAATCAAAGGTATGGAAACCAATAAGATCACAATTCAAAAGGGCCCTCAGAATTTCCTCCCTAACAGGCAATGTCCTATAAATTTCGGAAGATGGGAAAGGGCTGTGGAGGAAAAACCCAAGCTTAATTCGTTGAAATCTTTTCCTAAGAAAAGTAGGCAAAATCATGAGATGATAATCATGGACCCAAACGAAATCCTCGTCGAGATTAATCACTTCCATGACTTTATCAGCAAAAATCTTATTAGCTGAAACATAAGCTTGCCACAGAGTCTTATCAAACCTGACCCCATTACTAGGCGTGACGGGCAACATATAGTGAAACAGAGGCCAGAGATAGTGCTTACAAAAGCCATGGTAAAATTTGTTGATTAAATCCAACGGTAAAAAAGTAGGAACACACCTAAACTTCTCCAGCAGTAATTGAGCCACCTCTTCCTGCTCCAATGGATCAATCTCCACCTTCAAACAGCCGACGTAGACGACCTCCACGTCAGCAGGGAACCCATCTTTGAGTTGCAGATAAAGGGAATCTTCATCCCAATCAAAGCGCCACTTTTGACCCTCTTTCTGATTTTCATCCCGGAAAGCCTTCACCGGCAACTGATTAGCCACAATGATCCACCGCTCTTGATTCACAGATGAAACAGTCTCCCCCTCCGACGGGTGATCACCGCCATTATTTTCCCCATTATCAAAATCCGATATTATCCCGGGGACAGTCATGATTCTTGGAATCCGGGTTCGATCAGCGCAGGAATAATCTTCGAGGTTGAGGAGATTGAAGCAAGATCTCGACAACATCATAAATTAAAAAAGACCCACAACCCAAATCTTGTTTTCCCTTCAAAAGAAATGGAAAAAAAGAAAAAGAAAAAGAAAACCAGGAACACACAATTTCACAACCCCACCAACAGAACCCACCAAAAAAAAAAAAAAACCCCGAATTGAAGGCACCACTCTAATCTACGGTGGCTGCTATGGCTGAACAAAACCAGTACTACTAACAATCAAAAAAAGAAAAAATAAAAAATAAAATCCCTTTCTTTCTCTCCCTTTTATTGGTGAGTATTAGTATTACAAACAAAAAGGATATGCTTCATGGAGAAGAAGTGAATGCTTAGGAGTCATTATAAGGAAGTTTCATTCGGTGAGTGACTTCATATTTCGTAAGGTAAGTTGGGGAAATGAAATCTTCTAGCATGGTATATTTATTTTGCGATTTTGGAAATCCGATATTAAATACGGAGGTGAGGTATTGATTATTGAATCAAAGACTAAGGAAGAAGAAGAAGAAGAAGAAGAAGAAGGTGGTAAAGGATAAGAACGAACGAAAGAAAGAAAAGAAAGACCGACTTACAAAAAAATATATGGAAAAACTCAGATTATATTAAACCTACGTAATTTGAATGGTTTTGGACGGCCAAGATTGACTATTTACTCCCCTCGTTTCTCCAGTCCATATCCTAACTACTTTATCAATTTTTTTATTCTTTTTAATTTTATATTTATCTAAACATAATAAATCATGCGTTACCTGATTTTCCCTCCATTTACTCGTATTACTATCTCATCCCATTAAAACAGTCTAACTGTACAATCACTTTTTAAGTTACGAAATATAACTAGAATACAAATGAAGCATTATTTTATACTCTTAGAAAATTTATGTCAACAATAATATAATAATATGTGGTACATTTGTGAAACTAAACTGTTTTAGTGAGATAGAGAGTATTTAGAACATATTTCTTTTATTAAATAATGATTTATTAGATATACTTGTTTACTCGCCACAATGCACAATGTCAACCGAATTATGTTGATAAATTTAAAGAGGGTAATATTTTATTATAAGGCCGGTTAGGTCATTTTATATATTTATTTGTGAGTCACAATGCATTTATTTCAAATAGAATTCTATTTCGTAGAATTAAGGGCACTATTATTTTATTATATAGTTCCGTAAGGTTATTTTATATATTTGTTTACGAGTCCCAACGTATAATTTCAAATAGAATTTTGTTTTAAAGAATTGAAGAAAACATTATTTTATTATATAGCTCTAAGGTTATTAAATATATATATTGTTATTTATTACTTTATCCATTTATATTTTTTGTTTCAACTGAAAATTATACTCTCAAATTTTTTACTGCTCCTATCTTTACTAATATAATTATGAGTGATAAAAGTATAAATGAAACAAATAATTTCAAATAAAATTTTGACATTCATAAAAAAATTTACATGTGTGAAAGTTGACTTTTCTAATCGAACATAAAATTGGAGAATACTTTGTTATTTCATTAAAAGAGTATGACGTTTTGATATAAATTTAAATTAATACTAAAGAAGAGAAACAGTTGAATCTAACGACTTACATTTATGGGTAAATACTTTAAATACTTTTGAGTTTATCCTATTCTGATGTGTCAACGCGGTCCTAGGATGTTGAAATGGAGCGTCTACGGGTTGCGGAGTTTGAGGTTACCGGCAATAGCCGGTAAGGGGATCAGGGTAAAATGACAAAAAGGGGTTTGAGGTTTAGGTTAACGGAAATGGGTATTTATGTATTTATTTATATTGAATCAATTACAAATAATACTATATAAAAAGGATGAGACTTACATTGATCTGGACTTATAACAAATAATACACAATATGCATTTTTGCGTAACAATTCCAGAGATGACTCGAACCCATTACCCCATCTCAAGGGAAACAGAAATGAGTAATCCCTCTTATCCAAGATGACTCGAACTCATTACCTCATATAAAAAAAAAAGGAAGAAAGAGTAGTCCCTCTAATCCAAAATAAAAGACGTTGTACATGGAGTAACATTCTTTTTCTTAAATTATCCGACTAAGAGTCGATAATTATCTTAAATACCTTAATAATTATCTTACTGTTTCTGTAACCATCACTTCTCGTGCTAACTGGATTATTTGAAACAACTCCAAAACTCCTAACAGTGCTAAATTAAAATAGTCAAGCCTCTTTTTGTCATTTAAATAGATTCTTTAATCTGTATGAAAATATCTAAAACATCTTTTTCATCTTGGATGAGATGGAGTAATTACTAATTAATGAGTTAATTACAAATTAAATGCGATATTAAGTGGCATTAAGGGGAGATGACGAGTGAGTAATGGGGGGTGGGGAAATCCGTAATTAAGGGAATTGTGGAAAAAATCATAAGCTGAAGAGGATTAATTTCAGAATAAGAAAAAAATAATAATAATAATAATTAATAATAAAGAAAAAACTAAAAAAATCACGTGCTTGGATTTGGGAATGTCTAACTTTAACAGCTGTGATGTGAGATGGGGGGAAATGGGAAAGGGACAATTCGGTCACGGTTCAAACTACCAAAACAATTTTCACTCCGTGGGACTCTCATCTGCCCTTCTCTTTCTCTAATTTCAATTTGTGTCATTAATATATATATATATATATTTTTTTTTGGGACGAATTTTTACCAAATTAACGAATTTCGTTTGCTAATTTTGTTGACGGATATAAGTAAGTGATAAGTATGAATCAAATAAAGAAATAATGTTTCGAAGCTATCTCAACTCCAAATAAATATATGTACCTAAAAATATTATATTTGATGTGTCTAACCGTTTATGTATCGAGAATACGTTTATTGATGTTGAGTGTTACCTGGGATGTTGAGTTTTTTAGTTTCTGGTGTGTCGCACTTAAATTTAGCCTCTTATTATGTGTCATATAGTCAATTTAGCATAATCATGTATCGCACATTGAGTTTATTCTATCATATATCGCGTACTAAGGTAAACACACATATCAAGTTTAACTGGTTAAATATCGATGATGGACAATCAAGTGCTTGAACAAGAGACTAACCCATACATATGTATTAGAGTTGTAATCTAAACTCTAATTTTAAAAATATTTAAAATGCATTCTATTCGTAAAATGATATATTAGAGAGAAAAGAAATTCTATAGTACCTTCACGAAACAATTCGTCAGTAAATAATGACTATGATGCATTATAATGCAATTGTATATGATATTACATAAGTTGTTATTCACAGACTAAATATTCTCGTGAAGAAATTATATTCTTACTCATATATATATATATATATATATATATGCATTGAAAGTACTAAAATTTGTTATAAAATGTGAAATAATAATACCATACAAGGTTTTTGTCATGTAACTATCATACTCAACTTCAGTATTTAAGGTGACTTGCTGTTGCTATTGGTAAATCAAAAGTTTGGGCATAAAAAAAAAGAATGGAAGTTTCCTTTGTTTTATTTTTATTTTCTCCTTCTTTTTTTTTTTTAAAAAACCTTTTTGGTTCTTTCAAATTTTTAGGGAAAAAAAAATTGATACTTTAAAAAAAATAAATTAAATACTTTATGTAATATTTTACCATTTGATTTATTGTTTCCAAGAACTTAGCAGTTGGGTGGGGTGGGGGTATTAATTAGGTTTAAACCTAAAGCATACCAAATTTTATTTATTTGAGAAGAAAAGCATACCAAATTGTTGACTCGTAAGTTTTATCTTATTACGTTACTCAAATGCTCCGTAAATCACCGAAAAAAGTTTTGTATAGTATGTCAGAAGACGCATGTATCGAATTTAATCTCAAAGTATCGCATATATGATATAAAAACACACAAATTAATTTTAACCTCTTATATATATATATATATCGTGTAAAAAATTTTACCTTCGATATTTACGATTTAGTTGTTAGAGTATCTCGTATGTTAAAATCTATAATTATATTCGCTTAACAGTATACTAATGTTTGTTTTGTGAAGAATATTGACTATGACAATTAAGAGCATCCCATACGATGTTTCAAACCAAACATGTCTAGCCTAACTGGCAAAAAACATGTGAGGTACCATTTACCGCAGCGGGAGGTCCTGGGTTCGAGTCCGGCGGACAACAACTTAAGGGGACTTTCCCTGCAAATTTAAGGGGTTGACGGGGTTCGAATCTGGGCTTCCCGTTAGCACCCTTTTTTTTTCAAACCAAACATGTCTAGCCTAACTGGCAAAAACATGTGAGGTACCATTTACCGCAGCGGGAGGTCCTGGGTTCGAGTCCGGCGGACAACAACTTAAGGGGACTTTCCCTGCAAATTTAAGGGGTTGACGGGGTTCGAATCTGGGCTTCCCGTTAGCACCCTTTTTTTTTTACCAAACATGTCTAGCCTAACTGGCAAAAACATGTGAGGTACCATTTACCGCAGCGGGAGGTCCTGGGTTCGAGTCCGGCGGACAACAACTTAAGGGGACTTTCCCTGCAAATTTAAGGGGTTGACGGGGTTCGAATCTGGGCTTCCCGTTAGCACCCTTTTACCAAACATGTCTAGCCTAAATGGCAAAAACATGTGAGGTACCATTTACCGCAGCGGGAGGTCCTGGGTTCGAGTCCGGCGGACAACAACTTAAGGGGACTTTCCCTGCAAATTTAAGGGGTTGACGGGGTTCGAATCTGGGCTTCCCGTTAGCACCCTTTTTCCTTGTGGGCACTAGGCACTGGTCCTCCTGCCAAGGTTATCGCTGAGTCACCCTGATTTACCTCCCACACGAGGCTCATGGGGCTGGGCGGTGTGGGCCCTGCGGGCGAGGGATATCGCCTTTTGCAGCCAAAGATAATATAATCAATAAGTAATTAATTTTGTTTTATTAGGAGTATTATTTTTAATTAAACACGCAAGTTTATACATTTAATAATAATAATAATATAGAACAAAAACTTGGTTGTTTCGGGAAAAAAGAAACAATTTGTGTTCAATTTCCCTCCGGGGAGGTGGGATACTGGAATTGGACCAGTCAACGTTTGCGAGTAATCAACGTGGGTATTGACTTCGGATTGGATAAGGTCAAGCTTTTGCTCATTTATTATCATTATTATTTTATTGTTTTCAGTTTAACAATCATTAATGGTTAGAATTTAGATTATCCCATTAATAAATAACGATTTAATTGGAATATAACAGTTGATAAGTACTCTATTTTTCCTCCAGTTTTATAGGGTATTACATTTTTTATGAGACGATATTTTAGCGTTTAAAATTGTAAGCGTGTTTTCTTCACTGCAAGCGATATTTCTTTTTTAATTTCTCTTTTAACATATGATATGGTATTTCAACATTTAAAATTGATACTTTCTTTACACTACAGCGATTTTTATTTTTATTTGATTTTTTAAAAAAAAACTATACATTAGCAACTAAACTCGATATGCGACACACGATACGTAAGAGGTTATACACAATAAATAATATTTCAACCCTTAAAATTGATACTTTTCTTTACTACATCGGATAGTTATTTATTTTGGTTATAGAAACAGTGGATACATTAATAGCTAAACTCAACACATCAAAACTATACGTGATAACTTAATAATTCAACCTTTAAAGTCGTTATTCTTTTTTCACTACAAGTGATATAATTTTTTTTTTTAAAACAAACAATATATCATCAGTTAAACTCAATGCATCTTAGACTACAAAAAATACATAATACTTTTAAGATTAAACTTGATAATCGCGTTTGTAAAATAAAGTAAAAGAGAATCGCATCAAGTTGTCAGTAACTCGAAAAAAAAATTGGCCTACCGCATGATAAATATATGGTGTTATTGAAAAGAAACAATTCACAAGCCAATTAGACAAGAATAGTATCGAAATATACATACATGGTTTTATATATCTCTCTGTTTTATTAAAAAAGTCTATTTTTAAAAATATTTTTTGTGTCAATAGAATAGTACACTTTCAAATTTTTTACTTCTAATACCTATACTCTTATAATTATGTGTGTTCAACAATTAACAAACACTTAAAATTAAAGACACAAAAAGAACAAATTGTGTCAAATTAGTTATTTTATGTGTCGTACCTTGACATCCATATAAATTGTATATGTGTAAAAGTGGACACTTCTAGTTGAACAGAAAGTATAAATTATTATTATATTAATAATATCACATCACTCATGCACTATGCATTTATAAATTTATTAACTTACACATTACTTGTTATCAATTTTACATGTACCTTTCTGTTTTATTAAAAGAGTCTATTTTGATAAAAGTACAACTTATTATGAATGTCAAGATACAACACTTAAAATAGCTAATTTGATACAATTTGTCCATTCATATCTTACTTTTTAAGTATGAACAAGTTGTGTACAATACATGAATATATTAGTAAGGGTATGAGAAATAAAAATTTTGAAAGTAGACTTGTTTAGTTGAAACAAAAATTATTTTTTAAAAACTCTTTTAATGAAAATGAGGAAGTATGATATATAAGGAAATTTTAAAAAATCTCAAAAACATTGGTATCATGATAAACGTGTTCAACCGTTTATTAATGTACCTTTTCTCAGTCTTCCTTTCGAAATATAAAGATGGGAGTTGGTGAAATATCTGTTTGATTGAAAAAGTGTGATTCATATAATGGATTACTCCATTCGATTAGACTCAAAGTAGTACATTTTTTTTCAAAAAAGATTGTCAATATTCTTAAAAGGAAGAGGTTGCTTGGCGATAAAACAAAACTCAACACACTTTAACTTTATGAAGAAAGGATAAAAAAGTATGAAAGAAAATACGATTAAGTTACTACATTTTGTGTGTGCAGCGGCACATAAACTACGTTTTATAATTTTTAGAGGGGTCTAATATACATATAAATTTTTTTTTGACATTAAAATACACTGTAAAAAGAATTTAATAGAAAAATATATACTAGTAATAAAGGTGCAGGTAGGGATGGCCACGGTTCTGGAACCGTCGGTTACGGTTCATAAATCAGTGGAACCGGAACCTTGGGAGATGGTTCCGTGCCGGTTCCAGAACCACCGGTTCTGGTTCCAATTCTGGTTCTGTCACGGTTCCGATTATAGTCTGTTACGGATCTGGTTCTATCACGGTTCCCGTTCCGATTCCAATCTTTTCCGTTTATTTAACAAATTTTTTCGTTTATTTAAAAATTTTAACTTATAAATGTTATTTTATTTTGACTCAATTATTTATAAACAATTAAAATTACAAAAATAAAATAAAATCTATAGCGACGGTACATACATTTAAACAATTAAATGATTTATATAATAAAAGATACAAAAATAAATTGTGAAAAAATATATATACAGATGAATAATACCTCAATATATTATTTATAAAAAATCAAGACAGTGGTGTCTTGTTATAAATCGTGAGAAATCACAGTTTGAACTTTGAAGCATTGAAACTTTTACAAAATAAATACATCTTGAATATTTAATATAATTCATCTTCATCATTTGCGGAAGTTGCAGTTCGATCTAATTTAATTTAATAGTTAATCAATTTTAATTTAATTTAATGCTTATTTATATTATATTAATAATATATATATAAAGTATACTATTAGTTTATATATTATTATAATATATATTTAAAATAGTTTATACATATTATATGTTAAACATATAATATAATTATAATTATAATTATGAGAACGAAGTTCAAAAAAAGCAAATTGTTGAAGTGGTTAATCAATTTTACTTAAAGCATTTCAATTCTAACAAAGGTTCGTGTGTTCGAATCTGTGCAAGAGGAATGTAGAAATTATTATTTTTATGGTTTTCACATTAGAACCAGTTTCAACCCGTCGGTTCCCGATTCTCAGACAAGAGGAACCAGAACCTTAACCGCCAGAGGCGGGTCTGGTTCCGGTTCTGGAACCGGGGGCCACGGTTCCGGTTCCAAAACAGACGGTCCGGTTCCAGGTCGATTTCGGTTCGAATCGGAACCGTGGCCATCTCTAGGTGCAGATGAGGGTTGAAGGGGTTCGGGGACCACCCCAACCCCCCCCCCCCCGGCTCCACCCTTTTGTGTGTGTGTGTGTGTGTGTGTAGAGATTAGGCTAATTAGCCTTTGGAAAGAACTAACTAAATCGGCCTATTATTGCAGTAATTAGTTTTATTTTATTTATTTTATGCATTTTAAGTAAAAAGAAGCTAAATATACTTCCTGGAGGGTTCGATATTGGAGGCGAGACTGAGCCCCTGTCCGTCCCTGATGTGGCCGAGTATTATGGAAGGTGTGAAGGTTCTGAAGTTAGGAGTTTGCCACAGGTTGGGTCAGAGCAACATACAAGAATATGGGAAATACCCTAGCCTGGATTCCAATTGAGGGCACTTTCACTCCGGCACACTTACCCTCGGGCTACACCTCCCTCGGCTCGTGACAGAGCTGATATTTGAGGACTCCGAGACCTGTAATGAGCCTTTGATCATAGTTTTATTTGAACACTCGATGGCCAATCACATTTGTGTTTGCGTCGCCTAGGTGGTTGTTATATATGGATTTGGCCGCTGGACAGAAATGACCGACATTTTGTTAGCGGCACATATTTGATGGTGATCCGTACCTCGAACCACCCGATTATTGGCCCTGACTTGGTATAGAAGCAGATCTAGAAGTTACGGGTGCCCCCGGGTCTTCTAGATTTTCAGTGGTGTTTCTGCACGGCCACACTCTCGACACTAGATGCCTTTCGGAGCCAACATGTGTTTATGGCTCCGCCATTGCCATATGTGCTATTCCGTATCGGACACGCTATATAATACCTTCTTTGACTGCCTGTTTGTGCGGGGGGTCTAAAGTGTCTCTCATTACGTGGGGGCGATCTACGACTCAACTCATCCCCCGAGCCAATCCTGATTACGTGACCTCCTCCTCAAGAGCTCGACTGAATTCTTTGAGTATGTGGCATTAACTCTTGATATAATTTGGTTCCAATAGAATAGACGATTTTATGAAGAGAGTACCAAGGACCCATTGGGGGTCGTGCAATCTGCAATAGTCGTGCTCCAAAACTTCCAAGCCCACCATCTCAGCCCTTTAGCCAGATAGTGCTCCCTTCGTTACTTTGCCTTATTGCAATCGACACCTCCAGGCATTCGGGTCTTTTTCGAAGCGGCCTACCACCCTGCCACTTCCAACACTGTTGTAGGAATCTTTAGTTGTGATCCATCAGGGATGTGGTTGTATGGTCTGGCGAGAAAGGTCCCTAATGTGATGTTTCCAGAAGAGGCCTAGGCGATAGCGGCTTTGGCTGCAGGCGAATGTGCAACCACATAGGGGGTGGACATGTTCCTTAATTGGTGACGCAACACCTGTGGTACTGGCAGCTAGGGGTAAACTTGATTCTACAATGGGGGCTCGTGAACCGATTGAGGTACTTATAGAGAGTTTTCGATTGAGTCATTTTACTAGGATCTTCTGAGTAGACAGAGTCAGGAACACCATTGTACATGGATTGGCACAATTGGGGCCACGTGCACAGCTGTTGAATGTACTTGGGGCTCTGCTTTTGATTTTGTTTCTCAATCGTCGTTGAACAATTTATAGTGTCATTAATATATTCATTTACGGTTTGGCTTCAGAAGAAGGAAAAAAAAAACTATAAACGAAAAAAAAACTGTAAACCCTAAGTTTTCTTTATATTATTATTTTTCTTTTTTTCTTAGACTTGCATAGTTTTAGATTCAAACTTTGGGAAACCAATTGAAAAGAATTTGAAAATTGGGGAAAAGAGTCGTAAAATGATGGCTTAGGATTAGCTCAAATATTGTGAAGAGATCTTCCATTTCCAAGCACAAAGTCAAAAAAAGTCTACTAAAGTAGTACTCCGTACAACAAAATACTCATTTTTTATCTTTTATTTTTTGAGACACGCAAGGCACAATATTATATATAGCACACTAATTCAGGTTAGAATTTCAAACACCGTAGTACTAAAAATACTTTGAAACATTTTTATCTTTTTATTTATATATTTTTTAATATATTTATTAATATAATTTTCAAATGGTGAACGATTACGATCCACTCACATTTGGAAAAATGCAAAAAATAACGCTTATTAACATATATGGGTCATCGAATCAGAGTCACTGTTTCGTTATTATGGACTTTGTATGCATTGTCACACTACTATTTATTAGATAAATATGTGAATTTAAGGTTTCGTTCTCTTTGTGATTTAATTAGGAAGTTTTTATTTTAGGTAATAAATATTTTTTTTTGAAGAAATTTTGTTTGGAGATTTGTGTAAGAAAAAGAAAAAGAAATATAATGATTATATAATTTTTTAAATTTATTTGAGTAAAAATTTAGAGTGAATTTTAAAATTTGAATTTAGTAGAAAATAATATTGTTTATTTATGTAAAATGAAAAGGAAAAGGTTTAATTACATTTAACCCTTGTGTTTTCATACTTTTATTATCAGTCCCTCCTCCGTATTTTAAAAACTAACATTTTGCCCCTTTTTACCCGCCAAACACAATAAACTTTTGAAAGGACCAAAATATCCTCCATTAAATGGAGAAGTTACAAAAGAAATAAAAATAAAATTACACTCTTGTGAACATAGAACATATTTCATGAATTGAATTCTTTTAATAATATCAATAACCTCTTTATTTGACGTGGGACTATTACACTCTTCTAATTGTTCACACGTCTTTTCCTTTTTGGTCTCCCTCTCCCCTAAAAATATATGTTTGAAAAAATCTATGAAATTATCCACCGAAGAAAGAACCATAAAGAAAGGGTATTCAATCTTATCCCCATATCTTCTCTTTCCCATCTTCCTATAAATAAGTTTGAACGAATCCTCAGAACTCGTCTATCCTTAACATCGTTAAGATTCTTCACTGTGTTGAGTTTTAGGGGAAATTAAAAAATAAATAAATAAATAGAAATGATGATGACGGCGACGGGGATGGAATTCTAGAACAACCTTAAAAACATACGTGGCGTGTCCGCGTCGTTCTCTTAGGTATGAACCACGAAGTTAAGTTGAGGCCCTAATTCACGACGGTATGTCCGTTTTGTCGCGGCCGTACTTTTGCTGACCAACGGCCACTGACTTGGCCCGTTCTGATTTCCTGTTTTTTACTTTTCACCCACGGGTTAACCGTGTCGTATTTGGTGATCGATCGAGTTTCCGTGTCGATATTTTCTATCACTAATTTATATTTATTTCATTAATTGTATTTGTGCATTTAACACGTGGACTTATCAAAACTTGACTTTAAATCTTTTTACTTTGTATTTTATTTTAGTATTGTATTAAAAGTTACTCTTGTTTGGATCGCAGGTTTAAGTTGACAGATTAATGTGTCGACATGTTCAACCTTAATTTTGCATGTTTAACTATTCGCATTATTAGTATCAATCTCATATGACTCACGCATCCGTCAAAGTTCATATTAACCCTCTTATATCGTGTCATATCATAATTTGGTTATCCTACACGCACCACCTGAAACCAACAGCCCAACGATCATCTTCTCGCCCCCTTCTATCACGTCGATCTCATTTCATTTGCATACCTAGCAAAACTCAATCTTAACACAATTATATAGTGTCGAATCAAAAGACGTTTTAGAGTTTTTCATTCAGACTAAGAATTTGTTTAAATGACCAAAAAAAAAAAAAAAAAAAAACCCCTTAAGTACTCTTGAGCATTTAAGATAATCACTAACAGTTTATAAAAAAAATAATAATCACTAACTATTGGGTAGATAAGTTAAGTTGGAAAAAAATTATGTTATTTTTTTTGTTAAAACGTCATTTATTTTAAAAATTATTACTTTCTCTAAAACGACTTTTGTTCTAAATCAGAAGAAGTATCAATAACTATTTTATAAATAAAAAAATTATAATAATTTGTTGAAATGTGCATTATTACACGCCCAAATGCACCGTCAGAACCCAACGGCCGAAATGTTGTTGGGAGACCCATTTACCACCCAACTGTGAGCTGTAACAGTTGACGTTTGCTGGACAGGTGGCCGCAATTTCATGAGGGGCTAAACAATAATTTATTCTTTTCTTTTTTTACATCACACTTTTGAATTGATAAACCATTTTATTTATTAAAATAGTTTTAATACTGGGGATAAATACTAGTGGGCCTCCACTTAGTTGTGCCAGCCACGAGGCGGATGAGTAAATAGTAGGGCCCACTTTATCTGTTCTGGATAGCAAGAAAGGGATATCTTTCAGGTTATGTTTCTTGAACACTTTTTTATACTGCAAATTACATTCACCTCCTTCGAAATTTCGTTAAATTACGAATCAGTCTCTATGTGATTTTTAAAATTACAAGTATCTTTTTCTAATTTGGTCATAATTATAAAATTGATTTTTCTACAAGTTTGTGAATAAACACGAACTTTTAAGAACAATTTGAGGAAAATTCAGTAAAAGTTTCATTTGAACTAATTTATTTAATAAACCAACAAACATGAGCAAAATTTTAAATTCGATTATTTAATTTAATGACAAAGTTTGAACACTCCAAATCTCAATTTAGTTCGGCTCAATATCATCCTTACAGTTAGTCACGAAAAGAGAAAAAGATAACCACACACACAAACCAAAAACATTTTGAATGATTCAGGAAGACATTTATAATTTTTGAACATTATAAGTACAGATTCGTAATTTGATCAAATCTCGGGGAGGTAAATGTAATTCACCTTTTTAAATATTTTGTGTTTAGGTTGAATTGAAACGTGAAAGATGGGGCGCCATCACCATGGCATGGCAACAGCATACTTCTGTCTTTATGGTTCGTCGACAGATAACATTTTGGATGTGTATGCAAAGGACTATTCCTAATAATTTTTTTTCCAATAAAAGTGATAATTTATATTTTTTATAATGATATGTATGTATTAAATATGAATGGAAAAATAATAATAAATTCCTTATTAATATTTTATAACTTGCAAAAAGATTACATATTTTTAACTAAACTCAGAAAGTATTATATTTAAAGGTCATTCATATTTTGTAAAACTTTTATGACCCCCACCGAAGTTTTAAATATCATTACATCTTTAAATGTTTAAAATATAACCTTCTATAAATTTCAAAATATGCTTTTTTTAAACCGCTTACATTAACCCCGGTGTGACACGTAATTTAGAAACACATTAGCCATATCTGAACGAGTCGAGGGTAGTCGCAACTGCTTTTGAAATTGGTAGAGGTGTGACAAGTGTTCAAAGTCCCCGTGAGACATGTAATTTAAAAATACATTGCTCATATCCAAACGGCAACTGCAAGTATTCCCGAAATTGATAGAAGGGTAACATGTGTCTGAACATTCTTGATGTGCATTACAAGTGTTTTAAGATGGGCAAAGGTATGACAGGTGTATGAGGTTTAGACTATTATAGTTGTTCGAGCATTCTGGAGGTGCATTACAAGAGTTTTTAAAATGTGCAAAGGTGTCCGAGTTACCAGTAAGACGCGTAATTTAAAAACACATTGCTCATTTCCAAACGTGGAGACTGCAACAACAAGTATCCCAAAATTGATAGAAGGGTAACATGTGTCAGAGCATTTTGGATGTGCATTAAAAGTGTTTTTAAGATGGACAAATGTATGACAGGTGTTTGAGCTTTAACATGTGTCTGAGCTTTAAAATATTATCGGTGTCCGAGCATTCTTGAGGTGCATTATGATAGTTTCTAACATGGACAAAGGTATGACAAGTGTTTGAGCTTCCTATGATACATGTAATTTGAAAAACACATTACTCATATCCAAACGTGGAGACTGCAACCACACGTATTCCCAAAATTGATAGAAGGGTAACATGTGTCCCAGCATTTTGTGCGTGCATTACAAGTGTTTTTAAAATGAGTATGGGTATGACAGGTGTCTGAGTTTTAAAATATTATCGGTGCCTGAGCATTCTTGAGATGCATTAATTGATAGAAGGGTAACATGTGTCAGCGCATTCTAGAGGTGCATTACAAGTGTTTTTAAGATGGACGAAGTAGGACAGGTGTCTGAATTTTAAAATATTTATCGGTGTCCAAGCATTCTTAAGGTGCATTACAAAAGTTTTTAAAATGGACAAAGGTATGACATGTGTTTAAGTTTCCAAATGAAACTTACTTATATCCAAATGTGGAGACTGCAATCACATGTATTCCCAAAAGTGATAGAAGGGTAACATGTGCCAAAGCATTCTATAGGTGTATTACATGTGTTTTTAAAATGAGTAGAGGTATGACAGGTGTTTGAGCTTTAAAATATTGTCGGTGTCTAAGCATTCTTGAGATGCATTAATTGATAGAAGGGTAACATGTGTCAGAGCATTCTTGAAGAGTGTTTTTAAGATGGACATGGACAAAGTTATGACAGGTGTCTTAACTTTAAAATATTATCGGTGTCCGAACATTCTTGATATGCATTAATTAATAGATGGGTAACATGTGTCAATGCATTTTGGAGGTGCATTTCAGGTATTTTTAAGATGGACAAAAGTATGGCAGGTGTTTGAACCTTAAAATATTATCAGTGTTCGAGCATTCTTGATATGCATTAATTGATAGAAGGGTAACATGTGTAAAAGCATTTTGGAGGTGCATTACAAGTGTTTTTAAGATGGACAAAGGCATGACATGTCTAAACTTTAAAATATTTATCGGTGTTCAAGCATTCTTCAGGTGCATTACAAGAGTTTTTAAAATGGACAAAGGTATGACAGGTGTTTGAGTTTTTTGTGAGACATGTAATTTGAAAACACATTACTCATATCCAAACGTGGAGACTGCAATCACATGTATTCCCAAAATTGATAGAAGTGTAACATGTGTCCGAGCATTTTATAGGTGCATTACACGTGTTTTTAAAATAAGTAGAGGTATGACAGGTGTTTGAGTTTTAAAATAGTATCGGTGTCTGAGCATTCTTGAGATGCATTAATTAATGGAAGGGTAACACGTGTCTGAGCATTCTGGAGGTGCATTACAAGTGTTTTCAAGATGGACAAAGATATGACCTGTGTCTTAACTTTAAAATATTATCAGTGTCCGAACATTCTTGATATGAATTAATTGCTAGAAGGGTAACATGTGTCAGCGCATTGTGGAGGTGCATTACAAGTGTTTTTAAGATGGACAAAAGTATGACAGGTGTCTGAACTTTAAAATATTATCGGTGTCCGAACGTTCTTGAGATGCATTACAAGAGTTTCTAAAGTGGGCAAAGGTGTGATAGGTGTCCGAGTTTCCCTTGAGACATTAATTTAAAAACACATTACTCAAATCCAAACGCGGCGAATGCAGCCACGTGTATTCCCAAAATTGATAGAAGGGTAACATGTGTCCGAGCATTCTAGAGGTGCATAACACGTGTTTTTAAAATAACTAGAGGTATAACAGGGATCTGAGCAGAGATATGACATGTATCCGAAATCCGTGTGATACATGTAATTTAAAAACACATGTATCATATCCAAAACGTGGAGAATGCAATCTCAAGTATACCCAAAATGGACATATAGCAAGGTAACAAATGTTTGAGCATTCTCGATGAACATTCAAGTGATTAATTCTATTTTTTATTTTGTTTAAAAAATTCAAGTGTCTCTAAAATAGACAGAAGTGTAACACGTTTCCGAATGTGGTGACCTGTCCCAAATGGAGATTTCCTATAAATTATTCCCTAATAATATTTAAAAAAAACATTATTCTTAATAATAGAAAGAAAAAAAAAATCAGCCAAAGCCAAAAATATATTTTCTTTCCCATTGCTATATATATATATATATATATATTTCTTTTATTCCAACGTGGGAATTTCTCAGTGTAACAGCAACCGTAGCTGCCCCAACCAATTTTCTACTTCCTTTCCATGTTAGGCCGGCCAACTAAAATATATACTTTCCTACCAAAATATAAGAATTAAATCATGATTAATTTCCTCTTTTCACTAGAAAAAAAAAAAGGGAAATTAACCAAAATAAACAAATCCCTGATTTTTATTCTATTTTTTTTTTTGACGGAAAAGGTATAAAATAACCCCTGATATTAACTAAGAGACGTGCAATTATTGTATTTTTCATTTTGATGTCTACATTAATGGAATAATTAAAATTACTGGTCAAATGAAAATATATCGTTATTAAATATGACTACACTAACGTATCCTAGTCTTGAATTAATCCTTTACTAACCTGCCGTTAGTTCAAGTTGGTCTAAGTTTAAGTTTAAATGTTTGACTTAAATACCTGTCAAGCGTTACAGTCGATTAGACATAGATCCGTACTTAAAGTTTATAATTTTGATAAATAATTGGTCTCTCATACAATAAGTTTACATATGTAACTATTGTTCGCGTGAGTAGTCTTGGGATGAATAGACGCATTTTTCTCTCTTAAACTTAAAAATGATACCAAAAAATAAAATAAAATAAAGTAGATACATGTGGACAATACTCGTGAAGAGTATTACTTTAAGAAAATAAATAAATAAAAAGACAACTCACGAGTAGCAGTGATACTTTTGAAAGTAAAAGTATTACTCTTAAATAGCCGAGTGACTGACTTTATCATTAAAGTTATATCGAGGAATTAATTCCGAAACAAGTTTCCGTAAAGGAGGAGGTCAGAGCCTCGGTGAAAAAGAAGGCCTTCATCATTAGGGATATAATTACTTAAAGACAAATAAAATTTGAAACTAAGTGAAATCAAATAGAAAAAAAAATAAAAGAAGAATAAAGTAAAATTGTTTTCTTTGTCCTTAGAGAAGGAGAATGTAAGGTTAATTATGTCCTCCTTAATCTCTTTCTAATATGATATTTACACCGTTAAATTAATAAAGGGTGCTTATGTCATATCCACTTAATCGGTTATTTAAAAAGAAAAAAAAATGAATTTTTTAAGGCTTAAAAAAAATAATAATTTGCACGCATGCTTAATTAAAAAAAACTATAGACGGGCTGTGACAACTTCCCATCAAATCATGCATTCAAAAGAATAAGTCTAAATAATATTCCAATTTGTATCCCACTAATTAATCTCTTCTTCTCCATTGGCTAGAAATATTAATATTAATTGTACTCCAAAATTAAAATATTATTTTTCTTTAATCAATTAATTCCTTACTTTTAGTTCCCCTTCGTGTATGTTTTGGTTTGCACCCACCCCAACCCACCAATAAAAAGAAAAAGGTTCCTCTAGATAAGGCTGCTAAAACGACTTGACTTGTTAGGCAAAATAACTCCCCTAAATTATTGCAAAAAGTGATGAATAATTCTTCATTAATTGACCATAATTGGATTCCTGTCTTTCTTTATCATCTCTACTATAATCATGTACAAATCATCTGTTCAATTTGTTTTTTTTCAGTTTCTCGTAATTTACTTTATTGTTCAACCTATTTGTGAGAATAGCGATATAAATTATAGACGTGATAGTGCTTGAACGATCAAGATACATTATAATTCGGTTTAATGCCAACTTAACCTTTAAAACTTATAATGAAGCAAATCGGAAATTAATTGTTTTGTGGACGAAATGTCAAATACTTCATATATTCCTCTTTATCGTATAAAGACTTGTATTGTAAAAATAAAATAAAATAAATTCAAAACTGAAGATATATATAAACAACATAATTTTCCTCTATCTCCTTGTCTTATTTGTTCTTAATAGTAATTCAACTGATTAAACACCAGAAGTGATGGTTAGTAACTTTTATAAGGAATATAGTTAGATAATTACTACAATATGTGACATAATTAACCGACGACTATGAGTAGGATAAATTTGTAAAAAAAGGTTTTTATGAAAAAAATTAATTTTTCGTTGTTGCTAAAACGTCATTTATTTCGCCAATAGTTACTTCATCCAAAAACTGATTTATTTTAAATAAAAGAGTACAACTTTTGATGGTCATAACGTACCGTAGTTATGATAAGTAATTTAACATTTTTTTATTTTTCTTACATATACCATTACGTTATAAGTGTGAGTTAGTCGTGAACTACATATTATCACATTAGTATGGATATACTGCAATGTAAGAAAATGGAAATGAGATTCTCTCAATAAAATTTGTGTTAAAGAAAAAACATAAAGCTAACTCTTTTATTGAGACGAAGACGAAGAATGTATGATATGTAAAATTAAACATCAGCTTTTATTTTTTCTTTTCTTTTCCTTTCTGGGATAATTATGAATGCTCCAAAGTTAGTTTGGTTTTCAAAGAAGACAACTAAACGATAGGGTCCTAAGAAAGATTGGAAATTGGGGGCATCTTTGACAAAGTTAATGCTAATCCTTAATCTTTTAAAATTAGTACTATTATTGTTTCAACAACTTCATCTCTTTTCACAAGAAGGAAGTTGTGAAAATTGAAGAAGGAATAACGATTAGATTAATAATCTTACTCTTCTAGTACAATATATTCAAGAGACCGTTAAATTGTTTGCTAGTGTTTGGACATATTTGTAGTGCATGCAATATTGTCCTAGTACTCCAATAGTAGTATATTTTATTGTTTTCGTCTAAAATAAGTATTGTTTTTTTGCCTTTTCTTTTTCACACACATTTTAGAAAATAAAATAAATTACAACCTTGTGTTGGCCTTGATTAAATAATAAATATGTATAGTTTCAAGATATCATAAGATTCATAATAACAAACAATAGTAATAATTGTATTGAAAATATAAAAGAACACTAAAATGGAAGAGAATAAATATGGGTAATTTTTTAATACTATACACAAATTCTTCTTGAAATGCTTAAATATCATTTATTTTGGGACAAGATTTGTAAGCTAAAACGACACTTATTTTGGGATCAAGACTGTATCTATTTGGCCAAGTGACAATTACCTCACTGTATAATAGTTTCAGTGACAATTATCTCCCGGTATTTTAAATACACACAGTTATTTTCTTACATTTATGGACTAAACTTTAATTTTAATAAAAAAATACTAAAAGTAAAATATTTAATATGAAAATGTCTAAAATACCGAAATATACGATGTTATCTATTTATTTTTCTCAAAATAATAGAAATAACATAAAAAAAATAGATAATGTCATAAAAGGGTTAATTTTGGTATTTCATACTTTAGTAACACGAGAAACAAATTAATAGCGTCACACGTTAGGGTTAATTTTAGTATTTTACCTAAATAAAATTAAACAAGGTCATTTATAGTATTTTCCAATAAAATAATTTTTGTATATATTTCATCCTTACAAGGAGGTAACTATGCTTTCGGGAAAAAAATAAGAAGGAGGTAACTATGTGTTACTAAAATATACGAGGGTAAATATTATTGGAACTACTCCTTCTGCACTATTTAAAGAGATCATTTTAAAAAATATACAATTTATTATGAGTTGTAATTCTTATGAGTACAACACCTAAAATATCAATCGTTACACTTGTATTTCTCTTTCCTACACAAATCTTGAAATGAAACTTGGTCAAAAAATTATTCATTCCCCAAAGCAACAATTTCTCATTCTAATCGCGAAGTGAACACATGGGCGGACCTACGTGCATGGCTGCCCCACCAGCCATCTTAATTTTTTATATTTTACCATATAAAATTTTTTTAAAATTTATATTTTGTCCCACTAAAAATTAAAATAATAGGAAGTAATATTTTTAATAAATAATTTTGACCATTCGAACCTCCGGAGCCTGACTCCTCCACGGACTAAGCATACCTTTAGATTCCGTGAGAATGGTCAAAAGTGGGAATTCACCAATCCCTTTGTAACCCAAAACCTTTTACTCCTTCCGTCCCACTCAAACAGTCTACTTTGAAAAAAAATTTTTGGCCCATTTAAAGAGTCCACTTTGAATTTATTTACATTACATACCCTTACTAATATTACAATATGTGGTTCACAATTAACCCTTACTTCTAAAGTAAGAATATAAGTGAAAAATATGAGGGTAAATTACTTATTTTAGGTGTTGTACCTCACAACCCATAATAAATTGTACACATTTTAAAGTGAACTCTTTAAGTGGGACAGAGAGAGTATAATTTTTTTTTTTTTGAAAGAACAACATTCTCATTAAATAATAGAAGAAATTACAATTTGTGACATTTGCAGTGCCTCCGTTGCCAGTAGATGCGCCTCATGCACAATAATTCTGTTTACTTTCCCTATTGTGATATCTCTATATAACTATACAAACTTAAGATTAAGGATCATTGTTGGTACGTTACCAAAGTGACTCCTTTTTCATAAATTTTCTTGAAATGTTCAATAGACCAAATTGTTGGAATAAAATTTTATTGGAGTATTAATGTGAAACAACTTACAAGTTGCAACACACAATATCTTGTAAACCAGTTTGGCCAAGTGAATGTGAAACCCCACACGGCTCACGCCATTGTTGAATCCCAAAGCAATAATGGAGGATGACAACTATTTAATTAAACTAGTAGCTAATTAATAATTAGAACTTGTAGTATCATTTAATTTCAAAAGGGCCACAAAACAAATCCATTAATTACTGCCTATTGCCTATTGCCTATTGCCTAGTACGAAATCTTTAAAGTAAAGTAAAGTTCCCATCTCATCTTGATTTAATTTTGGAATTGGCCGACTACAACTCATACCATCAAACTGAAGCTGTAAACTACTATATATGTATTGGAGTTTCTGTGTAGTTTGTAAGGATAGAGATGAACTTTTGACACGCATGTTCGGCAATTTTTGATATGACACGAACTCACACAATACAAATAGGTTGAAATTAAGTTTTGGTAGGTTTGCTGGGTCGATATGAATGACACGAGCATGATCGACAGGTGAACCCCCAATTCGAACCCAACACGAGAATAACTTATATTATAAAACGAAAATACAACACGAACACAAAATATTCACGATTTAAATGGGTGACACGAACGAATTGACATTTATAACACTTTCAATAAATTTGTAACAATGAAAAAGTCCATTGTTATTTATAGAGTTAAACGAATTTGGGATATTGCTGGTAACTTTCTATCTGACTTCCAATTAAAATGAGCATTTCTACTTGAACAAAAAATCTTTTTCAAGATAAACTTTTCTGACGAAACGGATGAGACAATTACTTTTCAAATTTTGATTGAAAAGGTCCAACCGTTTCAATCAAGAGCCACTCTATTTCAATATCTCAAATCTTAGTAACTATTAACTCTATAGCCATAATTAAACCAACTTTTGCTCCTTAAATTTGTAGCTGGATTTGTGTTTTGATGCATTTATATTGGTTCATCCGTATATCTATATATATATATATATATATATATGCATGCATCCATGCAAACGTAATAGAGACAAATGCATGTGGGAAAAATAATTGATCTTAATGGCTAAAAGGTTACTACTACCATGTGTGTGTTTTTTTGCTGTCAAAATTGTCGGTTTTTTAAGACGCAAATTCATGTGAATTTCTTAGCAGATACTTATTGGCTTTGCCTTTGGGTGGTCTGCACATTCATGACAATCCACAGTCACATTGATTGTGCGGTAAAGTAAAGATAAGGAAAAACGAGTGAGCCCTGCCCCCCACTCCTCATTTCTGGCACCACCCTAACCCCTCTTAATACAAATTTTCCGGGGCATTTGAGTATAATTACGAAATCAACCTTATTATTTTTGTAAAATTATAAAATATCTTTAAAAATAATAAAATAAAACCCATCTTCCGTTCTATTAAAAAAAATTTATTTGTAGTTTTTATTTGGTTCTATTAGACGATGGAGTAATGCTTTTATTTTTTATTTTTATTTTACTTTTTCTACCTTTACTTATATAATTATGAGCGATTAGCTATTAACTTACCTTTGAAAAGTAATGACAACAAATAGAAAAAATAGTAATAGATTACTTATTTTAAGTGTTCTTTTATATTGAAACTCATGTACAGTTTAAAATGTGACTATTCTAATGAAACACATAGAATACAAAAAATAAAAAATAGAGACATCAACTTAACTTTTGAGCTAGGAGGCAATTATAGTTTTTATTTCCGATAAGATCTCTTTTATAATTTTTACGCCCTACAATGATCGGTTTGGTTTGTAGGAAACGTAATTTCACGAAACAAAATGGGCATTATGTAATTATACATAAACATCGGGGGTTAAATGAAACTACTCCTCCTTATATTATTTGGTAGATCTCCAAGTCCAACTATAATTCTGTGTTTTGTTGTTGAGAAATTTCAGAAATACAAGTCTGGCACCAAGAACACGCAAAGGGGGGCAAACTTCCAAGCATTGGAGGGGCCTAACTTTTAACTTGTTCAACAAATACTATACTTTATCTCAAAAACCAAAAAATACTAATACTTGAAATTCATGAAATCAGTCGTTTATGAACGAGCCAGTGCCCATCAGTTGTGACGCATAAAAAACTATATAGAGGTTGAGCGGTTCGGTTCCTACCTCTCTGTCAGTTATGCAAAAGGTTGCCTAATTTCGTTTCTTTTTCCCCTCTCTACAGATTCTGCTTTCAATGTAATAGGTAACAGGACAATGAAATAGCGATCAATTCAAAAAAAAAAAAAACTAAATTGGTCAATGTTTAACTTTTTGAGAACCCAATCACAATACGGTCGAGACGTGCAAAAGTATTTCTCCCTTGACATTTATGGAACAGATACATCCATGATCCATCAAGTCAATCGTATCTACATATAGAATTATAGATCTATGTCGTCTACTAGTCTTTGTTTATTTTATATAGGGAATGGGTCAAAACTGAAGTAGATAGACTCATAGAAGCCAGGAAATTGGGGAGTAATTCAAAGATTGTGACTATTCAATTAACTTATAAGGGCAAATTACATTTAGTTAGGTTGAGGCTTGTCTAAATCATTAAATTAATTCTGTAATATTATCAAATGAATTCTTCACCAAACCAAAACTCAAACGAACGTTCAAGCAAAAAACTTCCGTCCGACGGGCATAAGATTAACTTCAAAAGTATCGCATGTGTTTGTAAAATATTGTGTATTGCATATAACTTTTAATGTATTGAATATTTCTTATAATTTATGATGTATCGCTTATAACATCTTATGTATCCAAATTAAATGTTGACATCTTGCTTGTTTGTTATATAAAAAATGGATCGTCTATAACTCTGATGTATTGCCTATAGTTTCGAATGTATCGAGTTTAATTGCTGATGTATTGCATGTTTCTCAAAAAAAAAAAAATGTAATGCCTGGAGTAGAACAAAAGTCTTGATTATAAGGGTTGGAATAGCGTATATGTTTAGAAAAATATCGTATGCAAAAAATGTATTGCCTGTTTTTAACAAAAAAAAAAGGTATCGTGCATAGCATTTGATGTATCGCCTATCACTTATAACATCTAATGTATTGAGTTTGATTGGTGATGTATTATCCTATTTATAAAACAAATATTGCCTATAATAATAATAAAAAATTTTATTATAAAGGTAAAACTGTAAAAGTATCACATGTAGAAAAAGTATTCGATGCTATCACTACTACAATATGTATATATTGCACACACATGTAGTGGTATGGAGTCTCCTAGTTGACGGTACATCCGTCTGATAGGACCTTTAAAAATAAAAATAAAAGGAAACACAGAGGCTTTGAACGTAATTTAATTTTTATACTATATCTTTCTCATATGAAAGGTTCTTGTTTTCACAAAACAAATATATGTTGTTCTCGTTAAAGAGTCCAATTTTTATTAGTTTATATTGTATTATCTTACTAATATAATAATTACCGGTTCACATTTAACCTTTAATTACTTTAAAAGTGAAAATAAAAAATAAAAAACATAGTATTTTAAAACTTATAATAATTAGTTGTACAATTGTTGAACTGGACTGTTGGAATGGCAGTGGGAATATCCTGTTACTAAAGATATAGTCGGGTACGCTGTTTTTTGATTTGGTGAGTGTTTTTTGTCACAAATACGTTAATTAAGGCTTTAATTGTTCATAATTGTTTGGTCAAAGGTTCGTTCAGTATTCTCATCGTTTAGTAGTTACTCCGTATACAAAATACTATAACAAAATTCATTTAATAATTAGGAGGAATTTTGAGGGAATTAAATGCAATTTACCTGTAAACATAAATTTTGAGTTGAGAGAGGTGCTAAAATTTTAGATTCTTATTTTCGTTTTGTAATAAAAGGTAGTCACCCCAATTCAAACACAAGAGAATGAGTAAAATAAAATTATATATTTTTCGTTCCATGAAAAATATCGATTTTAAAGACTTAAAATATTGTCTGTTTAGAAAAGTATTGCGTGGAAAAAATATATAGATATAGATATAGATATAGATATCATGCATTTTAAAAGTATCACTTGTAAAAGAATGTGTTCATTTCAAGAACTAAAGTATCGTTTATATAAAAGAGCATCGCTTGTTTCAAAAAAGAAAAGAAAAAGTATAGTCTATGGAAAAATAAAATAAAATTACCCAAATTGAAGAAAAAAGTATCAATTTTGATGATTAGAGTATCGCACATGTAATTAATGAACAAGGAAAAAAGCCCGTGGTTCATACTCGCAAACGATATAACCATCTAACATGAGACCTCCTCTAACAATTAAACGACTCGTTATTTCTTTTTCCACTTACATATACTTTATTATGTATTGTGAGAGTCTCTTACACCGTTATATTTGAATCATAAATTGTACATAACTACATTAGTAGCTCAACAAAATGACGCAAAAGAGTTTTTTCGTATCATGTAAAGAAGGGTTAAAAAAAGTTATAACGTGGGCCTAATTCTAAAAAATGAAAATAAAATAAAGGAAAAAATAATTTTTTTTCACAGAATAAAGAAAGATTAGTTATTCTTTGGATAGGGTTACAGATAGAAAAGATCACATCCCTATCAGACAAAAGAACAAAATTATTAATATTTTCTAAAAATAAATAAAAAGAAAGAAATTAAACTCTACTTTAGGTGGATGTTGACTGTTTGTGGAGTGATTTGGGCCACTTTGGAGTTAGGAAGCCGCAGTTGTCTAGAGAGAGAGACCGGTCCAAACTCAAAACTCATGATTCTTCAAAGAAAAAAAAAAAAAAACCCAAAAAGAGAAAAGTTGCTTCTGGAAATTCTTCTGCTATTATTATTATTTATTTATTTACAAGTTAAAACAAAAAGAAAAAGGTGACTTTAGTTGTTTGTTTGTGAATTGTGATAGCCCACACCCACCCACAATGATCTTTTCGAAGATTAGGATAGACCTAAAAAGTCTACGACTCATGCTATCCATTTTCCTTATAATACATATATATTGCTCCTGTTTTGCCACGTTTGTTTGGTGTGTCGTGGTGGGATTCATTTCTTTGACAGTACAAAAACAAACCAACTTAATTACCATGAAAACGACACCAGGACAAAATCAGTTTGGATATACATACTCGCCAGCCACGGTACGGTAAAGTGATCCGTTAGCTAATTTACAGTTTGACGCACTAAAGTAATTTCTCAATTCATATATAAACAGAATTGTTACAGTGGCTACATTCCCTTCCCCTTCTTCTTTTCTTCTCTTTTGAATAGTTGACTATTATATTATCATGTCTATTACAAGTGGATATCAGATAGCATCTCTGGGAAGAAAAGAAAGAAGTTGGGACATCGACCTTCAATGTTATGTTAATTTGCACGCAAAATATAATAAAAACTGATAGAGAGAATAATCGAATTTCTAACTTCTAAATCTCCCGTCATACATCACAATCATCGAGATACATCTTTTATATGTGTTCTACAACTACCCTCATGGGGGTGGGCGACTATGCAATCTGCATCATGCTCTTTCCTAGGAAGCTGCCTCCATTTAGGAGCCAAAAGGTTTATGACCAAACTATCTATATTGATGTTCATGAGTCTCTCAGATTATATTCATATGCTGTGTTGGAAACCTAGGAATAGCCTAATTATTTGACTTATTCTTTAATAAATAATTCAAAGGTTTTGCTTGCTAAAGATGATCACCACTGAGTGAATCAATATCCACCATTAATTTCACATCCAACTACCAATAAAAGTATTCTATCTAGATATATGTTCATCAACAAGATGGTAGATGTGACAAGTTCAACCGAATATATTATATATATATATATATCGTAATTACGAAAATTAATTGGTAAAATTTTAATTTGATTTTAACCAAATAAATCAACACAAAACATGATCAGATCACCACCAACGGTCACACAAATTTCTTGAATCCTTTGTGTAGACCACAAGAAAGAAATTGTTGTAATAGATAATAAAATTATTATCAAGAATTTAATTAAGTTATCAAATCATATTTAATAGCAATATCCCTAAACTAAATAGGGAACATATACGAACTAAACCAATTTTACCAATTCTAAAAATACGATTTCTTAATTAAATTTAGTTAAATTTTTTTTTTTTTTACATATATTATGATTTCAAAATTCTTCTATAAATCTTTTTATTCAAGGTTTTTCCTTTTATCAGATGAATACAGATTGCAACTGTGTTCCGTTTAGTGAAATATTGGCAAGTAATACATTATTTTTCATCAAAATAAGAAACTATTTAAAGGGCTCCAAATATGATATCAAAAAATAAAAAATTAAAAAAAAAGATCCATCCAAATAGCTAGTCTGGTCTTTCTCTTTTAAAAATAAAAAAATTAAAAGGAAAAATTTCACCAATTTCTTCTTCATTCTTTTTTCCTTCGAACAATCTTCGTGTAAATTTGCATAATACGAAAAATATTCCGAGATTTCCATCAATACAACAATAATGAGGAGTCACTGAGAAGGAAAGAATTGAACTATATGCTCTGGCGTTTGCCTGCCACCCAAGTATCTACGAAAAGGAGCATTACTATACTTTGAGAACAGTGGCAAAACTAGAAAAAAAATTCGTGTGGGGACTAGCTTATGATTAAATAAATGTATTAACACAGAAAAATTTTAAATCCACAATTACAGAAGGGATAAAAATTTCTTAGTATATACAATTATATTAACATTTGATAAGTATTATTTTCAACCAAAAAAAAAAAAAAAAACACTTGATAAGTATAGTTCATGTAATAAAAGGGAGAGAATAGTTAATTATATTTTACGAGTTTATTATTGATACAGACAACGTAAATAGCTTGTTATATATAATAAAATAACACACTTCGTCATACAAATAAGTGAATATTATAATAAAAAATGTATAATAACACTATAATATTATGACAGTAATATGAATTTATGATTTGCCTCTCAGGCTATTATCTCTTTTGGGTTAAGAACTTAAAGTTATGATATAATTAAACTCTATAAAAAAGTAAAAATAATACTTTTTTTTTGCCATTTAATGAGTAAAATAAATAAATAAAATAACACTGGGATGCAAGTGTGAGGCTGCAAGGTTTGATTTTATGCTTTGGGTTTGGACTATATAACAGCTAACCATGTACTCTCGAGAGCCCACTCCAGCTCCCACCTCGCTCCGCCACCCCTATTTGAGAAATTATCAAAATTTAATTTCCAATATCAAGGCACACAGCATGGGGTGTACAGCTGAACTAATGCCCTTTTGGTTGATTAATTTTATTATAAAAAAAAAAAAAGCAACTTTAGGATTAGGACAAGACTATGGAACTTGAATGGAAGCTTCCTGACAAACTCTTCTTTACTTGGCTCCAAATACTTCGGCAAAGATTTTGATAAGCTGAAGTGGAAAAAGAAAAAAAAAAAAAGCATGTGGCTATCAACATACATAGACCGTAGTCATCTTTAATTTGTTGTCCTTATCCAATAGGCTGAATTGTATGTAAATTTCCTTGTATTATTAATACAGTATTATAAATCTTATCACTTCAATGTCCCCAAACAAGATTAAAGATGAGACATACATATATATATTTTGCACTTTAATTTTAGTGTAATAGGTCAATCAAAATAAAAATATTTTTAAACATACTATATATTTTTTATTATTTTAATAAAAAATTTATATTTCTACAATTAAATAATAAAGTCTGCATAATGTAAATTTAGTCATAGATACGGGAAATAATTTCTTGTTTCCTACCTGTTCTTACTTTGAAAAGACAACTTGTTTCTCAATTGTTATTATTATAATTATGTATCGAGGATTAACTCAACGATATATTTTCCTTGCCCACAACCTAGAAGTTTCCCGGGAACCTCAAGTTCACCCCACCACCAAGGTAGCAGAACAAAGGTGCGCGGGAGTCCGCCTAAGTGTAGTGTCCCTCTTTTTAAAAATTACTTATCCGTATAACAGAAATAGTTTGATACAAAAAAAAAAAAAAATTTGTTAAGTACTATTATATTTTTTTCATGCTAAAGTACTACGTTGTTTTCTAATTACTTGATAAGTACGAAACTAGAGATCTATAAAATCATTATAGCAAAATGTACCTTCTTCAAAATGTTCCAAATATTACATGCACATGTTGTTTGGTTTGTGGTAGCAGCAAAGTTGTGGTTTTGTTTTACCTCATCAATTCGTACGTGATGGAAACTTCAAAGAAATAAAGGTCGTGTGAACTTATAGGATGTTTTTTTCCATATTAATTATAAATTACTTTGAGTTGGTGACATCAATTCAATGCATTGCATGGGAGATGAACTTTCCCTTTCATTAAAACAAGAGTCCAATGACAAAAGTTCCACACAAACCAGCTACTACAACCACCAACAATCTTAATGTCATATTTTTCTTCTTAATTAGATCACAAGAGGAGGGGGTTGGGGGAGACAATTGAAATTAACGGCACGTTAGACTGACTTGACAAAGTAACAGTGCGAGACTATATTTTCAAAGGCACAAGAAATTTAATGTTTTCTAAATTTTAGTTAATTTGAATATTTCAAAACTATTTTTACAATAAAATCATGAAGAGCAAACTGTATTTCATTTATTTTTATTTTTTAGGTAAAATATTTGCGTTCCAAGTGAAAATCTTGCCCAAGATTAACTCTCTTTCTTCTTTAGGGTTTCGAAATCTGAGCCAATTTTCCACCGAAATTTAAAAGCCTTATCCTCATAATGAGAAACATGCAAGTTATCAAATTATCATGTCCCACTAAAGTCAGTTTATTTTATAATTATCTATCCAAACTTTTTTTGGATGGGAAACGACTATTATATTTCATAAAATTGAACAGGAAAAAAAAAAAACAACAAGAATTGGAATTTTGAGAGAGGGTACGTAGGACGTAAAAAAAAAATGTAATAGTAACCATGTTGCTTCGTTATTATTTTTGGGAAGACTATAAAACGACTTTTTGTTTTGATTGACACAAGCTCGCGAGAGATGATTCAATGCATCTGTTACACCGAGTGGTATTCTTAGACAATAAACATTATTTTCTAAGGAAAGTGACGCACAGATAAGGGTCTAAAAATAAAAATAAAATTTAATTCTTATTTTACTATCGATTCACTACACCTTTTTTAATCACTACACATTTTTTTAAGAATATAGTGAATGTACAGAAAGATTTACAACTAAATTAGTTGGATCCGAAGGGACACAACTGCCCCACACATCACCATGCAAAAAATGATAGAGATAATTGTATATGAATGAATATGTATGAAGACGTCTTTGACAAGAATATAGATTTGATCAATTTTTCGTAGGTTATGACTACCAAACGTGAAACCTTATCCATTAGGTTTGAAAGATTTCTTCATCACATGCATCATCATGCCTTGTGGTTGCACTGATGGAGGAGGATTGATTACCCCTTTTGGGGGGTGTGGGTGGAGTGGTGTGTTGTTGTTTAGGTGTTGGTTATATCGTCAAGATATTTTTTCCGACAAATAGTATACCATTTGGATTCAAATAACGTCGTTTTGAGAGTCATATACAAATACTGCATTATTTATGGAACAACAGATAATCGTTTTTCAAGTATTACATCCGTAGTTGTTCTTACTTTAGGTAAACTAAGAACAAAAGTAAGGTAGTGATACAAAAGATCCGGAAGTCAGTTTGGAGGGAAGTTGAATGCTTAGTTGTTTATGAAAAATATTGGAAGAAACTCTTGAATTATGATCTCCTATTTTTATGATGATATTATATGTAAATTACACTTTTTTCCACATAATTATTTCATGTTGCACCGTTTACGTAAGCAGTAGATGTACTGAATAATTCCTCGTTGTTTTGACCCCAAGAGGTCAGGCCTGTTCTTTATGTTAGGTTTCAAACAATGTTTAAAACCCGATTTTCAAAAATAATTTTGTAATGTAAAAAATGTATTGAAAATGTAAAAAGGTATAGGTAAATAGTAAAAAGTTGTATTAGAAATGATAAAAACTAATTATAAAATTATTTTTTCAAAACAAAGTTTCAAACATTATTTCAAACCTGATACAAAGAACAGGACTGCGTCGATTGACTCTCATTGAATAACATTATCTAGAGCATTAGGTGAGGTTGTTTGTTTGTGTTTAAGAACAATAAATAAAGACAAAATGGACATTAACTAAGACATAGGTTGGGAGGAATCTTCAGAGAATATGATGGATGCCTTAATTTATTTTCAATTCATGAGGTTGTTTGTTTCTTTTTAGAGCATTAGGTGAGATTTTTTAAAATATTTTTTAGATCACATGTTTTTTTTTTTTTTTTTTTTTTCTTTTCTTCTCTTGAATAACTATGGCATATTCTTATTCTTCAAAATCTTTTTTGGGCCCTCTGGCAAACTGCCTCCTCAGGAAACCAAAAATCCATGGTTCAAAATAGTGTTGGAGGCCCAATAGGAAAGAGACGTGTGGGATGAGGTTGCCTACGTAAGAAAAAGTGGTGAAAATACAATGATAATTCAGAGTTAATAATTACCGTAATTAACGTGACAACCACATAGAAAAATGATATTGGATATTTTTGAATTGTAGTTGTCAAGTGCGAGAAAGATGAACTTCTAGGCTATGCTTGTGTGGTTTAAACTTTAAACAGGGTTTGTGTTCATGCAAACAGGATTGTTGCAGATTCCATACTAAGAAAAAAACGGGGGAAAAAAAAAAAAAAAAACAGGAGTCTCATATTTGCAAACTGAACAAAGAATCCATCCAGATGAAAGTTTTCATTTTTATATTGTGAATAAAATTCTTTGAAGTTCGTATAGAAGATAAAAAGGACTGATTGTCAAATGGTAACAATCCTTTTGTTTACAATGATAGCCAAAAGAATAAAAACCCACAGCAGCAGCAATCAGCCGTCGGATTCTGGTGTTCTTATGTAGGAATAATGTCGAGTTTCGCATATTCTATCTCCCGAAAAGGCCGATAAGAGCGGCCCAGTATACCCCCAACTGTTTTAGGATGAAGAAACAAAAGAGGGAAGATGTTAAGCTTCCAGAGAAAAAATCGAGTTCAGATCCTCTACCTAATTTATTGTGTCTTATTCTGCCCCATGTTTAAAACCATGCAGTTTTAGTTTTAACTTTTTCACTCCCCTAGATTACACTTATTTTTTAACTTGAAACTTACGTAGTTTTAGACACTGGACACAAAACGACGCAATAATTTGAAACCCCTCTCTGCTTTCCTAGATCAGATATGAAAGTTTACCTGAGCTAGAATGCCATGTCCAGTTTTCCCTTCAACTACTAATCCTGCAGTTAGACCAATCATGGCCCAAGTACCATTGATGGCTTCAATTCTACGCTGTCTCTGCATAATTTCATAGTAGAACAGATCACAGATGATTAGACTTTCTTGATGAAAATCAGAATATTGAAAAGTGAATTTACAGTGCAGGGGAGGGGGTCAACTCACTTTGAACCGCTCTTTCGCTTGGATTCGTTCCATCTGTTTCGCTGCTAATCTCTTGGCTTCCAAAGGGTCAACCATGATAATCTGTCTGCCTGAACTTCCTTTGCTTGTTGGAGACCCCTATACAAATCACAGGACATAGGCTAGTGTCAATGAAATGAAACTACATGCTAAAAATGGAAATTAATAAATTTCAGCAATAAGGTCATTGATTCATGTTTAACCGAAGAAGGGTATAACATGTCTCTCAAGAAATGCTAACAAGTGGGATTAACCATTATGGAGATAGATATGACAAATATTGACCACAACACATTTGAATTAGAGATAGATGGTATTCAATTGGCACAGACTAAAAATGAAGGTAACCATGGGAACAGATAAGGCGTAGAGAGAAAAGAAAATTCATGTAATTGAAATCAGATTAACAGAATAAGGGTCCAATGAATGTCATTTCTCTTAAATCAATCATGAAATTTGAGAAGACCGTCAGACTTTTCTATCGGCATTCCAAACATCTGACCTTGACACTAAAGTTCCCATTTTTCAGTGGAACAGTGCATAAGGCGTAATTGCTACAGAAAGAAGCTATTGATTCATTGGATCAAAAAAGGAAGCCATATCAACTTTTTATTGAGAAATGAACGAAAACATGCCTAAGATTAATCACAGTTTTGAGATATTTTGAATATCTCAAGATAACTAGTTTTCACCTTTCTACATTCTAATGAGTAATGATATGGCACCTAGTTAAGGCTGCTAATTATATCAAACAGATGAATGGAAAAAAAAAAAAAAAATCGACAAATGCATCAGACGGATGGAGTATCACTATGACAACATATCATTCCAATAAAACACCAACAACATACCCACAAACATTTTTTTGCACATTGCAACCAAAGGTATTGGTATTATAATGCAGAAGCCTTAGGTGATCCATACATTTGTATTTGCAAGGGCGCGAGTTGCTTGACTCTTCATACTTTTAGAACTCAGTATTCCATCATCTCCTCTTCTCAATACCCATCTGGAAAGAGTGTAAAGTTGGGTCAAAGGAAGATTCTTTCAAACAAAATTGCAAACAAGTTTTAACTTCATATGAACCTCAAAATGGCATCCATTTTATTCAACAGAAATGATAAAATTACAGCATAACTCCATTGCATTAAAATGGCATCATTTGTAGCAACCTTAAAAACCCGTGTCAATCCTGATACTTACACCTCCTACTTCACCTATTGTCTCCTTCATGAAGATAAATGAACATGGAAATAATTACTCAAAGGAGCATTAAACTTTTGTGTCTTATCAGAAACTTAACCAAATTAAACAATCATTTTAACTGATTACTTTCTATCTACTGGACAGAATTTCTTATAATTTTCACACATCAATATCACTACAAACTCCACATGAATGACCAAATAACCAGAACAAAAAGAGTTTTCAGAATCATCTCCTCCTAAAGAACCAAAATTTTCCATTTAGAAGTGGTCAGTGTGAAATACTCAAATGGAGCATCAAGAGGTAAAACAAGACTTCAATATTACAAAATTGCTACTTAATCCCATCTTGGCATCTACTTTAAAGGCACATATGATCCAAGTCACAATCATACTATTGGTAATTTTTAATGCTTAATTCAAAAATCCCAAGGCTAACAAGAAATCTCTGTATTAAACCTAATGCCATTTTCCATGTTGCTTTCCATTGATTCCACCCATTATTGATATCCATGTTGGAGTTCAAAATCTAATCATAACAGGTACTCAGCAATCATGCAAGACGATCCAAGAACCGGGCTTTACTTAATTCCCCAATTCTTTGACTGAAAAAATGGGGTTCTGATTTGAACCTAAGCGGCCCTCTTGAGAACTAAAGATGAAAATCAAGATACAAACATTAATAGATATGACATCATTACATTTGGGCAAAAATTGATAAGAAACCCCGAGGCCCCCCAATTTTCTATTACCTCAAAGGAAACACAGAACCAAGAACACTTCATAAAAAACAACCAAAAAAAAAAAAAAAAAAAACCAAAGAAAGAAAAGGATGATTAATCGAGTTTACCTGGGAACGGATGAAGAATGAAATCCGGTGGGAAAAATTTGTTTTGAAGGGAGAAAGATAGCCTCCTTGTTCATCACTAGCGAAGTCGAGAAAGATGGCATTTTTAAACTCCTTTCTCAGTCTGAGGATTGAAAGATTTGCTTTCCCTTATATGGGGTTCAGGTTTTGCAAGTTTTTATCCACTCAATACTTGAAAATTGAGGTTAACAACGTGAGCTGTGTGTGGTAACTCACTCACTTTCTCCATAAGTCTCGTCTGTTTTACTCTTTCTATTAATCTGTAGTTCTTTCTGTCTTGGGTTGGGTGGCTAGAACAAGTGTAGAGTTTTTAAAGAAAGGCTATGTTCTCTTCCAAAGAATTATCACTTTTTTCAATTAAAACTTTACATGAAAAAAGTAAGGGGGAGCAATGTGATACCCGAAACCAACCGGACCCGGAACAGACCCAACCCGTCGGTTTTGGGTCGGGTATAGACCCGGCCGGGCTGGGTCGGGTTTTGGACCGGTTTTTTTTTTTTTTTCTTTTTTTGTGCTCTCAATAAAAAAGTTTCAAAATTATATTATTTTTGCTTAAATGAGATTTGAACACATGATCTAAATTTAACAATTGCCTTTAAGGTAAGCTGATTAGCTACTTCTTCTACTTTTTGGTTTGTTATATTATCTTATTATCTTTATTATATTATATATTTATTTATATATTAATTTCATATATCAATTCTTTATACTACATATATTATAATAAATTTTTTTTAAAACAATATACATTATAATACTATATAAACTAATGGTAAAATTTACTTTTTGTATTATTTTTCTCTTTACTGTTTGTACATTTATATTACTATTTAAAAAAAATATTGTAATAAAAAAATAATTGAGTATAATTTTACTTATTTAAGATATCAATTTTCAATTGATAAGTATAGTATTTAAATTTGAAATAATATATAAATTTATGAAATAAAATATTATTTATTTTTTTATATAAAAATTAATTTTGTTTAGATTGTGAAATACATGTGTGATGTAATTTAAATCATTAATATAATTGAAAAAGATATTAAATAATTTATAGTTTAATGTTGTATAATATAATAATAAGAAGAAAAAACAACAAAACAAAGAGTTGCTGGAGTGGTTAGTTAGCTTTTTTTAAAATTGGTTTGCCAACCTTAGGTTGTGTGTTCGAATCCTGACTTATGTCAATGAGCATTATAATTTTACATGTTTTAAGTTTAGAAAACCGAAAATTGGATGGAGAACCGAACCAGACCGGCGGGTTTGACTTGGAACCGACCCTGAAAAAAACCCAACCCGCAGTTATGGAAAGAAATTTTTTTTTTTTTTGAGAGGGACCGACCCGACCCGTGGGTTTTTGACCACCCCTACTTTATATAAAGAAACAACTTCATTTTTCCAAAAATTCAAAATTAAAATTTAAAAATTTCCTCTAAATATCTACTCATATAAATTTAAAAAATAACACAATCATTATACTTTTTTACCTTTCACCTACACAATTTTCTAAAAAAAATTTCTTCCAAAAAATTTCCAAAAAAAAACCAAAATTTTCCCAACACAAGCCAGAAAAGAACAGAGGAGCTTATATGGTAATATATTTTTATTTCAAAATTTGGTTTTAACTTAAAAAATATTTTACGAAAATTCAAAAGGTAAAAGATAAAATTTATGAATGAAAAAATATGAAAATACGCGTATTAATTTTACGTAGTAAATTGGCACAAAAACTAAGACAGCCACCGAATTCATCACTTGCCCAATTTTGTCAAGTAAATCCGCGCAAAAACTAGGACAACCACGGTGCAATCTCCGTGCACATAAACCGAAAGCGAAACGTTGAGTGTGAAACTAGTTCATCAGACACAAATTCATGTTATGCCACTTTTTAAACTGATAATGGAATAGGAAATTACAAATGCTAGTCTCAAAGTTGAGCGAAATACCTCATGAAGCGAACTGAGTGGCCATCAATATTCACTTTCACAAGTTTAATGACATAAAATTAGCAACAAAAATCTAACTTTGTGGGTGTTTGATAACATGAATTATTGCTGAAAATTATTTAAGAGGTTTTCAGTTTAGCGTTTTTGATAATAAATTTTGCACCTTATTAAGCAGTGCTCAACGTGTAATGAAAAAATTACGCGATAAATTCCAACTTATTGCTTATCTCTTATCAAAATCTAAATAGCTCTATCCAAAATTACCCTTAACTTACCTCAATTATTAAACCAACTTTTTATATTAAAAAAATAAAAGTCCATTAAACTCTTTCTTTCTCCTGCTACTGTACTATATATATAGAAATATTATAATTTACAGATAACATTTATGTGAACGAATTGCAAAATCGATGTAATTTTTTAATAAATTTCTTTTTGACTGCAACTATGGATTCTTTTTTAATTTTTATTAATTTAATATTTTTTAATATTTTTTTTCGGGTGCATTTTAGCCATCTATTTTAATGTGTTTTATCTCTTCTGTTTTTCCTTATATTTTTTTTATTAATCATAATTTATGTTTGATTGTAAAATTTGATATTTCGCATATACAAATATAAAAAATTCAACGAGAGGGTAAAATTGCACATTGTTAAGATTTCAGCATTAAGATCAACATATTTATCAAACAAAATCGAAAGATTAAGCATTATGATTCAGAGGTTCGAAAAAAATATTTCAGCATTAAGATGTTAACTGCTTAATCAATTCAGCATTAAACATTCAGATATAAGCATTAATTTTTATCAAACAGGCCCTTAGGCTTTGTTCTTCTAGTGAGTCAATTGGAAAAAAATTGATTTAGGGAAGGAATTTTTTTTTTTTTTTGTTTTTGGGAATTTTTTTGGGCAAATAACAGTTTCCCCCTTATATAATACCTCATGACAGTTACTCCCTGATATTTTTATAATGTATAGTTACCTCCCTATATTATTAGACTAAAATGTCAATTGGATGTAAAAACTCAATAAACACATAAACATTGAGAGTAGGCAACCATCAAAAGATAAAATCATATTTTAAGCTCCAAATTAACTTTTCTTCCTAAGCACATCAGTCGACGTAATTGTGTAGCAAATCATATGCCCGAAAAAGCGGTGATAAGAGGGGTTGTGGTGTTGTTGAGAAGAGTTCATGGGTGGGGGGATTATTCCCGTTAAAAGGGTGCCGCATCGGCTCAAAAATTCTGACGAGAAGGGTGGAACTATTTTAAATTGAAGAGACCCTTGTTAATCTCTTTCTTGATTTTGCAAATTGAAGAGAAATCTGTTTTCATCTTTCTTGATTTTGTTTGCCTGTTTTTTTTTTTTTTGTGTCCCCTACGAGCGATACTGTTTTTTCTTTGGCTATTTTGTTGTTTAATTAAAAAGTCTTCAACCTCCTTAAGAGAAAGATGTGACTATTAGAAAAACCAACACCCCTAATAGTAGCAGCAAGTTGTGTCGAAGGCTACGGTGCTTTCAAGCACCAAGGACCTTCCTCTCTAGATGATGTTCATCAATTTTCGATGATGAAGAAGCTGATTGCAAAATTGAATTGCAATATTTTAATGGGAAAAAAAATCCCCTTTCTTCTTCGTGAATAAATTCGCCCAAGCTAGGTGGATTTAATTTTCCTACCATCCATAAGCTATTGGCATTTCCCTCATTATTGTTCCTTCATTTTCCCCTTCAAAACTTTCTGTTGATCGTTCTGGTACAATGATCCCTTATCAAATCTATTTCTTATATATGGTCAAGGTATGTTTTAGTGCCTAATTAAAGAGAAAGTAGTTTAAGATGAATCTGCTATTTTCAAATTATAGGGAATTGATGATGAATCTGCAATTTCGACTTATGGCTGACCGGAAGCATCTTCTTCAACCGATGGCAGTGGAAAATCTGCGAACAACGTGAGGGGAGGGGAGGGAGGGGGATTTTTCCTTTAGATAAGGATATTTTTGGTATTACGTAGTTTTAAAACTTAACACCGTTAGTATTGAGTTTTTCTATCCAAGTGATAATTTAATCCAATAATATGAGGGGTAACTGTGTATTATAAAAATATAAAAGGGTAACTGTCACATGAGGTATTATATAAGGGGGAAACTGTCATTTGCCCAATATTTTTTGGAGATTTGGTTAGGAAAGAGAAGAAAAAGTGTAATAATTATATTATTTTTTGAATTTATATGAGTAAAGATTTAAAGAAAATTTTAAAATTTAAATTTAGCAAATAATGATGTTGTTTTTTAGGTAAAATTTTAGAGGAAAAAATGATTTTTTTGGGCTCATTGTGAAAGAGTCAACATCACTATTTGCTACTTTTTTTGTCCCATTTAAAGAAATTATTTTGAAAATAAGTAATTTGGTATCTTATTTTTTACTTATATCCTTATTTTATAACATATTAATAAAGACATATAATGTAAACAATATAAAATAAACACTAATTTTTCTTTAAAAGTTAACTCCGAGATATGAGAGAGTTATATATGGTAAAAGTACATACATGTAACACACTCTTACTATCATTGAACAACAATCTCAACGAAATAAGGCTATTACACTGGCTTGAGATTACCTAGTGTGTCTCTTGCCATTACACTTTGGTATTTATTTTGTACGATAACATAAAAAGTCTGCTGCAATATTCCAAGAAACTGCAGATTCCTTCTGGTTCTGGGCAAACACACACCTAAAATTCAGCAACAGCTGCAATAGGTGCATACAAAGCTCGATTCTCCTCTTCCATTTTGCTCATTTTGCATTCATGATAAAACAACGTATAAACCACAAAAGCAAACACTTTCAAAACACAGATCGCCAATTTCTTCGGAACTCCAACTGCAAGATTAACCAACAACATCCCCATTTTCACTTCATTTTCATCAGAAATTGCCGCCCCTGTTTTCTGCTGCCGGAAACAGAGTCGGAACGCCATGGATATAGCTCCGCCCGCCAAGACCATAACCACCATCAACAAAAAACCCTTTAACTTTTTCCCTTTCATGAGTTCGTTGGCTTCAGAAATTACCTTAATTCCAGACAAATTTTCTTCCATGACTGAAACCACGAGGGCAAGCGTCCAGAGAGAACAGAGATAAACGGCGTAAAACCCGCCGGAAATCACCATTCCCCAATTTAAAGCCGTCAAGACTGAACCTTCCGCCATGATTCTGACCACTCCGGAGGCGAAAAACAAAAGGGCTAAACTCGCCGAGCTGATTACGATCATCCAAATCGAAGTTCTCAAAGCCCTCTTCCACCTTCCTCTGATCCCCAAAACGACGTCTTTCAGGCTCAAAACCTTTGCAGTGTAAGCTTCAAACGTTGAATGAACTACAGCAGAAACCGAAAACACCAAAATGAGACACAAGAAAGACAGAACCACGAATTCGTAAGCCAGGAAAAACCGCAAGTCTTTCAGTATGGCTTTGAACAAGACCGGATCTGCATCGAGAGATGCGCCATTTTTGGGGAGAAGCTTGGCTTTGGATGCAAGATCTTTGGTCCTCGGAATTAGTACGAAAATATGGGCCAATCCCATCACTGTATAATATGAAAACATGATGAAAGTGATGAAAAGGAAGAGCCTTCCATTTCTGAGGCTAGTTTTGAAGGCTTCCTTCAGGATTCCAAACAAGGCTAAATTGAAGTGTTTCTTCTCCATCTTGTTTTTTCTTGGGTTCTTGCTGTGTGAGTAAAAATCAAAATTTTGAAGCTTTTATAAAGGGATTTGAGTGAATTGCCAACAGCACTCCAAAGATTTATCTAAATTATTGAACGAACCCCTAAGGTTTAGTAAAATTATCAAATAAAATGCGTGTTTCCTCTGTTTTATTAAAAAGGTCGTGTTTCTATTTTCTTTTTATTTTCTGGTTCAAATGGAGGAGGCTTGTTTTTATTTCCACTTTTTATACACTCACAAATATAATTATGCGTGATTTACAATTAATCTACATAAACTTAATAAGTAAAGATTCATAAAAGTTATATATGTTAGAAACAAAACTCTTCTAGTGGAGCGGAAAAAGTATCAGCCGGTAACATTACCAAATAGACCATGAGACTTTCGGAAATTTTTAAACGAACCTTCTAATAAACTAAAATCTCAGGTTCATATTATCAAACAAACCTCACTAGATTGATAATGGTTTAAAATTTTGAGATTCATTTAGTAATTTACACAAATTAATTTTGGTAATTCACCAAAGGGATTTTTCCCTATTTTGCATATTTGTAGAGCTAAGGTAAGGATCAATACGTCCCCATTGGTACCCAGTTTTTCTACGGTATTTATACCGCCAAATTAATAAAAGGTTCCCATGCCAACTAGCCACTTAATTGGCTGTTCTTGAAAAAAAAAAAGTTAGGCTATTTTTCTTGGCTTATCTATGGTTCCACATCTAATTGAATTGACTTGTCGGAAAAACTTAAAGTCAAGTCAAGTTGTCCTTATTCTAAGCTAGGCGTATTCTCCAAGTTTAATTTCCTAGTAATTTATGAGCTTCAAGTTCAACTATTGGGTTTTTTTTTTTTATACGTCGTCACGTTTGTCCAGTTCAAAATGTCTTTTTCTATTTCGGCTTTGTGCTATCAGACGAATTCAATACCCCATTTTAAACTCAATTTTCAACAAGCTAACTGAGGGAGTATAGAACAATCACCATAATGCCTGTCATTTTACGTTAATTAGTTGAAAAATGATTCCCAGTTAGGAGTTTTTTATTCATCGGGCGAATTACAATTACCTCCCTCGACAGTGAAATTACAAATGCATTCTCGAGTTTTCTGACAATTACAATCAACCCTTGATTTGTTGAACATTTCTAAGATAATAAATAGGCTCACAAAAATCAAGTTGATCTCTTCCCATACAAAAACTTGTATATGATACGTCTAATAGTCGGATGGTTCGTGTATCGGTCAAACAACACATGTATCAATTTTATTAAGAAAATATTACTTGTATATTATGAAAACACGCATATTGATTTTAATTTTTTAATATATCGCGTATTGAATTTAACGTTTGATGTGTTGAGTTTAGTTGTAGATGTATCATAACTATAACTTAGCTACTGAAGTATCATGAAAAAGATGCGCGTATCAATATATTGCTTGTCGGACGACTAGATGGTCTATCAAGAGACTAGAAGTCTGCCTCTCATGTATTTGCCTCAAATGTGGGTATCTATAATTTCACCAAAACTCGAAAAATGTAAATGTAATTATCAAAAAACACGGGAGGATATCTGTAATTTTACCAAACATGGGCAAAGGTAAGGGTATTTCTCCCTAATTCATCTTAAAACCTACCATATCATTAGGAAACACGCATTTAATATTTGAAGTGGCCAGCTTTGAGAAATGGGAGTATGCATGCATATGGAAAGTTGAATAATGGAACCCACATGACTTTCCAAGAACCTATCTTTATAATAATTAGGGATTCCTTGATTTGACTTTGCTTTTGCCCAATCACCAAGGCAAGAAATGGTCTAAACTCTAAAACTTGAATTAAAAAACCCCTTTGGAACTTTAAAAGAGCTTCAACATTTTCCTCAATCCACAGCAAAAAATTCACCAAAAAATGGAGAAACAGAAGAAGCAATCCAATTTAGCCCTTTGTGGCAAAAAATTAGTTGTGCAGCCTATCTTAAGCTTGTTTGGAATCCTGAAGGAATCCTTCAAACTTGGCCTCAAAAATGGCATGCTCTTGCTTTTCATCGCATTCATCATGTTTACATATTACACAGTGATGGGATTTGCCGACAGGTTTACCTTTGTACCCATTGCCGAACAATTTTCCGGCGACGCCGAGCGTCTGGCGCCGATCCTGAACAACGGGACGTTTTTCGACGCCGATCCGGCTTTACAGAAAGCGTTTATCCAAGACATGCGACGTTTACTCACTTACGCTTTGGTTTGTCTTTCTTTGTTGTGTTTGGTTTTGGTGTTTTCGATAACGGCTTCGGTGCATTCAACGTTTGAAGCTCACACTGCGAAGGTTCTGAGCCTGAAAGATATGGTTTTGGGGATCAGAGGAAGGTGGAAAAGGGCTTTGAAAACGTCGATTTGGATGATTATAATCAGCTCGGCGAGTGCTGCCCTTTTCTTTTTCGTTATCGGTGTGGTCGGAATCTTCATGGCCGGAGAATCTTCCCTGAACGCTGTAAGTTGGGGAGTTTTCATTTTAGGCGGCATTCACTTTGTTTTCCTCTGTTCTCTGTGGATGCTCGGGCTCGTGGTTTCAATAGTTGAGGAAAAATCGTCTGGATTGAAGGCGATTTCTGAAGCGAATGAGCTGATGAAAGGGAAAAAGGCGAAGGGATTTGTGTTGATGGCGGTTATGATCTTGGCCGGTGGAGCTTTATCCAGGGGGTTTGATTTTCTTGCGGCGGCGACGGCGACGGAGAATGCGAAATTGGCTGCGGTGGTTGGGTTTGCGATGAGTGTTTCGTGGAATGTGGTGTTTTGTGTGATGAAAGTGTTTGTCTTTGTGGTGTTTACGGTATTTTACCATGAGTGCAAACAGGTTAAAATTGCTGAGGAGACTCGGGCTCTGTATGCTCCTCTTGCTGCTGCTGAATTTTAATCTTTGCTGTGCCCAAAAAGAAATAAAGTGTATCAAATTTCTTGTTAAGTTGTTGCGATTGTTGTTGTTCTTGTTCCAGATAATGGACAAGTGTTTTGGAATTGTTTTTAAGGTATTTTCCATATTTCCTTTCGGGGAAATACTGTAGTCTCTTTACGGAATAATTCGGTAAAGAGACTATAGTCTCACCCTGTTTTATGATGTTTTGCAATTGTTGTTTTGGAGTGCTTGATCAAAATCTGATTTTGTTTTTGTTAGTGTTTTTATTTTAATTTTTCTTTGAAAATATAAGGTGTTATGATGGAAATATAAAAGAATGAATTAACGTAAAATATTACTAGGAAAATTAAAGTTAAATCATTCTATTCCATCCTTATTTTTTTTTACTTTTGAAAATACAGAAACTAGATTATATTAATTAAGGCGCCGGAATGCGCCTAACTGCGATTTGATTCCAGGGGTTGGTGAGATCATATGTGCCTGAACTATCTTCTTGTACAATTAGACTATCTTCCTTCTCATAAGTATTTGAATCAGTCTCGCAAACATTATAAACATTCCCAGAAATATTTGATACACAATCAAGAACAGAGCCAACAATTTCGATTTTTTATCCGGTTTGAAATTGTCGCAACCAGTCAGAAAACCCACTTTTTTAATGCTTCACTTATTGCCCTCAAAAGATAAGGCACAACCCCTGCATGTGTCCAGAGATTTTTTTTTGGGTGATCTTTGTCACAAGATCCACCAATTGTTCTAAGGAATCTGCTAGAGGTGTAGTAGTTTCAACAAGGAGGCCTATGAATTAAAATGAATCTTTGACCATTTATAACATGACGGGGTTCTAAACATTGTCGGTTGTCAGCTTTAGAATGTTTCTACGCACATATTTTTGTCTCGTGAAAGAAAATTTGGGGGATTCAAATTGAAAACATAACACAGCACAAATACAGTTTCATTAAATTCAAAACTAAACACTTTATTTTGTACCTACAATCACAAAATTTACTCTAGGTCACAGCTAAAATTCAGCAACGGCACCAAGAGGAGAATACAGAGCACGATTCTCCTCCGCGATCTTGATCTGTTTGCACTCATGGTAAAATATCGTAAACACCACAAAAACAAACACTTTGATCGCACAAAACACCACATTCCACGAAACACTCTTCACAAAACCAACCACCATGGCCAATTTCGCATTCTCAGTCGCAGCCGCCGTCGCATCATTCAAGAAATCAAACGCCATGGACAAAGCTCCACCGACCAAGATCATAACCACCATCAACGCAAATCCCTTCAGTTTTTTCCCTTTCATCAGCCCATTCGCTTCAGAAATGGCCTTCAATCCAGACGAATTTTCTTCAACGATCGAAACAACGAGCCCGAACATCCACAGAGAACAGAGGAAAACAGAGTAACAGCCCCCGAAAATTAAAACGCCCCAGCTTAGAGCCTTCATGGAAGAATCTCCGGCTAAAAATCCGACCAGTCCGACCACAAAAAACAAAAGGGCAGCACTCGCCAAGCTGATTATGATCATCCAAATCGACGTTTTCAAAGCTCTTTTCCACCTTCTTCTGATCCCCAAAACCATTTCCTTCAGGCTCAAAACCTTCGCAGTGTAAGCTTCAAACGTTGAATGAACCGAAGCCGTTATCGAAAACACCAAAACTACACACAAGATAGACACAGCCACGACTTCGTAGGTGAGAAAACGTCGTAAGACTTGGAGAAAAGCCTTCTGTAAAGCCGGATCGGCATTAGCAAACGTGCCGGTTTTCTGGGCCGGCGCCGGCGTCAGAAGCTTGGCGTCGGAGTACAATTCTTCCAGAATCGGCATCAAGATGATCTTTTCTGCGAATCCCATCACGGTGTAATATGAAAGCATGATGAGTGTGATGAAAAGCAAGAGCCTTCCATTTCTGAGGCTAGTTTTGAAGGCTTCCTTCAAGATTCCAAACACGCCTAAGGAAGGCTGAACTACAGCTGTTTTGACGTAGTGGGCTAAAGTGTTGGATTGCTTCTGTTTCTCCATTTTGGTTTTTGTCTTTTTGATTGATTTCTTAAATGCTGAAGCTTTTTATAGAGGGATTTGGGCGGATAATCTCTTACACGCAATAAAACGCGATATGAATTTAACACGCTCAAGCTCAAAGATTGGTCAATACGTTAATCTCTATACAACCATATATAGAGGATTATGTCTTGTTCCAAGATCCAAAGGAGTTCAAGTCAATTGAATTTATCCTAATTAGTAAATTGTAAAAATGGACTTAAAATTTTTTTCAATTGTAAATTGCCCCTTGAAGTTTTCATTTCTGCAATCAATACCCTCCACTATTAATTTATATAAGGAAAATTTAATATTAATTAATTTGGGATTTTTTTTTTTAAAACCTAATATCACATTTCCGTAGCTACAATGCAACAGATTAAAAATGTAAAAGTTAATTACAGGCTCGGTTAACTAAAAAGTTAATTACAATTGTTAGCCAGCTTATCTGAACAACCATTTCAGTCAACTCGGCGATTTATCCCTAAAAATAACTCAAAAGACTTTTTCAATCCTAATGTTGCCTCATTTCTGAATTCCAAATACTATCACATAGTAAACAAGAGAATGAGCGATGAAACCAAGAGACTGGGTATGGTCCGGGGGAAGAAGAAGAATTTTGCGAGGAAGAGGAAGAATATCCAATACAAGTTCCAAAAATCACAGTGCAACCTTCAGACTTACTTCGACCATGTGCAAACATACAAATTACCACGACTTGCCTATAAGAATCTTACATGAAATAATTCGTGAAGACCCTTTTCTTTTAATCTTTCTATATAGTCTCTTATTTTATTTTAATTTATTTTTGTTATTTTTTGTATTTATTCTCAATCAACGGGTAACCAACCCCCTATTTAAAAAAAAAAAAAAAGAAGAAGAAGTTAATTGCAAAAATCAAAAGTTTTAGTGTGAAATTTTTATTCAAGGAAAAGTTTGGAGTGCTTTTTTTGCAATTAACCCTAATTATTTTAAGGTGGACGTATTCTCCAAGATAGTTTCGTGGAAATTCATGTGGTTAGTTTCGATCCATTAGTTCAGTGTTTACAAAGTCCCATGAAATGCACACTTCGATTTGTCAAAGGCTGTCAACGTCTAAATCGGTATCATTTTTCAAACAACGTAAAATGACCGGCATGTATATGGCCGGTGAATTAAATGTTCTATATGGATGGTATTTTACAAAATATTAAAATTACAGTATGGTTAAAAATCATTTGGTGATTGAATTAGGCCTTCAATGCATTAATAATATAAATGTATATGTAATTGATAGGTCAAATTCAGTGACTTGATGGTTCCTTTAACACGAATGTAGTCTCGCTCATATATGTATATATATATAGTTTTATTATTTCTTTTATTTTTATTTATTGTTTTTAGTCAATTGATTTAATTTATGTTTTATCCCAAAAACAATATGCTTATACCGGGGCGGAGTCACCTTTAAAGCTGGTGGTTGCCCCACCAGCACTCTTAAATTTTTTTTTTTTCACTACATAAATTTTTTAAAAATTTGTATTTTGCCCAACAATAATAATAAAAAAAGGGTAAATATTTGTAACAAATAATTTTGCCCCTTCACATCTTTGGGACCTGGCTCCGTCACTGCTTATATATATATATATATATTATTTTAAAGAATAGGTTTAGGGTTTATTGAACCAAAAAATAATTTGGGGTGTTAATTGATCAATTCAAAAAGTTACATGGGCTTAATTGGATCTAAAAATATTTTGGAGGCTTATTTGATCTACACCTAAAATCAAAGGGACTAAATTGCACCTTAACTAAAAAAAGCACATAATTTAATTTTTTTTAAAAGCACATTAAACAGAAGTATGTAATTGATAAAATTAAATTAAGGAAGAAAAATCTTTTTTCTTTCTGAAAGATATGAACTAAATCGACTCTGAGCTCCTTATTAATCAACTACGAATGAGTACAAATTACAGTTATAAAAAAAAAATAAATAAATAAAATTGTGATTTGAGACTATGTATCTAGGGCTTGCTCGTCTGTGATGGTAACGGCTGAATGCATGATTTGGACTATTTCGGCGTTCTCAGCCAAGAGTCACAGGCCGGTTGTGCAGTAGCGTTTTCTTGGCGGAACTTGACTAAATAAATTGAATGAGCCTATTGAAGAAGTCTTCTAATTAGATTGGTATTTTTTTCGTAGACGCCGAATATATATATATATATATATATTATATTTGACTAAAATATAAATACTTATTTAAAAAAAAAAAAACTTTGATGGGCCTATGCCTATCCTTCCGCCATTAGTTTTCTCAGCCATAAGTTTGTGAAACCCCGACATCCATGACCAATGACACCACAGTAATGACAAAATGCTTGCAATTGTATAACGTTGTAGCTTATCTTAACATAACATTATCAACCTATTTAGTTAGGATAAAATATTAAGGATTAAAATAAACATTCGACTATTTTATATGGGGTGGATTTCTGCGCATTGAATGTACTCACATATTTTTGTCTCATTAATAAAAATTTGGGGGATGCAAATTGAAAACATAGCACAGCACAACAACTGTGCGAGACAATTTCATTAAAACACGAGATTCAGAATCAGAAACACTTTATTTTGTAAGTACAATCACAAAATGAAATTCAGGTAGGTACCCCATAGTATCATGAAATCTTCTGTCTACTTTACTTTAATCTTCTCTGTTTATCTTCTCACATTTGAAAAATGTGATTTATGATATAATATGTGAATCTCACACTCCATTGTTAGAGGGTGGACAAAGAAGAAAAGTGTTAAAGCTCACACAGCTAAACTTCAGCAGCGGCGCCAAGGGGAGAATCCAGAGCCCAATTCTCCTCCGTGATTTTTATCTGTTTGTCCTCGTGATAAAATATTGTTGAGACCACAAAAACAAACACTTTGATCACAAAAAACACCAATCTCCACGAAGCACCGATTCCCAGAGCAACCACCAGGGTCAAGTTCGAATTCTGATACCCCGTCGCCGTCGCCATTGTCAAGAAAGCAAACGCCATGGATAAAGCTCCTCCGGCCAAGATCATAAGCACCATCAACACAAACTCCTTCAGCTTTTTCCCTTTCATCAGCTCATTCGCTTCAGAAATGACCTTCAACGCAGACAAATTTTCCTCAATGACTGGAACCACGATCACAAGCATCCAGAGAGAGTAGAGAAAAACAGAGTAACCGCCTCCAAAAATGAAAACTATCCAACTTATATCCTTCATGGAAAATTCTCCGGCCATGAATCCGGCCACTCCGAGCACAACAAACAAAAGGGCAGAACTACCCGCACTAGTTATGAAAATCCAAATCGACGTTTTCAAAACCCTTTTCCACCTTCCTCTGACACACAAAACCATTTCTTTCAGGCATAAAACCTTTGCAGTGTAATCTTCAAACGTTGAATGCACAGAAGCCGTTACTGAAAACACCAAAACTAGACACAAGAAAGACAGACCCACGAATTCGTAGGTGAGAAAACGTAGTAAGTCCTGGAGAAAAGCTTTCCGTAAAGCCGGATTGGCAGCAGCAAACGTGCCGTTGTTCTGGGCCGCCGCCGCCGCCAGAAGCTTGAACTTGAAAATAAACTCTTCTGCAAATCCCATCACAGTGTAATACGAAAGAATGATGAGTGTGATGTAAAGCAAGAGCCTTCCATTTCTGAGGCTAGTTTTGAAGGCTTCCTTCAGGATTCCAAACCAGCCTAAGGAAGGCTGCACTATACGTCAATCTCCATACAACCATTGGCACGTTCCATAAAACTTAATGTTTAATTTTAAATGTTTAATACTGAAATCATAATATTGAATCGATTAAGTAACTTATATCTTAATGTTGAAAATAGTATTCAACGTCAGAATAAAAATGCTTAATCACTTGTTTATATTTGATAAAAATATTTATCCGAATGCTGAAGTATTAAAAATGTACGATTTTACCCTCATTAATTTTTAATAACTACATACAAAAAACATAATTTTTACAATAAGAAATCACATATAATTAATAAATTATATAAATATAATACAACATATATCGTACAAATGATGTTTATAAAAATGGGTAAATGATATACTCCCTCCATTCCATTAGAATAGTCCACTTTGATTAATGTACAACTTATTATGAATGTCATGGTACAACACCTAAAATAGCTAATTTGACACAACTTATTCAATTTATATCCTTATTTTTTACGCATAGACTAATTGTAGACCACTCATGATTATATTAGTAAGGGTATGAGGAGTACTAAAAAATTTTGAAAGTTCACTTTTCTAATAGAACAAAAAATATTTTTTAAAGTGGTCTCTTCTAATGGAATGGAGGGAGTAACTCATTAAATAAAATTTTAATATCCAATACAATAAAATAAATTTTATTTGACAATTTTGTGGTATGTTAATGAAGAAAATATAAAATAATAGTTTATTTAAATATAAATATTTACAGTTAAATCAATATAAATAAAATAAAAGAGGGTAGTTTTAGAAATCAAATGTGAATTATTAAAAAAAAAATTGTTGCGCAGAGATTTAAGAGATAAGTAATAAGTTAAATTTTACTGCTTATATTTTTTGAAAGGAAATAAACAATGCTTATTCGATTAAGAGGTTCAAATTTTTGTTATCAAACAGACTAAAAGTCATTATCTTTTAATCAAATAATTTTAAGTATTAAGTGATGTTATCAAACATCACAAAATATAGAGCGTATATATTATGCCGGCTTATTCCAACATCCAAAGGGGTTCAAGTCAAGTCAATTTATGCTAATTATTTGAATTAATTGTGAAAATAGACCTTAAACTTTTTCTCAATTGTAAATTATCTCTTAAACTTTTCATTTTTGTAATCATTACCTTCCACTATCAATTTATTGTGATATAAGGAAAATTTAAAATTAATTAATTTAAGTGTTTTTTTTTCATATAAAGATAATATTTACTTACTCACATAATATTTTCACAAAATTGGAAAATTTGTATATTAGTTATGTTATTAAGTGAATAATGAAGTATTTTTCTGAAGAACTTTAGAATTAAGATCGACATATCCATAGCTACATTGCAAAATATTTAAAGTTAAAAAAATAATTAAAAAAGTAAAAGTCAGAGGGTAATTTTATTGAAGGAAAAGTTTGGGGTAATTTTTTGTTCTCCTTTCAATTAACGCTAATTAATTTAATGTAGACGTATTCTCCAATTCGTAGAAATTCATGTGGTTCAGTTTCTCAAAAGGGTCCCATCCCATGATGCATATTGCGATTTGTCAAAGACTGTCAACTTCAAAAACGTGTTTTATAATCGTATTGTGCTTTCAGATGGATTAAACAACGTCTAAATTTAATATTAAAATAAAAAAAATTTTTAAAAAAAACGTCTAAATCGGTGTCAAATTTTCAACTAACGTAAAATAACTGATTATTCAATATCAAATCCGGGGAAGATTCCAGTTCCGCGAATGAGTAAAATAATCGATTCAAAGGAAGGAAATTTGATTCGGTTCACGAGTACTATTTGAGTTTGGAACTGAAGTCCCATTGTAAATTTCGATCATAAATTAAGTCACTATTAGCCAGATAGGCAATTAAGATAATGACTGCAAAAATTCGTATTTGACACGTTTGAGGTTCTGTCAGTCAATTCGCGTATTGAATTTAGTTTGAAAAGTACTGTCTGAATATTATGAAAAATTAATACGCGTATTGATTTTAACCCCATGATGTATCACATATTAAGTTTAAGCTCTGAAGTCTTGGTTGTAGCTGTTAATGTATTACGGTTATAAGTTAATAGCTGAAATATTATGTGTCGGGTTTAACCTTTCATGCATCGCGTGTTTTTATTTATACATGCTTTAGAAAAAATGTGATAATTCATCAGCTAAACCATATCTTCAATGTACGGCTAAATTCCATATTTTAGCAAATAAATTTGATATGCTTATTTTCAATACTTGCAATTTTAACATACATGTAAATCTATCATATTAGTAATAAATAAATTTTAAAAAGCTCAATTACTGCCAGAGTACAATAAGCTAATTTCTATACCATTTAAAATAAATTGTTTTTTGAAAAAACAAACATGTAATGTTAGGAGCTTAATTGGCTTCAAAGCAAAATATAAATGAACTAAAGTGGACCTTTCCCCTTATTTCATTTTAATGTTAGAAACATGAGTCCCCCCTGGGGCCCTCCTCCTCCCCTATTTTTATTGGTTAAATCACTCCCTTGGTCCCTATGATATTGTTTTTATTTGGTCTAAATTTTAGCAATATTTGAGTTATTTTTACTAACTTGTAAGATTTTGATACATATAATAAGGACAAAAAATAGAAAAATAAATGTTAAATAATTTTGTTCACCTTTAATTTAACTTAAAGCAACTCACATGTTAGTCGAAAATTGTTCAAATATTGTCATAATTTTGATTTGGGAACCATTTTGAACCAAAATTTCAAATTAAGGGGTCAAAATAAACAATTTCTAGTTAGGGAACCAAATGGAGACAACATCCCAACTTAGGACCAATAGAGTGATTACACCATTTTGAGTTATATTTTTTAGGATAACACATGCTTGTTAAATGTATAGACTTTCTTCACTTAAAACAAACAAAAAACTATCACCATTACAAAGTCAATACTTACATAAAGTCATAAACATATACAACATCAAACTAAATTAAAAAAAAAAAAAAGAAAAAGAAAAAGAAAACAACAATACAAGAAGTAGCTTAGGTCCTTCGGGAACATCCGATAAAATCGAAATGTTACATAGAAAAAATATCTTCTATGTCATTTCATCATAAGCAAATGGTGGAGTGGCTATTTTACTGTAAAACTCAGCTACCCCTCCTTGAAGCTCAATCTCCTCACCATGGTGCTTCTTGCAATGGAAATACAAAACCGTATACGCCACAAACTGAAACAACTTCACCAAACAAGAGAAATTCACAACAAAAAACCCAAAAACAGTGTCATTTACAAGCCATTTATGGCCTCTGATGATCCTATATCCTTGGAAAATAACCACATTCAACACCACAAAACACACATTAAGAATAACCCCCTGAGCCCTCTTCCCCTTAACCAAACCTCCAGCTTTCCCCAACGCTTCAATCCCACAGCAATTTTCCTCCACCACGGACACCACAATGCTCAAAATCCACGTGATCGACAAGTACACATACAAAAAGTAGGCGAAGATCGCGTACCAAATGATGGAGGAAGGAACATAGCCTAATCTGAAATCCGAAAACATGAAAATAGGTGCAGCCATGGCTAAAACGAAGAAAATGTAGCCGAAATCAAGTAGGGTTGTGAAAAACCCGGTGATCAACGGCCTAGTGCAAATCCTAACAACCATTAGGGCGAAATCCCAGCATGATAACGTCCCATCACCATGCGAAATAGCAGATAACAAGATTGATGCGGTCACAGAGAAGAGGGAAATGATCCAATACGCGAAAAGGAAGGAAAGATCGAGGAGGAACATCAGGCCGGCTTCGTGTTTGAGCTTTGCGAGTACGCTTGTGAATTCCGCACTCTCTGAGGTGGTGAATGGGAGGAAAGACTCCCTCATGAACATATCACGCAACAGGGATTTGTATGAAAAGTTGAAGATTAGGTAGAAAAGGGAAGTGAGGAAAAGTGTTGGAAGAACTGTTAGGGCTAAGAGGTTTCGGTTTTTGGGAAGGATTTTGATGGATTCTTGAAGAATCACCATTGTAGCTCCTAATGGTTCTAAAAAGGCCTCCATTGATGGCTTAGCTAGCTCTGTTCTATCTTTTGAGTTTCTGAATTGGTTTTTTAAATTTTTTTTTTAAGGGACAAGCTATTTATGTACATTTGTCAAGTGGAACAAGTCCACAGAGGATGGGATTTGTTTAGACTTAGTTTAAGAGGGAGAAGACTTGTTAATGAAAAGAAAATACTAAGCTTTTCCTGAGAAAGTTCGAGCAGCAAGAAAAGATTGGTTCTTTCTTTGACATGGTCTAGTCTTTGTAAAACTAATGATAAAATGAATGACTTATCTAATCTTTGAATTCTTCTTACATTGTGGTTAAAGTCTGCTTTTTCCTCCTATCACTCCGAATATTGTTTTAGTAACTATATTTCCGTATGGACTAACTGATGAAGATAACAAAAGTATGTCATTTTAAGAGTTTAGTAGCTGAATAGCAGCTGAAACGGTGAAAATATGAGTAATGCATGATATACGTTTTAAACTAATTTATCATAATCTTTTAATGCACAAGTTATGTGACATAGATACATTAACTATATTTTGATACAATAATTATTCGAATTATATTATTGATACAGTAATTATTGATCAATGAAAGCACATCACATCACTTGCTATTATTAAAAAGTTGTGATGAATATATATATATATATATATCACTACTACAAAATGGAATTTTAACGGCTGCGGATTAACGGCGAAAAATAGAAAACCGCAGTAATAAAAGAAATACGGACTTTCTACGGCGGTCTAAAAATGAACCGCCGTAGAAACGGACTTTCTACGGTGGTTGGGACAAACCGCCATAGAAAGCGGGCTTTCTACGGGGGTTGGAGGGCAACCGCCGTAGAAAGTGAACTTTCTACGGCGGTTGGAAGGTAACCGCTGTGGAAAGTCCACACTTTCCACGGCGGTTACCTTCCAACCGCCGTAGAAAGTCCACTTTCTACGGCGGTGTATCCCAACCGCCGTAGAAAGGGACTTTCTACGGCGGTTTAATTTTCTCCGCCGTAGTATTGACGTATTAAAACCTAAATAACAACGTGTATTTCCATATCGCAGTCGAAAGTGTCTGTCTCCAAATTTCTACTACGGTTTTGTACGTTGAACGTAAAGAATCGTCATTTGGAACTAAAATTTACCATCTAAAGGTTAGAAACTTCTAAAATTTCTCAGTAATTACTTATGCTTGTACTTTAGATATGTCATCCTATAGCATTTATTTTTATTTATGGTAGATGGCTAGTTATTAAAGTTGCATATATTCCATGCATGTATGTGGCGAACCTTAGTATTGTGGAACCCTATTTAGTTATACTATGTAGTTTCTTGGTGATGTAATTTGATTTATAGTGTTTGATTTTTAATGGATGATGTTCATATAATTAGCACTACTTAGAGTGTGTATTATTTTTTTATGCATTTTATGTGTTTGACGAAATGCATAAATGAAAAACTTAGAGTTTCTTCTTCATTTGATTATGTCTATTGCGCATGTGTTGTCATTGCATTATTTTTTTCATTGAGGTATTATAGTAGTTTTGATTATATATGAGCAACATAAGTATTATGACATGTGCTAAAACAAGCATGCAACTTGATACTTTGTACATTGTTTGTTGAATTATTATTTGGTATTTTTAATTATTTCAAGGTGTTAGTTACACATGGATTGAAATATCTTGTTCTGTGGTGATCGGACCTCCGATTCTTATGCGAGAGAAGTTGAGAATTTCATTCAATTCGCTTATAGGAATACAAAGTACGTCCATTGTCCGTGCAAAGCTTGTAAAAATGGTGCGCGGTTTGATAACTCAGATACAATAAGATTCCATTTATATCGACACGGGTTTGATCCTTCTTATAAACTGTGGATTTGGCATGGTGAAAGTATTGATGGTTTACCTGAGCAAAGAAAATCTCATGCAAAAGGAAATGATGCAATTACTAGAGATCGATTAGATGCCATGATTGAGAATGTGGCCGAGGATTTTGCTGATAAACCGGAAGTTCTTGCTTCCATTTTGGGTGACAATGGGAAGCCTCTATACAAGGGTTGCACTAAATATACACGATTGTCTAGTGTTTTGAAGTTGTTTAATTTGAAAGCGGCAAATGAGTGGTCAGATACTAGTTTTACAGCCTTATTGAGGGTATTGAAAGATATGCTCCCAGAAGATAATGAACTTCCAGATCGAATTTACGAGACGAAAAAAATGTTGTGTCCAATGTGTATGGAGTATAAGAAGATCCACGCTTGCCCAAATGATTGCGTCCTCTACAGGAATGAGTATAAGGATTTATTGCTTTGTCCTAAGTGTAAAATTCCACGATACAAAAACAAGCAGCTGTGTGATGCTGTTGAAGACAGTTCTGATGCGCAAAAGAAGGGGTCGCCGGCTAAGGTTCTGTGGTATTTTCCTATAATACCGAGATTTAAACGGTTGTTCGCTAATGAAAAATATGCAAAACTAATGACATGGCATTCAGATCGGTGTATTCCCAGTGATAATGACAAGGTGATAATGCATACATCAGATTCAGATCAGTGGAAAAAGATTGATTCAATGTATCCTTCTTTCGGGGGAGAAGCCAGAAATTTGAGGCTTGGTCTGTGTACTGATGGAATGAACCCGTTTGGGAGTCTGAGTAGCACACATAGCTCATGGCCGGTGATGTTGGTTATTTACAATTTGCCGCCTTACTTGTGTATGAAGCGCAAGTACAAACTTATGTCTCTAATGATTTCAGGCCCACGGTAACCAGGAAATGACATCGATGTGTATCTTGCTCCTCTTATTTAAGACTTAAAAAAGTTATGGGATGAATGCGCACCTGTGTTTGATGCCTACCGTGAAGAAATGTTCACATTACGTGCCATGTTGTTCTGTACCATTAATGATTTTCCTGCTTATGGAAACTTGTCTGGGTACTCTGTTAAAGGGCATAAAGCATGTCTAATATGTGAGCAGAGTACAGATTTTTGTCAGCTTGCACATGGGAGGAAGACAGTATACCTTGGGAATCGTAGATTTCTTCCCGAGACTCATCCGTATCGCCGTATGAAAAGAGCATTCAATGGATTCCAAGAGTTCAGAAAAGCTCCAGAACCCTTGAGCGGGCCAGAGGTGAAAGCTCGTGTGACAGACATCAATGTGGAGTTTGGTAAAACTTCGGAGTCCAGCAATAATGATACAGGTTGTTGGAAGAAAAAATCCATATTTTTTGAACTTCCATACTGGGAGAACTTGGATGTCAGACATTGTCTCGATGTTATGCATATTGAGAAAAATATTTGCGAAAGCCTGTTAGGTACGCTCTTGAACATCCCTGGTAAAACTAAGGATGGTTATAACGCGAGACTTGATATGGTTGATATGAACATAAGAGCAAATTTAGCACTGGTAGGTCGAGGACAACGCACATATCTACCCCCTGCCTGTCACACTTTGTCCAGAAAAGAGAAAAAATAACTGTGTTCAAGTTTGCGTAGCATCAAAGTTCTATCCGGATATTCTTCAAATGTAAGAAGACTTGTTTCCTTGAAAGATTTAATACTGGTTGGTTTGAAGTCTCATGATTGCCATGCCTTAATGCAGCAATTGTTGCCTGTAGCTATTCGCTCGATATTGCCCAAGCATGTTAAGTCCAGTATAACAAGACTTTGTTTCTTCTTCAATGCTATATGTAGCAAGGTTATCGCGCGCGAAAGACTTGATCAGCTACAATATGAAATAACTGTTGTCCTTTGTCAATTAGAAATGTATTTTTCATCCGCCTTCTTTGATATTATGGTGCATTTGGTGATTCATTTGGTTAGAGAGATAAAAAATCTGCGGGCCTGTTCATTTGAGATGGATGTACCCATTTGAGCGATATATGAAAGTATATAAGGGGTATGTTAAGAATCGTTGTCGTCCTGATGCTAGTATTGTTGAAGGTTATATAGTTGAGGAGGTAATTGAGTTTTGCACTGAGTACTTGGCCGGGACCGCATCCATTGGAATATCTAAGAATCGGCACGATGGGAGGATTACAGGTATGGGCACAAGGGGAGGAAAAATATTTTTGCCGTCTAATGCTGAATTGATGAAGGTGCATCTCTACATTCTGCGCAATTCTGAAGAAGTTGCGCCCTATGTGACAGACCATATACAGTCAATAAGAGCGTCTTATCCTGCTTGGACAGATCAACGTGTGCTCAATGAACATATTCGGACATTTGTCTATTGGTTTGGTAATGTTGTCCTGGGCAAAGACATTTCGGAGACATTGAAATGGATGGCGTTTAGGCCCAGCCCTGCGGTACGAGCATTTTCATGCTATAACAAAAATGGATATTCATTTGCTACTAAGAGAGAAGATGAGAAGAGTACGGCACAAAACAATGGTGTTACATTAATCTCAGAGGCTTTGCATGTTTCTAGCAGGAAGGATAAAAATCCATTGTATGCAAGCATGGCTTATTACGGGGTGATCGAAGATATTTGGGAGCTTGACTATGTTTGTTTCAAAGTAGTTATATTTCGCTGCAAATGGGTTGATAACAATAGTGGGGTTCGAACTGATGATCCATTGGGTTTTACCTTGGTGAACCTTAATCGGGAGGGTTTCAAGGGGGAACCATTTATACTTGCATCGCAGGCGAAACAAGTTTTTTATATCACCGATCCTTGCGACGAACATTGGTCTGTTGTTCTTCATGGTAAACAACATCACTGAGTGGAAGGGATTGATACAGAAGAAGGGCTTCATGAGGCTGGCCCTTTCTCTAGTGGGTTACCTGAACCGAGGGCAGATAAGGAAGATAGGGAACTTGATAAATACATACTTCGTGATGACCACAGCGAAGGATTATGGTTCGAGAATCAAGTGTCCCATAAGAGAAAGAGAATAAGTTAAGAATCATTTTCAGGTATATTGTTTGTTTTTATTAAACTTCAATTCCCGTGGGTGTGTATGTGTGTGTGTGTATTTGTATATGTTTCTTTGATTTTAATGAAAAGAGGTGGACATAAATTTTTAACAACATTTATTTTTATCCTTCGTACTGTGAGATTGAAACAGGTCACAACTCGGATGAAGCCGCACAATCAAGGGACAATTTCCAAGGACTTCATATGCTGAACTGTTTATAAATGAATATGTTATTGTTGGAAATTGTGTGAAGCTTCAGTGCTGATCTTAAATTGCACTTGTGTTTTGGTAAAAAACAAGCAGAGGAGATTCTGTCTGAAGTGATTTGAAACTGAATTCCGTATTATTCGAAATAGTTGGAATTTTAGTGAAGTATTTAAGTATATGTGCATCGAATTTACAGGGAGTACGTTACATTTATAGGGGAGACTTTGTCAAATTTTTCGGAAAATTGATTTCCTTGTTTTTCATTTATGAATAAATGTTTCTTGTATTATTATTTTTTTCTTCCAAGGAGTAGTAGTTTGGTAAAATTTCCAGGGGAATCTATGTGCAGTTCATTTTGTTTTGATTTTATATTTAACTCTTCATAAATTACTTTTCAGTGGGTTCGGAAAACAGGGGAAATGCAGGGGAAAAAATAGGAGAGGAGAGGAAGAGAATGAGGGAGGAAAAGAAAGTTCAAAAAATTTGAACTTTCAGTAACCGGGTCGTTGGTTCAACGGCGGTTCAACTGCGAACCACCGTTGAACCAACTTTCCACTGCGGTTCAAGAATGAACTGCCGTTGAAAGTGGAACTTCAACGGCGGTTCAACATTGAACCGCCGTTGAAAGTCCACTTTCAACGGCGGTTCACTCGTGAACCGCGGTGGATTCATTTTTCAACGGCGGTTCAAGGTTGAACAGCCGTTGAAAGGTCTCCTCGTAAAAAATTGGAGCCAATTCCCGCGCGGGCATATTTTAATATTATTTTTTTTCCATTTTCAAAAAACTAATCTCATAATTTTTTAAATATAATAATACATACCCTGATTGTGTATATTTATTAATTATGTACACAATCCCGACTTCTATGAACCATTTCATAATAAAATTTCAAATTTTTCATTGAACCATGCATATATTTGCATTTAAATTTCCCGCGCGTGCTACTACACGTACAATAATTAAAGGTCAAATATAGAAATTCATAAATTTCGTAAATTTACATGTAAGAGACGATAAAATAATAAGCTTCATTATATATGTTCCCTTAAATATCTACTTTTTCGACTAATGCATTATAGGTACGTATAGTAATATAAAAATTAATTAATATTAGTTAAGTGGCCGAAAAAAAATTTAATAGATACTGGATTTCATTAATTTACATACATATATATATACATATATGTTTATACATACATACATATATATATATATATATATATATATAAACATCTTTCGCTTTTCTCCTTTCCCCTCTTGATGCACATCATATATCCAACTCTCTCGATCCTCTATGCTCTCGATATCTTGTAAATTTCCACTACATAAATAAAATATTTTCATTTGAAGAATTGAATACTTTAAGAGAACTTTTATAATTAATTCTTATATACATATATATATATATAATGTATTTTGAATTTGGTACAAAAAATAGAAAATCCATGCGTACATAGCGCGGGAATTGGCTCCAAAAACTATTTTTCTGCGGCGGTTCAACCGATAACCCAATGAACCGCCGTAGAAAGTTTGATTTCTACGGCGGGTTATCGGTTGAACCGCTGTAGAAAAGTAGTTTTTGGAGCCAATTCCCACGCTACGCATGAATTTTCTATTTTCATATCATTTTCTAAACCCTAAACCCTATTAAGTTTTTTTTCCCGATTTTCATAAATTAACCGCGGTGACGCTTAAGATTGAAATAGATAGTGAAGCGCCACCATTTTCCTGGATTTTCGCTTTGACATTCTGAATTGGGTCGCAGGATTCGACCTCGAGGATGATGGTCTTCCCCGTCAGAGTCCCAACGTAAACCTCCATTTTTTTTCAAAATACGTTATATATATATATATATATATAAGACTTAATTATAAAAGTTGCATGTCTTCAAGTCTTCAATTCTTCGCGCAAATGAAAACATTTTATTTATGCAGTGGAAATTTACAAGAGATCGAGAGCAGAGAGGAGAAAGTTGGATGACGTGCAAGAGGGGAAAGGAGAAAAGAGGAAGATGTTTATATATATATGTATGTAAATTAATGAAATACAGTATCTATTTAATTTTTTTTCGCCACTTAAATTTTTATTAATTAATTTTTATATTACTATACGTACCTAATGCATTTGTGGATTTGATTTTTTTATCCCGTTCACCAAGTCGAAAAAGTAGGAATTTTAAGGAATATAATGAAGCTTATTACTTTCTTGGCTCTTACATGTAATTAAATTTACGAAAATTATTAATTTTTATCTTTGACCTATAATTATTGTACGTGTAGTAGCACGCGCGGGAAATTTAAATGCAAATATATGCTTCAATGAAAATTTTGAAATTTAATTATGAAATGGTTAATAAAAGTCGAGATTGTGTACATAATTAATAAATATACAAAATCTGGGTATATATTATTATATTTACAAAATTGTGGGATTAGTTTTTTGAAAATGGAAAAAAAGAAATTAATATTAAAATATGTCCGCGCGGGAATTGGCTACAATTTTTTCCTCTATTTAAATCGAGAAAGACTGGGGACTTTCAACGGCGGTTCAACCGCGAACCGCAGTTGAAATGAGAATCAACTGCAGTTCACTTGTGAACCGCCGTTGAAAGTATACTTTCAACGGCGGTTCAACCGCGAACCGCAGTTGATTGTTGGTTCAATGTTGAATCGCAGTTGCGGTTCGCGGTTGAACCACCGTTGAACCGACGACCGGTTATTTATTAAAATTCAAATTTTTACTTTTTTCATTTTCTCCCTCATTCTCTTCCTTTCTTCTCCCTTTTTTTCCCCTTCACTTCCCCTGTTTCCCGAAGCTTCTATCCCGCGGCCGTTCGGCTTCTTCACCGCTTCTCCCGTCGCCGGCGAGCTCCTCCACCTTCCGATCACCCGTCGGCTGCCCAAGCATTCACCGATTGTTCGGCTGGACCACGCAAGGCCGTTGTTCGGCTCTCCATTTCCACCCTCCCATATAAACTTAAAGCTTGGTTGTAGGAGTTCACCCAAAAGGTTCCACCTTCTATGCTTTCATTTTAAAACTTTTGTGTATTTAACCTTACATTTTGTAAATGCTTCCCATTGCACTAGGATTTTTTGGGTTGATATTTATGGTTAATTTCGGTTTTAATCCTTGTGATGAAAGCTTGGAAAGTTTTTGGATTTATTGATTGTTTGTAGCATTTGGTTTGGTTGTTGAATTGAGTGTTTTGTCCTACATAAGTTGAGAACCTAGGGTTTTGATTAATGTTCCATTAGGTACCCTTTGAAATTCGGGTTTTTTTTTTGAAAATGAGAAACTCAAATGATTATTTTGGTTTTGCTTGATTAATTTTAGAACATTGGTGTTTGATTTTGGTTTTTATTCGATTTAGTGTTCCTCCTTTAGTGATAATGAGGAAAATGCTTTGTTGTTGATTCCACTTTGTGAAATTTTATTCCTTTAGTAGAAATGAATGATTGTTCTCATTAGTTGTTGGTTGTGAAATGTGAAGTACTTTATCAATGGTACCCTTGATAAGTTCACTTTTTTTTTGGCCCTCATTTGGTTTAATTTGGATAATGGTAATTGTGTATTTTGAGGAGTGAATTTTGCGAATGTACATTGCCTTTTTTTCCACATTAGTTGTTGGTTGTGAAATGTGAAGTACTTTATCAATGGTACCCTTGATAAGTCCACTTTTTTTTTTGCCCTCATTTGGTTTAATTTGGATAATGGTAATTGTGTATTTTGAGGAGTGAATTTTGCGAATGTACATTGCCTTTTTTTTCCACATTAGTTGTTGGTTGTGAAATGTGAGGTACTTTATCAATGGTACCATTGATAAGTCCACTTTTTTTTTGGCCCTCATTTGGTTTAATTTGGATAATGGTAATTGTGTATTTTTAGGAGTGAATTTTGCGAATGTACATTGCCTTTTTTTTCAACATTACAAGCATTCTTGTATTTGACATTAAAGCTTTTCTTTAATTGCATATATGTTGTATTGAATTCTCTTTCTATGTAAATGAAGTTTAAGGTACTTTCAATGTGCCGAAAAAGAAAAGCAATACGGAGCATAGTGATGAGGGTAATGGCAATGAAGATGGTTCTTCTACTACATCTAGTAGAGGTAGAGGGCCCACAAATTGCAATGATCTATTGGAAATGCGAAAGAATGGGAAAACTCTTGACATTTCTTTTGATTCCGAGCTCGAGCCTAAAGAGTATCATGTAAAGTGGATTACCTTTGTGGCATATATGGCCCGGAGCAAAGTGGACATAGTGGAATATGAATCATGGCCCAAAGTTCCCGAGGAGATCAAGAAGAGAGTTTGGATGGAAATACGGGTATTTTTTTTTAATTATAATGCATTGTTTGTTTCTTAATTCTTCCATACAAATGAACTCAAATTCCTCACTAAATTTTTACTCCTAATTTTCACTGTAGGCATTATTTGTTTTCGAGTCAACCGAAAAACTCGAAACAAAGTGGATTTCTTATGCCGGTAAACGGTGGAAAGATTGGAAATCCTATTTAGGGAAATATGTACATGGTGCCATGAAGGGTAGGGACCCATGCTTGGAATATAAATTTCTCCCTAGGGAGACATGGATTAAGTTCAAGGCTAGACGCGAGACAGAAGAATGGCAGGTATATTTTTTTAAAATTGATTTCCTTCTTCTTTTTGGATATTAATTTGAAATTGCTCAGTTTAGGGATAATAATTTTTCATTATATTTCTCTCTAGGCAATTCGTGGAAAAGCGCAAAAGAATGCCAATTTAAATGCTTTCTACCATAATTTATCTCGCGGTGGCTACCGACTGCTGAAGCAGCAGTTGCATGACGAGGAGGTGAGTGCATCCGGAAAGAAGCTTTTAGAGGAGGGTCAGTCCGAAGAAGAAGGCGAAGATTCTTATTCAGTGCCAGGCCGTCATCTACTTTGGAGACAGGCCCACACGAACAAAAAAGCGGAATACTTCACGCCAGAAGCTGGGCGTGTAGGGATGGAAATTGTAAGTTTTGCACCATACATTTTCTTATGTTTCAATTCTTTTAATATTTAAAGTCTATGTGTATAGATTTTTTATTATAACTGATTATTTATTACTAGATATCTATGATGAAATGCTAATTAATAATTTGGTTGTCATTAAATGTTTATATCGCAATTATAATTATCTAGTTGTCACTGTAAAGTAAATAAATGATTAATTTGTATATATGTGTATTTATTTATATTTTATAATTATGGTTATCAATTTTATATTTAAAATTTATATACATAAATGAATAATCTCTGTATATGTGTATTTATTTATATTTAATTGATCTATTTACATTTACTATATTTGGCAAAATGTGTAGGAAAATCTATGTTCCCGCGAGTCCCAAGGGGAGACCGTTGCAGAGGGTAGGAATGACATTCTTGTCATTGCAACGGGAAAGCGCGATCACCCCGGTCGTTATCGCGGCCATTCTACCAGGGCACGTATCACAGAGGTTTTCCCACAGAAAACAAAGCCGTCGCTTAAAGAGGAACTTGATTTAACTAAGCGACAGCTTCAGAAAACCACTGCCCAACTAGATGAATGTCAGACACAGCTGAAGATGATGGTTGGGGTTATATGTGGTAAGATGGGAACCGATTATGATACATTAAAAGCCACCGTCATCAATAATGCCAAAGATGAGAGCTTGCACCCAGAGACCTCCGGAGCGGTCCCTGTATCCCCTGTGAGCCCTGTTTCTCCTCTGATTCCTACAAGGTTGCCCGATTTGGAGATGCTACATGTTGCACCTACGGACCCGATCAAAGCCTCTGACGGCGGTGCTTTAGGCGAATACAAGGTAAATAAAATTAATATGTATATTTTCATAGAATACACGTGGTATTTTTAAAACTAAATTAAATTCAGTGCATGTTTTATGCTTTGAATAATTCCTTGGATTGGTTTCAAGTGAATACTTGTTTAGAAGGCAACTTTTTTCTTCAATTTTTTTTAAGCATTATTACAGTACTTTGTTAAGTTAGACTTAATAGTTGATTAATGTTCATTCGCTTGCCTATTATCTTAGGACGGGTGTGAATGCCATCTGTTCCTCTCTGAGGATTCGCAAAAGCGGCGTAAGCTTGTGGCAAAAGGAAATATTTATAAGCAAAGCAAGCACCACGGGCGCGAGGTTAGGAGAGGTTGCACGAGGGTCACAATTAAAATTTCCTATGATGACTGTGCCCCGCTACCCTTTCCTGAGGAAGAGGCTGCAACAGTGGGAATGGCCAAGTCCTTTTTCGTGGAATGGCCTAAAGAGTTGATTGAAATTATTCAGCCGGCTCCGGTAAAAAAGGTATATTCTTTCATTTATTTGTGAATTACTTAATACCGTTTTGTATATTTAATGTTATTTCAAATGATGTTAGGTGGATAAAAGTGCCCAAAAGAAAAAAAGGTCGGATGAATTCTATGGATGACAAGACATCTCCTTCGGCGACGGTTCCGACTTAGGAGTCATCCTCATCGACATCTGATCCATTGCAAGAGTTACAGCTCCGAATGGATAATGATTCGGACTTCAATGGCTTCTTCTTTCAAATGACAAGAGAAGTCATAGGTTTGGACCTACCTAATCTGATGGATCGAGGGGATCTCGCAGAGTTATTGACCAGAGAAAGCCAGGTCTCAAACAGTTTGATGCAGTTGTTCACCCAGTGAGTTTCCACTTAATTTTATAACCTATTTCTGATTATTGTTATATATAGTATGCATTCCATGTGCATAGGCTAACCAATGAAGCCCTTTTTGTAAATTCTTTAGAGCTTTACATGAGTTAGTTGAAAGGAATGGGAGAAAGGGGATAGGTTTCCTCTTGGCTGATCATGTCACACCCGTAACAAATACGCTAAAGGTAGGGTAAACTACATTGCGCGAATCTTGAAGGATAGGAATAAAGAAATGTATCTGGTGCCTTATCTTCAGGGGTAAGTGACATTGTAAGCGATTCTCTAATATTTAAGAAACATTGATATAAAGATCTGACGTACATCATTAAATTTTTTGTTTGCAGTGAACATTGGATGCTAATGGCCATTAGACCAGTAGAAAAGGTTGTATACTGGTTTGATTCTTTACAAAATCCACAGAAGGAGGAGGCGGTGGTGCTTATAGACGAGTGAGTTATATATATTAACAACTGTTAGAATGCCTATATATCCATATATTGCTAATTATTTTCGTGCCGCTTTCATTTTTATAGGGTGATGTTTAACTATCAAGCTTTCTTAGGATTGCCCAGAAATGTGCATATGCAATCTTCGTGGATAGTAGTTAAGGTAAAATTAAATTGGTTCTTATTAAATTTTTTAATTACATCTGTGGGTCTAGTAGCCTAAGCAATAGTAGTGTTAGTTGTTTTAATTAAATTCGTGAGTCTAGTAGCATAAGTTAGTAGTGTTAGTCAATTAATATATTAGTTAGTCACGTTATTTATTGAAGGATTTGATTTATGCATGCAATTCGTGAGTCCAGTACTGTAGGTTAGTTAATATATGCATGCAATTGCCTTTTCGATCAATAGAAATTAGTGAGTCCTAATTATTTAATTAATTAGATTAATATGAGTGAAGTTATGAATATTCGTAGAAATTTTTTACTCAAGGTTGTGTTGTATACAATTAATTGTATGATCTTCTAACTCGTATATATTAATTCATTAGCATAAAAAGCAAACGAGCAATTGGGAGTGTGGGTACTATGTAATGCACTACATGTACCAAATAGCAATGAAATCATCCACATTTGCACTTGAAAAGGTAAATATATATTTCTCATTATTACTTACTTAACTGACTATATTTCATTTTGCTTACTCGGGTACTTTTTAATTTCAAAAACTCTGTTGCAGCACTTCAAGCTCGACCGCACTCCATTAAGCAATGTGGATATAATGCAATGCGAAAAATATGCGCTATATATATTTTGGAGGATCCGCCGTAGTTGAAGGATACTAATTAAACTTGTTCATATTAGAGTTGTACAAATATTTTTTGGATATGCTGTATTATAAAAGCGATTTCAATTTGTATATTGGTGATATTTGTAATAAATTTCAAGTGTTAGCAGCAGGTTTTGCTTTAAACCAGGTTTTAGCAGCAGGTTTTTAATGATTTTAACGCAGTTTGGGTGTAAAAAGTGGCCACTTTCTACTGCGGTTCAACCTTTCAACCGCAGTAGAAAGTCCGAACTTTCTATTGCGGTTCACCAACGAACCGCAGTAGAAACTCCGCACTTACTACTGCGGTTCGTTGGTGAACCGCAATAGAAAGTTCGGACTTTCTACTGCGGTTCGTCATTGAACCGCAGTAGAAAGTTCGGGCTTTCTACGGCTGTCCAACGTCTAACCGCAGTAGAAAGTGCGGACTTTTTACGGCGGTTCGCCGTGTCCGCGCTTTCTACTGCAGTTCTAACCTCCGTAGAAAGTCCGCTAACTTACTACGGCTGCCAGATAGATGGCGGTTCAAAAATGCTAAATCCCGCCGTTAAAAGCCTTTTATAACCGCCATTAAAGCTCCGTTTTGTAGTAGTGTATGTGTGTGTGACACCACACCCCGAACCCTTGTAGGAGCCCTTCCTATGGGCGGTCGACTAGTCGTCATCAGGGCTCTCCCCCACAGTAACAGTACAAAATTGGGTCTTTCGACATCGTTTCGTAAATAGATTAAGGCTCTGTTCTTTTCCGAACATAATTGGGAAAAATATCACTTTTTTTCTCAAAAGTATTACACAAAGAAACAACATCATTTTTACAAAATTCACAATTCAAATTTAAAAATTTCTCTAAATCCTCACTCACATAAATTCAAAAAAAACATAATCATTACATTTTTTCTTCTCTTTCCTACACAAATTCCCTCCAAAACAAAATTCTTCTCTAACAAAAAAATTTTCTATCCGTAGTACTAAGAGAACATAGCCTAAGTAAATAGCACCAAAGTAGTGGCAACGCCCACCACTTGGGCCCATAGCTATACTAAGTTCAATAGAAAGAAATAGTAAACAGGCTTTTATGATCAAGAGATATAAAGTTTAGTTCCTAATTACTCGGGTCACAAAAACGTGTCCTACTCGCGAACGGTGACTGATACTCCTCTGCTCGAGCCTCTTCTTGATCAGGTACGATGAACAGCTCCACCTAAACCCAACCTAGAAAATAATATTTTCGTTTTGTGAGCTAGAAAGCCCAGTGAGAAATTCAAGTTGTTAACAAGCAGTGGAAAAAATGTTCTTACTTAAAAACATTAGTTTTGGAAACCTGTGTAACCATAACTTTCCAAAGCAAACGATCAGTAATGCAATACAACAAGCATTTCAGTAAACAGCCACAGTAGAAAGGATACGGGAGACATCTTCAACAGTATATCAGTGTAGCCGGCTCAGTAGTGGTATATCTCGAGACTACAGTAACACAACCGGGCGATAAAGTACGGCCCCGATCATGCAAACGGTCAAAAAGCCAAACACAACCAGAACAGTGGATAGTAAATATGCATGAGAAATTTTGAGAACACAGTTTAACGAAAATATTTAAATTTCAAAATCTAAGAAAAGGAAAATCTTTATATTTAAAAATCCCAGTGAAGGAAAACATTTTAATTTTGAAACCTCAGTGATTAGACTTTATTCTATCCAATACAAGACACCTGAGTTATATGTATTTGGATGCCAAAATCTACACTTGCAGCTTACATGAACTATTCTACTGAACCAACTCCAACGATTCGTGCCCGAAAGATAATTCTATAGTCAGTGGGGTTCTCTAGTTTGTCTAGAGCAATTCCATAATCTGAAAACTTGCACTAATTAATTATACTTTACATGCATGCTGTTTTGATCACACCCACACGCACCCACCTAAACTAATGCCATATTATCTATGTATATACATATTTATATCCATACATAGTATCCAGGTTTATACATATATATGTACCAATCAACATATATATGTATATATCTATACCTATGTGATCAGATGCTACGGGTCTCCTTCCAGTATCCACTAAACCATTTTAAACTACTGAAATTATATCTTTGGGATCTAAAGTCTTCGGACATCAATTCATTTTCAATTGTCTTTTTAACAGAGCCCAAATTTACCTACTCGACTAATTTATAATCTGTACTCATTACTCTCGTTTAAAGTTTCCACACAGTCTGCACACTTATGTGGAACGGTATAGACCAAAATTATAGAATGGCGTGGGATTAACTCCCTACCCGTCCTCGACGAACAGAACAGGGGGAACGATTAGAAACAGAGTAACAATCAACAAAGTGCATCATGCAGTACATATTACTTTCTCCCTAACCATAGGGGATAATTCCTTGTCGTGAACTATGAACTTTTCGTAAGGGATTTCACCGGTTAGAGGCGTAACACTGCGCTTAAACTTTCCTTCGTCTACGGAATCGGTTCCGCGAAGCAACACCTGAATCAACTTCTTTCGAAAACGGAGGTGCGCTATGGATTAGCCCCCTCAGTTTTAACCGCCTTTCCTTTTCATGTGCTGCTGCAATAGTCACCGAGTGAGAGAATGTAGGAGACGATAGTTTGTGGTGAAAACAATTTTGTGAGGGAGACGAGAGAGACGATGGCGTGGGAGCCATGAGAAGGGTCTTCACTCGTTTACGATTATAAAAGGATAGGTTACCGTCATCCCTTGAGATCAGCTATCCTTATCGTTGCAGGATTTGAACTGCCTTCCAGGGCATTTGAAGCGCAGTTAGGCGAGAGGTAACGGATTTGGAGCAACAGGATACCGAAAGCTGGGTGCGAACGTGCGAGATATGCGACGTGAGCTCATGAGTACTCTATCTGAGAGTATTATTCTTATCATTCATTCAACCACCTAAATCCCAAGTTAATAGGACACGTTAATGCTTTACATTATCTTATTATTACTATAATTTCTTAATTTGAATTTGACCCTAAAATTTTAGTAAATGCTCAATTGAGCCCACAAACAAATATAATTTAACAATAATACCAAGCATAATTTCCCATTATTTTTCGGGGCCTCACATTTTAAGAGTTTAGTAGTTGAATAGCAGCTGAAACGGTGAAAATATGAGTAATGATACACGTTTTAAACTAATTTATCATAATCTTTTAATTTACAAGTTATGTGACATAGATACATTAACTATATTTTGATACAATAATTATTCGAATTATATTATTAATCAATGAATGTACATCACATCACATGCTATTATTAAAAAGTTGTGATGATTAGTTAAATGTCTAATTACTCGTGAATATATATATGTATATAAATATATGTATATGGGGTAAAATGTGCAGTTTTGCCATTAACAGTTTTTTTTTAAATCTAACTTTTCTCCTAATGTTTATTTGGATCCAAAATTGCCAGTGACGTTTTCAAAAGTGATTCAACTTTGCCTTTTTCCAAAATATGGCCATTTAAGACAACTGTGATTAAAATTGCCGAGTTAGCGTAGTGACTCAAATTAATAGACCATGTGACATTTACTTGTGATTCTCACGTTGAAGGTGGGAGAAAAACAAAGTGCTAATTTGTACCCAAATTCTTCTGCGACTATCCTGAGAAAATAAGCTTCTCAGTTAATAAATATTAGTTATGGTCTCGTAATTAAATGATACATAGTCTATTAGTCCATATCATTATGTCAACTCATCAATTTTAATCACAGGTATTCTAAGTGGCAATTCATTTTAGTAGAGAGGTAAAGTTTGACCAGTTTTAAAAATGTTAATGGCAATATTGGATCCAAATAAAAATGGGTGAAATGCATCAAATACCACTTAACTATTGGCTTTTGCAAAAAACACTACTTTTCTTTTAAAACTGCAACTACAAGCACTTTACTTTCAAAACGTGCGCCCAGTACCACTCTTTTAGTCAATTCCGTTAAGTGACTAACGGGCAAAATCGTCATTTCACACGATATTTACTGTTCATCGACACTGTTCATCGTCTTCCCCAAAAAATTTCCTGCACTATTCACCGGAAATTACTGTTCATCGTCATTTTTTTTTTTTTTCTTCTTCTTCTTCTTCCGATTATAATTATATCGAAAGCTAAGGATGTTGGGTTTCATCCTTCAATCCTCCATTTGAATCAGCCGAAATCAACACCCCATTTATAATTATAATCGGAAGAAGAAGAAAAAAGGAAAAAATCCCGATGAACAGTAAATTCCGGTGAACAGTGCTAAAATTTTTGGGAAGACGATGAACAGTAAATATCGTGTGAAATGACGATTTTGCCCGTCTTTTTTTTACTGTTAGTTACTTAACGGAATTGACTAACAGAGTGGTACTGGACGCACGTTTTGAAAGTAAAGTGCTTGTTGTTGCAGTTTTTAAAGGAAAGTGGTGTTTTTTGCAAAAACCGATAGTTAAGTGGTATTTGGTGCATTTCTCCCAATATATTATAGGCAAAATTAGACATTGAAAAAACGTTAGTAGCAAAAGTGCATTCCTGTCCTATAATTTGAGAGCCAAAAGTATACAATTGAAAAAAATTTGGAATCTTTCCAAGTCTTTTGCCCTAATTCATAATGAGGAAGTCTCCCATCCGACCTTTTTAACCACCTCATGGCGATACTTTAGTAAATTCGATACTTTAGTAAAATCGATAGTTAAGTGGTATTTGGTGCATTTCTCCCAATATATTATAGGCAAAATTAGACATTGAAAAAACGTTAGTAGCAAAAGTGCATTCCTGTCCTATAATTTGAGAGCCAAAAGTATACAATTGAAAAAAATTTGGAATCTTTCCAAGTCTTTTGCCCTAATTCATAATGAGGAAGTCTCCCATCCGACCTTTTTAACCACCTCATGGCGATACTTTAGTAAATTCGATACTTTAGTAAAATCGATAGTTAAGTGGTATTTGGTGCATTTCTCCCAATATATTATAGGCAAAATTAGACATTGAAAAAACGTTAGTAGCAAAAGTGCATTCCTGTCCTATAATTTGAGAGCCAAAAGTATACAATTGAAAAAAATTTGGAATCTTTCCAAGTCTTTTGCCCTAATTCATAATGAGGAAGTCTCCCATCCGACCTTTTTAACCACCTCATGGCGATACTTTAGTAAATTCGATACATGTATTTTTATCAATACACATGATACATTAAAAGTTAAATTTGATTATACACGATACAGGAGGCTAAACTACAAGATATATCAAAGGGTAAATGTGATACAATAGCGAATAAATTCAATACATCATAAGCTAAATTCAATACGCTAAATTCAATACGAGATACATTTGAAACTATGTGTGATTTCACAATATACAAATAATACTTTTGAAACTAAACTCAACATGGGAGTTGTCAGACCATCAAAGACGTATTACACAAGTTGTTGCAATTTATAATATAGTTTTGATCAAATTACAATCCAATCCATGAGTTTTTAGCAAATTACACCTCAATCCCTCTCCAGCTTTAAAATGTAAGAACCTAAATATAATTGGAAGATGATATTTCCGTCCCTATAATGACCGAAATATAAATTGTTAAAACTTCAAAAGTTTGACATACAATTTAACAAACTGTTAAGGATCGAAGCGTAATTTGCCTATATTTTGACTTTGGCACATTGGAAAATTGTTCGTACAACATTGTTCTTGATGTGGTTGTAACAGAGAGTGGAAAAGATTAACAAGTCTAATCTAGACAATAGATTGACGGTTACAATAATAATATAGCGAGAGTGATGATCAGCCCCAGCCTGCAGGTCTCATATAAAGACATGTATCAAGGGTTCATGGCACTTTATAAGTGTTGATATGGTACGAACCTAACACGTTATAAATAGATCTATAAGAAAAAACACAACTCGAATTATCTTAAGAGACAATTTTCAATAATATGTGACACGACATAAAAACCCGAATCGGACCTAACCCTTTACATTTATAAGTGAGAGGTGACCCCTTTTACTACCCATTTGAAATGAAATGATATTACAGATAGAGTTAATCCATGGAAGCACCAGAAAGCAATTACTGCATATGACTAAGAGCAAGCAAAAGAACAAAAATGCAAATGGTCAAAAGAATACAGATGGAGACTGAGATTGCTGTGTTTGTAAAAGGGAAAATGACAACACAGCCAAAAATGAGTAAACATCAATTAAGAAGCAAATCAAATATGGCCAAAAACATCGCTTTTTGAGGAAGAATTGATGAAGCCTCTCATAAATTACTACCATTGATATTCCCAGAATGAATTCTCCAACTGCAAATCTTGTGTTCATTCTCCAAGAGCAAAAACAACCAAATAAGAACAATAACAACAACAACCAAGCCTTTGTTCTAACTACGCCGAATCAACAACTATATATAAGATCTCGAGACACATTGATACACTTATATTCAACTGTGCAAGTGAAATCAATTCTACAGTCAAAAGTATCAAACAGAGCAAGAAAACAAAAAGGTTACAATACAGGGCTTTCGGTTCCAGTACGCTAATTCATAAAACAGATTTTGCGTCTCTTATTTTGGCATTACAGAGTAATACTAATTTGTCTGGAAGGAATCACAGAACAAAATCTCAATAATCATCATCAATTTCTATCAAATATAGCTCAGAAGTACCAAAAACAAAAGAACACACAAAATCAGCCGCAATAAAACTAGGTAAATTTACCATTTTAAGATCCAAAGATGGATTCCACTGTATATTCTCCAGAAAATTATCTACAACTAAGATTAACAAAAAGGGGGAAGCGAAAAAAAAAAAAAATCTAATCTTTACAAAAACTAACCACTCGAAAAGGTCAAGAAAAACCTTTTCTATTCTTAATCATTTCCATGGACAACAGCATTGGACTCTTCAAGCTCCAACTGGCCACCAAAACTTCCATTCGTCATCGCTATTACTCTCGGGGCCCCAATTGAGCTGAACCCGGGTCCGACAAATGGGGCAATTGGGCTTCTTCGCGAGCCACGAATCCACGCAATAGGCGTGAAACAAGTGGGTACAATTGGGCAATTTCCGGCAAAGATCTTCCTCCCTGAGACCCTCCAAACATATCGCGCAATCCTTCGTGGTTTGCTCCGATGACGAATAGCTCACGCACGGTAGGATTTCTTGAATTGAAACAGGCGAATTGGATTGGGTAACGGAATCATGAGGCGATTGCGGGCCTGGGCGATGGCGACGACGGTGGTGTTGAAGGGCGGCGCTGCTGGTAAGGAAAAAGTGAAGGACGACAAGTGCAGCGAAGCCTATGAAGACGAGGAAAAGGGTGAGAACGAAGGTCATAATGACCCATTTGAGGAAGACGAAAAGGATCTTTCTCGGCCCTGAATTCGAAATGGGTTTTCGATTCGGGATCGATTGCGGCGGTGGAGGTAATGCTTGGCGGCGGGAAACGGCGGCGATTCCCGGAATCTCTTCGATTTCTTCGATTAGTGGCATGTGGGGCGGTGATATTTCTTCAAATTTCTACAGGATTGAAGGAAATTGGTGTGAGGAATGAAGATGTACGGCCTTATCTTTTATAGTCCTCCGACGAAGAAGGATCATGGGTGGTTGTTTCGGTGGATGCGGATAGGAACGAAGGATTGAGATCTTATTTGCTGAAGGGTTTGGCTTTGTTTGTCGGTTGTTGTGTAAATTAATGGCTGGCGGTGTACAACAATTGATGCGGAAGGTACTACATAAAAGTTTGATTCAAATGGTTTATACTGTCCCTTTTCATTAGATTCCTTTTCCTAATTTGGATTAGAGAACGCTTCAAAAGGCAGAGTAGCCTAAAATAATGCACGAAAGGAATGGCCAAATATTTAGGGACCTAAAAACCAAGTACCCTACATAAATAGTACTCCCTAAAACGGGCAATGATGTCCTATGTCTCAATTGCGATCTCTCTTCATGTATCTCCTCTTAATATACGATCTCGTTGGGATAACAGATCTCAAGATTTATATATGAGCTCAATACATGTGCATTTCTTTATACTTTTCTTTTTTAAGTAATTGAATTTTTTCTTTTGTTATTAGTTTTAGTTCAAGAGTGATACTTTGAAAGTATTCCATGTTTTACTTACATGTATAACTTTTGATTCAAAAATAATGTTTTACAACTATAACAATAGACAAAATATTTTACAATATACATGTATTATATCACAAAATAATGTAAATGTTTTACAATATACATGTATTATTTTTTGTTCAAGAAAGTAACATCATACAAGTATCAAAAGAGCAACATTACCAAACATAAAGATTATGTATCACCCATGTTAGTTACATGTATTATTTTTGGTTCAAGAGAGTAATATTGTATAAGTATCAAAAGAGCAACATTACCAAACATGAAGATTATGTATCACCTGTGTTAATTACATGTATTATTTTTTTTTCAAGAGAATAACATCGTACAAGTATCACAAAAGCAACATTATCAAACATGAAGATTATGTATCACCCGTGTTACTTACATGTATTGATTTTTGTTTAAAAGAGTAATATCGTACAAGTAACACAAATGCAACATTGTCAAATATGAAGATTATGTATCACCGTGTTACTTACATGTATTATTTTTTGCTCAAGAGAATAACATTGTACAGATATAAAAAGAGCAACACTGTCAAACTTGATAAGAGAGGCCTGTGTTACTTACAAATATGACTTTTGGTTCAAGAGTAACATTGTACAAGTATCATAATTAAGTATCACTAGAGTAATATTGTCAAGCTTAAAAAAGTACCACCCGTATTATTTATATGGACACGTTTCATATAAACTTTTGTGTTTATTTTATATAATTTTAATAAAATATAGTTTTGTAATTTTAATACTATCTTTGTTCTAAACTAAATACCGTTTAATATCAAAAAAAAAAAAATACCGTTTAGCTTTTTTCAAAAGTATGTAGAAAACTACTGCTGGTTTGACTAATTAATAAATATACCAAATTCCAAGAAATTATAATTATAAGTAATAGTAGTAGTTGCGTTAAAGATGTGAAACAACATTAAATTAAAAATAATACATAAGAATAATTTTAGAATCATATGCACTCATTTTTCTTAAAATGTAATTTTGCGACGAAAGTAGTATTTTGTTAGTTCAATTATGTAGTGTTTGATAAATTATTATTTGAACATATATGATAGACAGTACAACTTTCTTTTTTAAATGATGAGTAGACTAGGAGTAATAATTCGTGTCGTATTCGAGTTATCAAGTTCAGGTTGGTGAGTTTCTGTGTGGACACCCCTCAACCCTAACCTAATTCATGTCAACCCATTTAACCCACGAACATTTCAGGTTTGTGTCGTATTTTCATGTTGTAATATAAATTTCTCGTGTTGGGTTTAGGTTGATGGGTTGAAAACACTTGTCAATATTCTCAACTATAACCTTACTTGTTTAATTATTCATGTTATTCAGGTCAACTCATATATACTTGTGAACACACCAAAGCTCAACCCTAACCCGCTTATATCGTGTTGGGTTCGTGTCAAAAATTATTGGTCCTAGGTCACCCGTTTATTTTAAATTTGTATGGTCTATTCTCTTGGTTTTGGTTTTAATAGTAAATTTAGTATATTATAATAATTTTTCATCATTTTTAATACAATTTTTTACTATTTAACTATATTTTTTTACATTTTTTAATACACTTTTAATATCATAAAATTATTTTTTTTAAAAATATGTTTTCAAAGCCGTTTTAAAAACGTTATAAAGAACTAAACTAATTTTAAAATATTTTTAATCATTTATTATAAAATGTAAAGTTGGAATTGTGAGCCCAGAGAAATGGGCTAAGGAAGCTTCTGTCGTTAGCCTGCTGGTCCTCCCCCACCCCTTGTCCAATCGAAGAAGCAGAAGAAGAGAATGCAGTGAAAGGTGTGCCACAACAAAAGTACACTGATTCTGATCTTACTCTCAAATCCAGCCCATGGTTTCCTTTTGTCAAAGATATTTTTTTAATCAATATTATCATAAGAATTTACATTTTAATTACTCATTCATATCTAGTGAAATAATTAGGCTTTGAAAATTTATAATTAATTATAAATTTTAAAGCACAATGCTTATGACAAGTAATTTGTATTTTTTTTTTTTTGATAGTTATGTCCATAGTTTTTGGAGGTAAATTAATTGGGTACCATGGATAATTCTGTTAGTAAAAATATTCTTTAAAGTGAAAAAAACAAACCAAAAAACTCTTTCAAAAAAAAAAAAAAAAAGAAAAGGAAGAAGTATGTAAAAGAGGCGGACTTATGTCCGCTGCGGTATTTATTAGCTCGAATTTAACAGTGATATATATTATGTATCACACACTATTATATTTTAATCATGGAATTATTACATAGAGCATGGACCCTTTGGTATACAGGGAAATTCTTTTCAGACTAATGTGCTTCACCTATTTTTTCATTACAGAGAAAATTTGAATGCGACCTCGAAACAAAGATTTGGAAGACTTGATTGTTATTTTCTAACATATTCTTTCAACATGTGTATTATGTTGCTTGTCACAAGGCTTGTTTTTAGGTTCTCCTGAGATTAATTTGACAACAAAAAGAAAAGAGTAGGATAGTGAGGTATATTGTTTAAATTGGATTGTCAATTTTTGACACTATATTTTCGAAAACATGACACAAATTTGACATGATATAAATATGTTAGTGTTGGGAAGATCAATATGAATAATTAAAGAGATAAGGTCATGATAGTTTAGAAATATTGACATGAATAATTAAACTGGTAAAGTCAGGGTTTTGAATGTCGAAACCTGAACCTATCAACCTAAACTTTTAAACAAGGACACGTGTAATTTCTAATACAATAAAAAAATACGAAAGAAACCTGACACAATAACATAAAATATTAGGGGTGAGTTTAGAAAAATTCACAGGTTAAATGAATCATACGAATAATTAAAAGGGTAAGATCAAGATTAGAGGGATAGAAAATGTAGCCTAGGGCTAAGCAAATTACCCTCGGGTAGGGTCGACCCGCGGGTAATACCAGACCCGAACCGAACAAAAGGGTCGGGTTTCCGTTCCGGTCGTCCCAACTTTTTTTTTTCTTTTCCCTGTCATGGTCAATTGGGTCCGCGGGTCTGGGTCGGTTCTCCCTCCCAGCCCTGTCCAACTTGTTTTTATTTTTTTGGACATGGTTATGGGTTGGCCCAAAATGATACCATAACCACAATTTCCAACTTAAAAATTGTAAAATTATATAAGCCATCACATAAGATAAGATTTGAACCCGAAACCTACATGTACTAGTACGTCTTAAGAAAAACTGGTTAGCCACTCCAACTACTCTTTATTTTGTTAATTTGTGTTCTTCTTATTATTATTGTATTATACAAATAATTAAATTATGAATCATTTAATATTTTTTCAATTATATTTATTATTTAAATTACATCACACATGCATTTCATAATCTTAATAAAATATATTTTTTATATAAAAAAATTATTTTATTCACTGAATTTATATATTGTTTCAAATAATAATATGCAAAATTTATCAATTGAAAATTATCTTAAATAAATAAAATTATACAATCTTATTTTTATTACCGTATTTTATTTTTAATAGTAATTGACGAGAAAAACAAAAATAAATAAAAACAATAGAAAATATAAATTACCATTAGTTTATATATTATTATAATATATGTAGTATAAATAAATATATAATATAATAAATCTAATAAGATAATATAACAAAACAAAAGTAGGTGGAATGATTAATCAGTTTATCCTAAGACTTTGTGTTTAAATTTAGGTCGCGTGTTCGAATCTCATCTTGAGCAAATAAATTATAATTTTTTAAAGGAATGACCATATTTAAAAATTAAAAATATAAAAAAAAAACTGACCCAAAACCGACCCGGTTGGGTCTAGACCCGCTCAGACCCGAACCGGTCGGTTCCGGGTTGGGTCGGGTCGGGTTCTGAATTTGCTCAGCCATTGTAAACACAATTTGCTCAGTTTTTAATTCACATAACTTGTCACCTAACACATGGGCTGGGCCTGCCTCTAACTTAAAACACTATATGAATCTCTAGTTTAAACCTCATTGGTCCTTTCTGTTTTCCGGCAGTCTCGTTTGTCTTGCCTTTTACTTTCTTTTAGGTACTCAGATACCTAAGGACAAGGAGAAAAGAATGGTACAAGTACGTATTCTTGGAATTCCTTTTTACTTTTTATATTGACAAAGTCATATAGTTTTTCTTAATTGGTTACTTATACTCTCTGTCAGATCCAAAAAAAAAAAAAAAAAAGACATTTTAACAGATTATGAATTCATTTATTCAGATTATGACCGCGATATATAGGGGCGGGCTAAAATCAATATAATTGTTTTCATGATATGGACGCAATATTTTTGAGATTTTACTCAATATATATGCGAAACGTCAAATCTTAAAGTGCATCAGATACAACATCTTGTACTAGTAATTAAATAAAACTCAAAATAATATTAGGATTTTTCTTTATTTTTTGTAGTAAACTATGTAAAATAACACTTCATTATTTCAAAACGAAAGGTTTCAATTTTAAAGACACTTAATTTAAAATAGAAGGAGTATATGTTTGAAATTATTTTTTGATACTTAGCAGTTTGTATATTTGTCCAAAAGAGCCAGCATATTAATTGGGAATAGGTAAGACTTTAATAGTGAGAGACAGGAATCTCTGCTGGGTACAAATTATTCTCCCCTGTTGTTTTCGTCTCCAAATATTAAATTGACGAACCCTTAGTGTTGAAAAATTATTTCATAATTGCCCGACTTACATATTGTGAGTGTATCAAATTAATAAAATAAACAATTAATTTAGCCTAATTTGTCACGCTTTTGCAAAGTGGGAATTTTTTTTTTTTTTTTAACTATTAAGGGTCTCATTTAGAAGTTTTGTAGGCGGTTTTGATTTGATTCTTAAATTTACAAACTATTTTAAAACTCAAACTTTGTTTGGCATTGGTTCAAAGATTTGTTTTCCAAGACCCAGTTTAAAAAACTATTTTCTTTCTTTATTTGGGACGCCAAAAACCATTTTTACCTAAAAGATTTGGTGGGTGGTGGGGGGGGGGGGGGGTGAGGGGTGGTGGAAATCATGTTTGCCACATACTCCCTTACCCAAAAAGATAATGAAACACACTAAATACTCTATCTGTTCTATTAAAAGAGTTAATAAAATTATGTTTATGGTTCACAATTAATTTATCTTTGAAAAGTAAGGACATTAGTAGAACAAATGGTGACAAATTACTTATTTTAGGCGTTGTACCTTATAACCTATGAAAAATTGTACATTCGCTAAACTTTACTCTTCTAATGGAACAAAACGAGTATAGTTTTTAAAACAATTTTTTTTTCACATCTTCATTTGTATGTTTCTAATTTTTTTTTTCTTCAAAATCTCCTTTAACAGTATCCGACAAACCGGCCCTAATTAAGTTTTTATAAATTGTGCAACCGTTTATTTATTTATTTATTTTTATATAGTGAACATACATAATAATTTCTTCAGAATGTAAATTAATAGTGACATTGGGAAAATTAATTAGCACTAGTGGATGAGCTACTTGGACATGAAAATAGAAATTCCATCCGGATATTCTGTTTTTTCTTTTCTTCATTCTGGAATATTCCGGATATTCTGTTATGCCAGCTACTGTATTGCATTAAATTTTGTGGTTCAGCTATTGTATTGCTTAACGAGGTGTAGTCGTTATACCATGTACGATGTGCAGTCATATACATTTAAAAGGGATTGAGGGTGTTATTTTGGGGGAAAAAAAAGGATGTACATATATAGGGAACCATAAATAAATAAAAATTTGAATTGTCCATTTATGACAAGCTTGTTACATTATTTCTAAGGATGTATCTAATAGTTTTTCGCAATGAATGAGGCTCTGTTCTTTTCCATTCCATTCTAGAAAAATCATCACTTTTTTCATTCAAAATTTTACGTTAAGAAACAACTTCATTTTCTACCCAATTTAAAATTTAAAATTTCATCTAAATCTTAACTCACATAAATATAAAAAACATTTAATCATTACACTTTTTCTTCTCTTTCATATACAAATTCCTAAAAGAAATTCCCTCAAAAAAATATTCCTTCCCTAAAATCAAAATTTTCCCAATCCGGTCATAAAAAGAACGGAGCCTGAAAATGTGTGAAGTGATCTAAATGCATGAAAATTACAAAAATACATGAGTAATAAAAAATTCATGTTATTAAAGGATCCCTTTGTATTACTTGGATTTACTTTAGGGGCCATTTTTCTTTCACTAGGTCCTCTTTATTTTACTTTTACGTCCTTGGTAACTTATTATAATTCAGTAAATATATATAAAACAAAAAATCATAATGAATTATTATAGTTATAGACAAGGGTGGCAATCCTTGATATGACACGAAAATTCGAATTAAACTAACATGTTATAAGCGATATGTCAACCCAAAATACGGTTCGTTCACAACTACCACAAGACAATTTTTGATAATGTCTGATGTGACAGCGTAAAACTATCACGTTGTAAATTATCCGTCAGCGTAGAACACGACATAATTGTCATATGTAGTTATTGATTATCCTATTAATTATACATGACAGTGATCATCATTCAATAGTTTTTGCTTTTAAATATTTAAAATATGTCCTTTATCATTATCATATTGAGTGTTAGCATTTTCCACTCATCAAAATCCCTAATGACAAATCCTCAAATTTCTCCTTCTCAAACTTCTGCAGTATAAAAAGGGGCCAAAACCTCCAATATCAATACCCCACTTCCAAATCTCTTTAACAATAATTCTCATTCTCTCTCTATATATAATTAATAATACTAATTGAAAGGGGAAAAAATGGCAGCCATGATCAAGAAAGCTCTAATGTTGGTAGGCATTTTGGTGAGCCTATTTTTTTCGGCATCTGCTGACAGTGGTTTCGCAACTTTCTACAACATTTACAACCGTAAGTATCTATTCACTAGAGTTAAATTTGCTTTGGTTTCTAGCATTTAAAATTTTTTAAATTATTCGACATTTTCGGTATAGTGAAAAATAATTGAAAAAGTGAAAAAATTCAATGATTAATTTTGTAGTAAATTTAGTTATATGCTAGATAAATTTTTTTTTTTTATTGCAGTTGTCATTTGTCACAACAATCACTATAAAAATTTTCTTTTCACTATTTTGTTTATAATAACTCTTATCAATTCCATGTAATTTTGGTGAAAATTGAACCTATCATTAAATATTTATTTATTTTTAAACCATGAATAACGTGTATCATTAATTTGGGGGTAACATTCAGCCTCAGCATGCTTGGGTTCAAACACCCCAACCCGCCTGATTGCTGCGGCCAGTCCTCAGCTATGGAACAACGGCGAAGCCTGCCGGAATAGATACCGCGTAACTTGCACCGATGGTACCAACTTGGGGACACCACACCCTTGTACCGGTAACACGGTCGAGGTAGAAATAGTCGATTTATGTCCCGGCTGCCGGGGAACTCTCGATCTCTCCGAGGACGCCTTCGCTGCCATTGCTAACACTGATGCTGGCTTCATCAAGATTGAATATCATCGGTACGATTCATAATTATAACATATACGTAATTATATTAATAAGGATATAGAAAGTGAGATAATTTGTAAGTTTAAAAAAAAAAAGAGACTCTTTTATTGTGACGGATAAAGTATATATTAGTTTCTAATTAATTCTAATTCTTTTATGGATTCGGGTTTTGCCAATTGCAGAATCTGAAACCTCTACAGAAGCAGAAAATGCTATGGAAGAGAATGGAATGGACGGATCTTATTGCATGCATGGAGCCATGGACGTTTCTCAGGAAACAAAAATGGAGCTTTTAGTATATTTTAATTTGTTTTTCTATTGTCTTTCAGTCTTTTCTTTTTGTGGGGTTTTGGTTTTTTTTGTTTGGGTTTTGTTCTGAAGATGGTCTTAGCTCACTATTAGTGGCCCTTTTGGTCGCTGAATTTTTGTACTTTGTGAAATAATTGAATGGTTACGGAATGTTTTTTCATTTTTTTCTACTTGAAGAAATGGTCTGGAATAATGTTAGGCCAACAATAGTGGCAAGGACTGCGAAAAATTTATTTCAATTTGTAAAGCGGTCATTTGAACAGTTATTTCAATTTGTATTTTACGCTTCTACTATACAGATTTATTTTTGAAATATAAACAGCACCTTAGTAATTAACGAAAAAATTAAATCAATAATAGCATATAGTAAAGCAATACAAATTAAAACTTGTATTTGACGGTTTGATAGTCTTACGACTTGCGTATCGAGTTTAGCCTATAACGTAGCACAATTATATTCTGAAAACAGACGTATCGAATTTGGTATTTGATAAGTATTGCGTATTGATTTAGCCTCTACTTGATGTATTAAGTGTTGTTGCTGATGTATCTTGTATTGAGTTTAGCCTTTGATATATTAAGTGATGTATCGCAAATATGAATTTACAATACCACAAAACGGATTTTTATCACTGCATCTTCAAACCGGTTAACTTGAAATACAGTGTCAAAAAAATGCGGGAAAGCCCAGCGTAAATGATCAACACTTACACCGGGTTTGAATATGACCGGTGTACATATGAATCTTTTACATAGGATTATGTAACAACGGGTGTAAAAGAGAAAAAAATTATGACGGCATAGAGTGAAAAGTCATCCGTTTACCCTATCTTCACCATCTTTTACTTTAGTAGCTCTCCTTCACCATATTTTACCCTAACAACTATTCTTTAACGCTGAGGCTCACCCAAAATTTGGCCGTCATCGTCATCGCTGCTTCGGATCAAGGACCGGTGTGGAGCAAATGTCCTTTATCAGTCACGAATAATTGAAAGATATGCAAAAAAAGGCCACTTATTTGGTACCTTTGATGTGTTTTTCTTTGGTTTATTTGGTACATTTGATGGAAAAGACGCCACTTTTTTATGGTTCTTATGGAGAAAGAGAGCAAGATCTACATCTAAAGGTATAAACGACGCCACTGTTGTTGTTTTGTTCATGTAAGATTTGGTGTAATTTTTTAAAATCGAGTTGACTGCTCTCTTTGTGTGCAGTTTTAATGTTTCTATTATTATTTTTTTTGCGTGGTGATTTTGTGACTGTAATATGATTTAATTGTGGCCATATATATATATATATATATTTTCCTCTTTTGAAGCTATATTTGCATTTGTTTATGTAAATTTTTAGCCCCGATTTATGTTGTAATGTCATTTTTTTTTCGAATTTGTTTTTGGAAATCTTTAGACTTGTTGTAATATTTTTAGTGTGAATCGATTTAGTGTTTTCTGTGAGTAATGTGTTTATGTATTCTTTGTTATCTCTCACGGAATAATTTTATTTTTGGCCCCCTTATTCATCGTGCGTGTATTTGAATTGATTGGTGGTTGATTTTAATTGAAGTTTGGAGAAAGATAATTTAGAACAATTGCTTGTTTCAGCCTGTCTTGAGGTTCTTGCTATATGCCGAGTTCATCCTTATTAGCTTCATCGACATAAGTCTGCAAGTTCCGAAACGATCGAGCAATAAGCCATGTCCGAGGAGATCATAGCAAGGAGGGCAGCAATGTCATTATCTCCGAAATTGTTGAAGAGAATCGACCTACATCTCTTCCACAATAAAGTTTAGGCTATTCATTGAAGTTCTTGAAGGAGCGAATAAGATTCTTGAACTTCTTGAAACATTTCTTGATCAATCTTGAAGTTCTCACAACTTCTCTATTTGTCAAATGGTTACTTCAAAAGATCTTTAAGAATAAGGTAAATCTTGATTTACAATATTTCAAAAAGGTTTCAAAAGGTTCTCAATGCATCCGGCATGCTCCAAACTGTTTGGTGAAGTTTTCACGACGTCCACAACTCACGCTACATCTCAAAATGGCTGAAACCCTTAGCATCCACAACTCTCAAGTTCAGCTAGCCCAATTGAAGTCCACAACCGATTTTGTGAAGTCCACTTGCAAGTTGGTTTAAGAATTTGTGCATGTTTCCTAACTCATTTCTAAGTTAATTGTTACAAGTTTTTGACAACTTACTTAATTTTGTTAGTTTTGAAAAAGGGTTCCATTCTTGAACTCCTTTTGTGAGAGTTTTATAATTTACTTTAATTGTTTTAGAAGGTAGATTTCGGCCAATCCAAGCCCTTACGGCAGCCGAAATGTAGTTTCCACTTTCACGCTTCTTTTGGATTTGGACTTGTAAAAAATTCTAAATTTTAATTGGTTTTCAATTTCAATTCTTATTCCTTCATTCTTTCTCTCTAAAAATCTGCTCTCCCTATAAATAGGAGGCCATAGCCACGGAATTTAATAGTTAGAATTCATATTATAGAAATAATTGTGTGAGATTTTTACCTTAGCTTAATTCTTTCTTTGAACTTATGTATTTTGCATGAACTGCTAAATCACTTAGGCTCTGTTTGTTTCCCTATTTAGGAAAAACACAACTTTATTGAGAAAAAAACTCTATAACCAAATACTCTCTTTTATTACTCAACTCAAAATTTAAAATTTAAATTTTCTTCTAAAACTATACTCACATTTTTTTTCAATAATAAGATAATCATTATCTATTTTCTACACAATTTCCCATAAAATAATTCTCTCCAAAAAATTTTCCTCCCAAAAAAAACAAAAATTCCCTATTTGAGTTATAAACCAAACAGAGCTTTAAGTTCCGAGGTTACTTGCTCCACCTTGATCGTTCCCATTGTTTCAATTTGTTATTTTTGCTAGGTTTTAGCTAAACTAGTTTGTCTTACTCATTCTTGGTTAAGGGTTTCAAAATCTTGAAGAGAGTTTGTGACATTTACTATTTGACTTTTCTTAGCAACTTTTTGCATCGTGAAGAACAATTCACATCACAATGGTTAAGTGAGCGGATGCAATGAGTAGAAAAAGTACTGAATCTTGCATCACATTTTTGCTAGATGCTGCTCAGCTAGCACGCTTAATTTTTTACATTCTTCCATCATTCTACTTGAACAGACAATGCTCTAGTTCTGGAATATGGAAGCGTGACAGAAAATGTAGCGTGTCTGCAGTTAACCTGGATGATACCCTTAGATTGCTTTTCTTCAGGTTTTATCAATGGTTTTTCAGTTCATTAATAGACTTTTCAAGTTCAACTCACCTCCCATTAGCATTAGGTTGTTCTCAAGACCCCAATCACTAGCCAGTTTGACATGTCCGAAGGAGGATGAAAGAAAATATGGAAATGGGCAGTTTGAGAGCAACCTAAAACTATTTCCATTATTGATTAATTGGAGGAGGATGAAGGAAAACATGGAAGCGGTTTGAGAGAAACCTAGCTTAGGCCAATTCAAAGATGAAGACAAAAAACTATATATCATTCATGTTTTTAGAATTTTGTAATAATTTGGAAAAATTATTATAGATTGTAATAGGATTTATAACATTTTGTTTTATATGTACTACAAATTTGATATTAAAAACCAAATTGGTAAAGTTGAATTGCGTTTGTGAACTATTTGTATTTAGTTCACAGTTTTTCATACTATTTTTTAACTAGTTGTTTATAATTAGTTTATATGCTGCGTAAATTTCATTTTTTTTTTAATACAAACTTTACACCAGTTTTAGTTAATAACCAGTGTAAGCCTTTTAAACCAGGTTTAAAAAATTGGTGTAAAAAATACGAAATCTTTAACACTGCACATCTCTCGCACCAGCAAAAAAAAAAAAAAAAAAAAAAAGAAGTATAAATCCGATGCAAAAGAGCTTAAAAACCGGTTTTAAAGACCCGAACTGTGGTAGTTGCGGCACAATATAATTGATTAGGGTTAGAAATGTCGATACGAATAATTAAACGGGTCAAATTAGGGATGAGAATATCAACACATGATCCCACCAACTCGAACCCATGAAAAGAGACACAAATAATTTATAATACAACACGAAACACATCATGAATCCCATCAATACGATAGAAATAGGATAGGATTGTTTCTTGGTAGGTTCGCAAATTGAATGAGTCAACACGAATAATTAAAAGAATAAATTTTTATTAGGGTTAAAAAAGTATTTGCAGATCAGCTCGATAACCCAACACCAACAGCACACGAATGACTAGTTCTAGTTTAAACCTTTTTGGTCCTTTCTCTTTTCCGGCAGTCTCGTTTTTCTTGTCAAGGAGAAAGTAATGGTACAAAAACATATCAATTCTTGGAGTCTTTTAGCATTGCTCACTTCCATTACTTTTCTACGTTCTATATTGTATTGACAAAGTCATAGTTTTTCCTTGTTTAGTTATTGGTTGTTACTTGTTATCATCCCACATGTTTTTTTTAATACCACATACATGCTTAAGTTATAATGAAAACAAGCTTTCCTTTTCTTTCAGCATGTTCTTAATTGGTGAATAAAACAAAGGGCCTAAAACAAATTTTGAATGCATATGTTATTTGTCTGGTTTTGTTTGAGATAACTGATTTGCTGCAATCAAATCAATGCCTTGAATGCATATGTTGTTTGGTGTTAATTGTCCGACTTTCGTGATATCATCTTTGTAATGTTATGTTTCAATTTCATTTTCCTGAGAGCTCATTCATTAGTTTTACGGTGATATTTTGACACTTAAATTCAATATGCAATACATTAATTATAGGCTAAACTTAATATACAACTCCCTTCATTCCATTAGAAAAATTCAATTTGAAAAATATTTTTTGTTCCAATAGAATAGTGCATTTTCAAAATTTTTTACTTCTCATACCCTTATTAATATAATCATGTGTGGTTCACAATTAGCTAATAAGTAAGGATATAAATGGAATAAATATTGTTAAATTAGCTACTTTTAAGTGTTGTACCTTGACACTCATAATAAGTTGTACATTGGTCAAATTAATTTTTCTAATGAAACGGAAGAAGTTTACATTAAGAGGTCATCAACAACTAAACTCGATATAATCAATAAAATATTAAAATTGATATGTATGTTTTCATAACATTCACGTGATACTTTTAAGATTAAACACGGAACACAAACCATTGAACCATCATACGCATCGGAGATAAACAAGTTTTTGCAGTTTTTCTCATATAATTAACTAATTGGGCGAATTAAATTTACATACCCGAGGTTTGGTGAAATTATAAATCAGTCCCTGTGGTTTCTCACAATTACAGGCACTTTTCTTTGGTTTGGTCAAAATTACAAGTTGATCTTTGTTAGTCGCAAAAATGAACACAAACACAGACCTATTTTTGTATTTGGAAAATTGTAATTGTCACAAACTTCAGAAATGATTAATTTGTAGTTTAACCAAAACTCTATGGAGGTAAATATAAATATTTGTCCTAATTAATTTTTTAAATCTCCATGTCTGCTGATCTGTTTTCTCTCATAACTTGTGCTTCATTGGGAGTTCTTTGGATTTGGAAGCTAGCAGGTGTCAATCTTGCCATACAACAATTAATTCTTATTTGGAGAAGCGAATCTTACCCATGGACATTGCTCCTTCATGGCTTCCTACATATAGTTCGAAAAACTTGTATCCCATCTGTTGGACTGATCCACTGCGCGCTTATCAATTTTGGTCTAAACAATATCGCTTATATGTTATAAGAATACGCTTATTGATTTTAGCATCTTATATATTGCGTATTGAGTTTACCTTATGATATATCGCTTATAGATTCTGATATATCACAGTTATGAGTATAGACTGACGTATGGCGAATTGAATTAGCATCTTATTTATTGCATAGTGAATTTAACATTTGATATGTGTCGCTTTTAACTGCTGATGTATTGCCATTATTTTAAAATGTTAAAAAGATATCGCATGTAGTGGGCGTATTGATTTTATGAGCACAACTCTCTCAGTTCCAATAAAAGAGTCCACTTTCAAAATTTATTTTTGGTCAAATAGAAGTTTAATTTTAAATGTTTTACTATTTTTACTCTTACTAATATAATTATGTACCGTGTATAGTTGATACTAGCTTAAAAATAAGGACAAAAATAAAATAAATAGTATCAAATTAGTTATTTTAGATATTGCACCAAAATATTAATAAAAAAATTACACATTTATAGAACTTGACTCTCGTTGTGGAACTGAACGAGTATATATTTGGAATTATTTTTTCCTACTTTGTGGATTGTACGTTTGTCCAAAAGAGCCAGCACACTGGCTCCATTTTTTTTTTTTGGTGATCAGATTGGGAAAATTTTGGTTTGGGGAAGGAATATTTTATGGAGGAAATTTTTTTTGGAGATTTGTGTAGGAAAGAAAAGAAAAAGTGTAATGATTATGTTATTTTTTGAATTTATGTGAGTTAAGATTTAGAGAGAATTTTAAAATTGAGTAGAAAATGAAGTTGTTTTTTTAGACAAAATTTTGAATGAAAAAAGTGATGATTTTTCTGGAATGGGATGGAAAAGAACAGAGCTAAGAATAGTCAGCTATGCTTGGACAATCACTAAGAAGTTCTAATAGTTAGCCAGGAATGTTTGTTGGGCACAAATTCTGAGGGTCGTGAGCGAGAACGTCTGTTGGAAAAACATCATTACATGGGTCATTGAAAAATATAGAGAAAATTCTAACTTATTTATTTTATTTTCATTTTAAAAGACCTCAGACCGTCAATGCTTTATTATTCGGGGTGTTGGGTGATTAAATATGAACATGAACAAAAATGAGGGTACCAAAAATGAGAATGTTGAGATGGATGAATGAGCATACTAGGTTAGATAAAGACATAATGTAAACATTAGAAATAAAGTATGAGTAACCCCAATAGATGACAAAAAGAAGAAAGAAACACGTCTAAGTTGGACATGTACGTAGGAGACTCTAGACGGCCGAGTACTAAGACATGTAGAAAACATGAGAGAAGCAATTAATATCAAAAAAGGTAGAGGGAGACCTAAAAAGAATTGAAAAACAACTTCAAACTATGACATGTCATATTTGAATATAAATGAATCGATGTTCCATGGCTGTACACGATGCCAATATATGATTCATATAGCCGACCTCAGATAGTGGGACAAAAGTTTAGTTGTTGTTGTTGTAGTAGTAGTAGTATTTTAAAAGACCCCAGAAACTGTTGACCTCCCATATATTTTTGATTAATTAAGGCAAAACTGCAATAACATGTAAAGGACTATTTTTGCAATAATGAAATGTAAGGGATCAAAAGTGCAACTGGCCCAAACAAAAGAGATTAGAATTGCCATTTTTCATATATATATATATATATATAATATATATATATATATTTTCACACATATATATATATATAGTAATTAACTATTACAACGTCTGTCCTTCAAACCTCTAATTACGTCACTTCTCATGCATTACAACCGTTTGAACATCACTCATTCACCCAACTATCAACAGTCATATGTATAAACTTTTTTTTTTTATTTGGCCCTCAGAAGTGAGAACAGCAAAAATATAGCACTCTTTAGTAAAAATCAATTGGCGGTAGAAACTAATTGTCATTTAGGCCAGCTATTTTAATTTTTTTTTGGAGGTAAAAGAGTATTCTCATTTAGGCCAGAAACTAATAATCATTTAGGCCAGCTATTGTACTGCATCTTGTGGCTAAGGGTTAAGTGGTAAAAAAAAATTTGAAAAGTTATAAAAAATTATTTATAAAAAAAATGTAACTACCATTAAACAGGCCTACCCAAAAGTCTAAGATTGATGCAAATAATCAAAAGAAATTAAATGGGTTTACTTACAATGCAAATAATCAGCATATCATTACTAATATGAAAATAATATGTGATTTACAATTAATTTATATTTAGAAAGTAAAAGTACAAGTGAAAAAAATAATGTCAAATTATTTTAATGACTATATTTTCAGAACTCATAAGACGTTATACATTTAAGCGATATGCCTCTTTTATGGGAGGTGAATGAAATAATATAAATGACAAGTGATCAATTAGTAATTTTTTTTAATACTCATTAATATAATTTCTCGTTATAACATTTTGTGGGGGTGGGCATGGGTGGATCCAAGGGGGGTGGAGTGGGGTGGGGTGGTCGTCTGACCCCTCCAACGCTTCCACCACCTTATTAGTAGTGTAATTTTCAATGTCAACAAAAAAATTATATATGTATTTTATTCTTAAAGAAAAAATTGTTCATTTATCGGACCTCTCAAAGATATTGTCCTGGTTCCGTTATTAGAGGTGGTGTATGGTGGTGGGGGAACATGCATGGTATAGAGTATTAGCATTTTCCACTCATCAGAATCCCTAATGACAAACCTCAAAATTTTCCTGCATGAACTTGTGTACTATAAATTGGGGACAAAACCTCCATTACCAATGCCTCACATCCAAGTTTTAACAATAGTTCTCATTATCTCTCTCTCTCTCTATGTATAATACAAAGTGAAAGAAAGATGGGAATGATGATGAAGAAAGGTGTTCTAGTGTTGGTAGGCATTTTGGTGAGCCCATTTTTTACCGCGTATGCGGACAAAGGTTCCGCAACTTTCTACACCAAATACAACCGTAAGTATCTATACATCAGAGTTAAATTTGCTGTGTCACTTTTTACATCTCGATTTACAATTAGCGATATTTGGTATAATCTACGTACGAGTGGCTTTTGCTTTCGTGGTAAGTCCTCGGTTGTTTTTTTTGAGCTTTTTAGGGCCTATGATTTGCTATGATTTCTAACATTTTAAAATTTCAAATATATTAGATGATTTCTCGTGTCATTGATAGATTTTTTATTTGTTTTAATTTGGAATGAAAATTCTTTAAATTGAAAATAATTGAAAAAGTGAAAAATTCAATAAAAAGAAAATTCAGTGACTGGTTTGGTATATATCACATAACATTAAGTATCTACTAGTTTTAATTATACTGAACTGTCAAAAATGTCATTATACTTTTTTAAAATCTTTTTTTTTGCCACTACACTTTTTGCCCCTTAAAAAGGTCATCCAACTTTCCAAAAAAGTGCCGAAAGTGTCACTTTAGCAGTTACCTACATTAGTACTAACGGAATAAGTTCCTTTTAGGGTATTTTTGAAAACAACTAATAAAAAAAGTCAAAAAATAAAAAACACTGTTCATCTTCTTCTTAGAAAGAGAAAAAAAAAAAAAAAAATCAGCAACGGCAACAAAGGAAACGGCAACAACAGAAGAAACCCATTCAACAACTACGGAAACGAGTTCGACCCATTCAGCAACAAAGGAAGAAACCCAAGGTTCCATTGATTTTTACTATTTTTGCTGCTTTCTTGGGGTTGTCCAAGTCGGCTTCGACGAACCCAGTTGATTCCGACGACAAAATGGAAGCCGAAATTGCCGCTGCCAAATTCGTGAAGAAAACCTTTGATTTTTGCAATCTCTTTCGGTGACGACCTTTGCTAATTAAGAGTATTTTTGTGTGGATTTAGAAGTTATTTGATGGATTTAATGATGTTTTAATAAACTTGTAACTACTGGTTTTAGTTGCATATTTGGAAATGGAGGAAGAGAGGGAGGCAGGGACGCAGGAGGAGGAATTTTGAAAGGGAAGGGGCGGTGGAGTTGGTGGTGTGGGAAGGAGGAAAGGTGCGGAGGAGGTGGGAAAGAGAAGGGTAGGGGAAATTTTTAATTTAATTTAATAATATAAATAATACTTTTATAATAGGTAGACAAAATTACCCTTAAAAAAAAAAAACATGATATGCACATGGTGGGCATTCCGTTAGTGCTAATTGAGCCAAACGGCGAAATGACACTTTCAGCACATTTTGGAAAGTATAGTGACATTTTTGGAAAAAAAAAAATTTAGTGAAAACGAGAGATTTTATAAAAGTATAATGATATTTTTGGTGGTTCACTCTTTTAATTATAATCATTCAATAAATATTTTGTTTGATTAAATTACCACATCAGTCTGTATAAGAATGACCAACACGATTGAAAGTGCACGTAATGTTTAAGGAACTATCTCTACCATAGATGTTGCACTGTGTTACGGGCCAGCTCCTCAACGTTGCCCCGCAACCCTTGCGCACCCGCCATTGTGCTATTTTGCCGCTCATCGTGTCTTGACACCAACGCTCTACTCGACACGATGACGTGCTCTCCATGATGCCCCACAATCCTCGCATGCCCATCATTGTGCTATTTTGTTGCCCATCGTGTCTCGACTGCGACGCTCGACTCGACACGATGGTTTTTACTTGTTTTTCTTAGCTAAGACTTTTTATGTACAATATGCCCTATCTTTAGTAAGTAGGGGGATATTTAGAGTAGTATTTTGGTAGGAATAGCATTATTTTTGTAAGTGTTGAAAGATCTACATCTTTCACACCCTGCAGGCTCCTCCGGGAACTTGTAACTTTTCACTAGTTTTCCTACTACGGTTGTATACGACGCATGCTCTGCTACCGTAACCGAATTTGATGTAAGTTAAGCATTTGCTAGTTGATTAAAGCATTCTTAATCTACATTCTCTTGCCCACTTTGAATTGCCATCGTGAACGAACGAGTCCCTACAAGTGACACTTTGTCCTTGCCGTCCCACTAAAGGCACTACGGTGCTGATTGCGTCTGGCGGCTAGGACTTGGCGGAAGCAATCTCCAACGGATTGCTTGCCACACGGCACGCTTTTCACTAACCTCAAAGAGCGTCCCGTGACACAGTGGCAGAACCGCATATTAGACTGGTGGGGAGTAATTGCGCTACTTCACTTTCTTGAAAACACCCATGATGCTATGTAAAAATTACAAAAGTAACTAGTTTTGCTCCACAAAATATAAAGGAAAATAAGGACAATTAATATAAGAATAAATTAAATTAGTATTTGATTAAAAATTTTTGAATATTTTGCCTTACCTAGCATTAGGAGCTCGGCTCCGCCATAGTACGTTACCGTTCTGCTTGTAATTAATAGGTGTAGGGTTTCACTAAATGGAATGAAATAATTCATTAAGTGCCAAATTAATCAGATATAATGTACACATAATGTTTTTAAAATAAATCTCATCAATTCCATGTAATTTTGGTGAAATTTAAATTGAACCTATCCCTAATTTGGGGGGGTAATATTCAGCCTCAGCATGCTTCGGTTCAAACACCCCAACTGGCCTGATTGCTGCGGCCAGCCCTCGGCTATGGAACAACGGCAAAGCCTGCAGGACGAGGTATCGCGTAACTTGCACAGGCAGTACCGACTCAGGGACGCCACATCCTTGTACCGGTAACACGGTCGAGGTTGAAATAGTCAATTTATGTCCCGGCTGTCCGGGAGCTTTCGATCTCTCCAAGGATGCTTTCTCCGCCATTGCTGATACTGATGCAGGGTTCATCAAGATTGAATATGATCTGTAAGCATATGCAAATTAATTTAACGATTCATAATTGTAAACCACGCATAATTATAGTAATTAATAAGGATCGATATGGAAGCTGAAAAAATTAAACTAGAAATTTTGAATTGAGACAATTACTTTGTTCTTAATAAAACCAAGACTCTTTAATTGTGTCGGTAGAGATAATTTGGAGTTTCCGGCTTTTGGTCAAATGCAGAATTTGAAACCTCTACAGAAGCAGCAAATGCTTTGGAAGAGCATGGAATGGATGATCTTCGTGCATGCGTGGAGCCATGGACGTATCTCAGGAAACAAAAATGATGCTTAATTTGTTGTATTTTTGTTTTTCTATCTTGTCTTTAAGTCTTTTCTTTTTGTGGTTTTTGGTTTGTATTGTTTAGGTTATGATGAAGATTGTTTGTTGCTGAATCTTTGTGCTTTGTGAAATTAATTGAATGGTTAAGGAATGTTTTTATTTTATTTTTCTACTTGAAGAAATGGTCACGGAATGGTTAAAAAAAAAAAGAACAGGTAACCGGACGTAAATCGAACCGATAAATCGTTTGTTATCGGTTAACCGGTTATAAACGATTAATCGGTTCGATTTCGATTTTAAATTTTTTCCAATATGTTAAACCGGTTATATACATACTATTAATCTTTTTTATATGCTTTTGTGTTAGAGTTTATTTAGTTATAAATTATAATTAACATATCTTAGAAAGTTATGATTTTACGAATTTATTTTATTCTTATCTATTATGATACTTACATTTTTTTTATATACATAAAGTGTCAGAAAGAAATACATAAATAAATTATTTTTAGAGATTTTCAGAAAATTATTATAGTTATCTTTAACGATAAATCATAATAATATTTTAATTCTTTTTTATTTCATATTCATTTATGTTTTCTAATATACTTGTAGTAATTGCAAACAAAAAATTATATTTATTCAAAAATAAAAGGAAAGTAAAAAAAAAATAAAGGAAATAATTTATCGGTTAAAAGAGTTAAATTAACCGCTGAACCAGTTAACCAAAATCAGTAGCTTTATCAGTCGGTTAACTGATTTTTGCTAAAATTAGCAAAATTGGAATTAACCTGAACCGACTAACTAATACTGGCAAGGACTGCGACAAATTTATTTGAATACTAAAATTTCTTGACAAAATGTTATAACTCCCTCCTTTCCACACAAAAAATTGATTTGATTTGTATTTTATATCTCAAAAAATATTGTATCATTATACTCTTTTAAGGAACGAAAGAAGCACGTATTAGACACAAAGGTGAAAAATATATTCTTAATTTTGTGGTTCAATTTTTTAAAAATTGCAAAATCTTTGGTGATGTCAGTTTATACATTCGACATCATATCATCTACTTGGGCATCTATGGAAAAACATTTTTTTTTTTTACACGGAGGTATCTTGTACTTTTGAAGAAGTACGTATCAGTTAACTCTTGAAAAGTTCACTGATACTCATTCAAGTGTATCGTGGAGTATTAATATACTCTTGAAAGAGTATTAATTAACTTTTGAAGAGATAACCGATACTGCTTAAGAATATAGTGGAGTATTACGTAACTTTGGGAGTATCAGTTAGTGCTACTTTTTAAAATTATCATTTGAAGGAGTTTTTCTTTTCATTTTTTCCCCCTTTCGTACTATTCTTTAAGAATACAAATGCTACTCTCAAAAGCACCACTTCCACTCTTCCATGAGTGGTTTTGCCTTTTCTTTTTCTCCTTATTAATTTTTGTAAGTGCTAATTTTTGAAAAATACAAATGCTACTCTTGTTGGAATGCAGTTTCATTTATTTTTAATTTTTTTCTTGTTTTGTATTTTTTATTCTTAAAGTTAGTGACAATTGAAAAGAATATTACAAATACTAGTGAATAGTACTACTAGTCTGTTTATAAGTACCAACTTATTTTTTTTATTCCTTTTTATCAATTTAAAAGTAAAAAAAAAAAAAAAAATAAATGCGTATGATTCACTTGAACGGTGATTACATAGATAGACTAACTTTATACGAGAGTAACCATTATAAAATTGAAAATACGAAAACTGTAAAGATGTCGTTTATACAACTACTTATAATATGTATTTTACTGTTATAATAAAAGAATATATTTTGAGAATATTAAATTCACCTTAATAATGAATAAATTGCATCAATATTATTAGAGATTAAAGCAGTGGATGTGAAACACAAAACAAACAAAAAAGAATATATTTTGGGAATATTAAATTCACCTTAATAATGAATAAATTGCATCAATATTATTAGAGATTAAAGCAGTGGATGTGAAACACAGAACAAACAAGTAAATTAAAGATTAGAAAAAATCCAATACAAAGAGGGCCAAACCTCCGATTTACACAACTTTTCATTCTAACACCAAATCTCCACTATCAACAAATTAACCATTAAGGAGTTTGTGTAAAATATAAAATAAAATTCCTGTGATAAAATAAATATATTTAGCTCTTAAAATCTTTAAGTGGAGAGCTCTATTTTAACCTATAAATTAAACATCTAATAATTTCACCTCTAGAGACTACAAGTCATAATTTTCTAATTCAATCTATGAAATATCTAATACAAATATCTAATTTCTGTCATCTTTAAAATCCCTAATCTCTCTAATGTCATACCTAAAATTCTTCAAATTCCTAATATTGCTTCAAATCATAAAAACAAAAATTCAAACAAGGGCCTGGGCCCATTAAATAAATAAAAAAGAAAAGAAAAGAAAAGCAGGACAATTTACAATCGTGAAAGGCCTGTACTGGAATTGTCGAATTGGAACTGGAAAAGACTACTGGACAAGACCGGAGAAAGGAAGAAGAAGGCTGCAGCAGTGTGGCTGGGAGCTGAGTCGCTGGTGGTGGTGGGGGCTGTTCTGCCTCGGCATGGATGGCGTGTACTCTTTACAGGTGGCGGCCGGTGAGCTTGGTGGGGGCTGGTGCATATAGGTCCACCACTGACTTCCAGGACCTATAAAAAATTATACATTTACGAAATATAATTATATAATATATATATATATATATAATTATTCATGACAACAGTGATCACTTATTTTATTTTACCTTTAATCCCCACGCACACATCAATCTCAAAATTTTCATTTCTTCTACCTCATTTTTTATCATGTTAATATTATTTCGCCCAAAACTCCGAACTATAAAGCATCTTCGGCCTAATAGTGATTCTATAAAATTTTCCTGCTAGCTTTTGCAGTGCTTTACGGTCACAAAATATAGATAACGTGCTTCTGGAGTTATATCTGTCTAGTGCTTGAGATTACACATACTTGTAAAAGGGGCAAATGAAAAGAAAAGAAGTTAAATTACTTTGTTCGTCTCTTAATTCGGTTTGAAATAGTTCACGTGCTGGTCAGAATCAGTATGGGTGCAGCTTGAATTTGAGTTAGTGACAATTTTGAAACTATATTTGATGTTTTTTCAAGTTGAGAGACCGAATTAAGACAATAACCACTGTTAAAGAATCATTAATATAATGATTAATTAATTTAAGCTTAATCATTTTTCTTTTTGTAAACATTTTTCTCAACCACGCTACCTGAATTTTGGTGAAATTAAATACAACCTTTCACCAATTTGGGGTTAATATTCAGCCTCAGCATGCTTCGGTTCAAACACCCCAACCGGCCTGATTGCTGCGGCCAGCCCTCAGCTGTGGAACAACGGCGACGCCTGCCAGACGAGGTATCGCGTAACTTGCACCGGCGGCACCAACTCAGGGACACCACATCCTTGTACCGGTGACACGGTCGAGGTTGAAATAGTCGATTTCTGTCCCGACTGTCCGGGGGCTTTCGATCTCTCCGAGGATGCTTTCTCCGCCATTGCTGACACTGATGCTGGCTTCATCAAGATTGAATATGATCAGCAAGCCTATGCAAATTTACCGATTCATAATTGTAAATAGCGCAAAATTATATTAATAAAGATATAAAAAGTGAAAAAAGAAAAAGAAAGATTATTCTTTAATTTATTGAGACAATTTTTTTTAATGGTTGAAAAATAAGACTCCGGTATTAGGACAGTGCGATCGAGTATTAATTTGGAGCTAATTATATTCTTTTATTGATCCATTTTTGGCCAAATGCAGAATCTGAAACCTCAACATACGCAGAAAATGCTTTGGAAGAGCATGGAATGGATGATCTCAGGAAACAAAAAAATGAAGCTTTGTAGTATTTTTGTGTTTTTTCTCGTCTTTTAAGTCTTTTCTTTTTGTGGTTTTTGGTTTGTATTTTTTGGGTTGTGATGAAGATTGTGTTTGCTAGCTATTAGTAGCCCTTGTTTTTGTTTTTTTTAATCTCTAAATCTTTGTACTTTATGAAATTTTTATTTTTTATTTTTTCAAAGCTGTACTTTCTGAAATTAATTGAATAGTTACGGAATGTTTTTGTTTTATCTACTTGAGAAGAAACGGTCACGGAATGTTAGGCAACTAATACGGGCAAGGACTACGACAAATTTATTTGAATACTGAAATTTCTCGACAAAATGTTACAACTCCCTCCGATCCATACAATGAGTTTCGATTTGAGATGTATTTTGTGACCTCAAAAAAGTTGTACTTTCAGAGTATTTTAGGGAAATGATGAGTATCAATTAGACACAAAGGTGAAAAATAACCATAAATTAGTCTAAGGGTCCGTTTGGTTGAACAGAATTAGAATTGAATTAGAATTGGAATTGGAATTCTATACAATTGAAATGTAGAATTGGAATTGCAAATCCATTTCAATTCCTTTGTTTGGTAAAAACATAGAATTTGCTAGAAATTGAATTGTGATTCCATTTTTTTTGTTTGAATGCTTAAAATTATATGTAGAATTAGAATTCATTTGTAAATGCAAAATAATCATTTTTTTTTGTTATAAATAACTTTTGCATCAAATTAAAAATGAAATTCACCCACCATACATAAAATTATATTATACAATTATTGGAATAAATATAAAATCCTATATAATTAGAATAATAAAATATTAAAATATATTAATATTTTTAAAACTAATAGAATAATTTTTTATTTTCCTTTTAAATAATGTTTTTTTTTGTGCCTGCTAATATTCATACCCTTTTAACTTTTTCTATTTTTTCCCCTTATTTTTATTTGGCCATTATATATGAATATAAAACATACATACATTTGCCAAATTTTATATAATTAGTTAGGAAAATAAACTTAATAACAATATTAAGTAGTGACTTAATTGAAAATAAAGATATAAATATTCAACTTAACAAGTCAATTTACCATGTTAAACAAGAAATATAAATTGACTAAAAAGACTACAAAGTCATCATTCATAACTCTTAGTGTTAACACAAAATCTCTACTGAATGTGCATCAAAATCCACTGTTGCCTCAAATCAGTTGGCATCCTAGAAAATGTATCAAATAACCTTTGATTGTTCATCATCATGTCTAAAGCCCTCAATTTCTGTGTGGAATCCAAATCAACTTTCTCTAACTCCTTTAAAACTTCTTCAGTAGTGGCTTTTCGCGTGTATGTCATAAGAAACCTATCTAGAGAATCAGCCATCCTACCTAAAACATCAAATAAGGCTTGTGAACTAGGAAGTTTCCTCTTTGTGCCTTGAGAACTAGTGGAGGAAGTCTCTTTTTCCTTTAAATGTTGTTGTCGAGCCAACAACATACTTGTCACGTCATTCTCCTCTATTGTCCTCTCATCACCCTCAAATGAGGCTTGTTCACTTGAAAATTCAGTTTCTACATCATCCGTCTCTCTAATAGTTTTGGCTCCTTGTCAACTAGTGCGATCTTGAGAGAAAATGATAGAAATATCGTCCTAATTCTCAATTACAAATTTTCTCCTATATGGTGCAAGTTTGGGATTTGCCTACAAAACAGAAAAGCATGTTAATAAAAGTTCAACAAATACGAGAAAATAGAACTTATTAATGAAACAATGAGGATGGAGAAGGAATAGTCAATTCGCAAATTCTCAGCACTATATTTCCAACTAAATAGAAAGAGATTTACCTCTACTCGTTCATTCCAAACATTTTCATCGTGGACTTCAATCCTACCCATTGTATGGTCCCATGTAATTGGAGAGCCAGAGTTGCATGAAACCAATAAGGGATGTAACACTTCATAATGCTTTTTCCACATCTTCAAGCGAGAAAGTATGTTACTCTTACTAACTTTAACATGTAACTGTTTGGAAAGAGAATTAACAGCAGCTATCCAAGATGTTGACTTCCATGCACAATCACCATCTAAATTCTTTCCTTGATTCATTTGTTCTACAAGAAAAGAACTTAGAACCTTATCCATTTCTGGGCTCCAACTTCGATATGATTTTGCGTTTGCTTTTTCCTTCCCTTTCCCCTTTAAAGGAGACGTTATTTGTGATTTGGATGCCATCTACCTGGAAAGTAGATATTGGTGCTCTTTCCATCAACATGTCAAGTAGAGAAAGAAAACACAAAGAAAGACTTCAATTAAATCATTAGAGTACAATACAACAAAAAGAAATAGCTTCATTTAAACAAAATGCAGTAGAACCTACCAAATTCATAAGAAATTGTTCATAGAAACTCTGGCAGGCTAACAAGTGCAGAAATTCTGCCATGATTGAGGTTCACAGAAAACACCAAATGCAGCAATTAAAGTTCCATTTTCCAGAGTCAAATGTTAAAACAAGTTAAATATTTCTGATGCATTACATCTCTTAGTTTCAGAACCATCACAAATGCGAAAACTAAGCTGAAGTTGGTTTGGGGAAGGGGGAAGGGGGAAGGGGGAAGGGGGAAGGGAGAGGAAGTAAATCAGATCAACCTTATTATGAAACAAAGCCCTCATGGTTTGTACAAGGATACCAAACTTCACAGAGAATCTTTCAAAAATTAAGATGATCACAGTTATGAAACATAACACTTTCCATGCAATTGATCATCTCAAGAAGATGGAATTTTTATAGCAAGATTGAATTATTAGACCACTCAAACATTATTAATGGACAAACACTTCAGCAAGAAATCTGCAAATTAAGAGAGAATCACAGATGAAATTTTCCAAATTGTCCAGTTTTCACAATTTATTCTATGCATGCAATCATCAAACTACTAAAAGCTATAAACTCCAACACATGAATCATGATTGCATACACACAGTGAAAAAATCAGCAAATTCCCCTTACAAAATTGAGATTTGGGAAATCTTTTACTGTCAGAAAAGTACAATTGGGGAAATAACTGCAAATACATAAGATTGGATTAAACCCAAAATTCAGAATCAAGAACATCAATCACATCAACAGAGATCAAACCTTGACAAAATACTAGAATTGGGAAATAAAATAGTGAAAACCCACCTCAGTTTCGATGAACATGAACTAACCTATCTCTTTATGAGAGGGGACAACAATAGCATCACAAAGAAAAAGCATGAAAATCAACTTATATGAAAGTCAATTTTCATATTGACAAATGAGATAGAGTCAATGAATGAAGCTCAAGCTGTGAGCTAGGATTGTTATAAAGTTGCTCTTGTTGTCTTTTGCCATATGAAGGAGTGGCAAATCAACTTGTTGTCTTTTCTTTTTTTGCACACTTTTCACATTCATCTTCAAGCTAGCTATGGCCATTTGTACATATTCTCCAAAAGCAGATGAAATTTGAGCTTTTACCATCTTGTCTTGCTTGTGAAAAATACACTCCACATATTCTCATTGCCAACTCACATGCCCACAACTAACATTTGGAACTTGTGCAATCCTCTCTCACTGGCAATAGAGACTTTTGGACGATAACAAGAAAACAATAACATATATTTTAGATTAAATCATAAAAATGAAGCAAAATTTTTGTGATTTGAAACCCAAAAAATTCATTGAAACTTGTACAAAAACATTATTCACTTGACTGTTTCCTAAACTGGGAAACTAGAAACGAGAGAATGTCTCGGGTCCGAAGTTATGCACAAATGGAACAAAAGAAGGGATCCTAAAATTTAGGGCGCCCTGAATAGCCCTCCATAGGTAATACATTCAACATAAAGTATCTATCAAAATTTTCTGACAAAGCAAACAAAGGGCTGCCCTCATATTCCTTTTGGAGCTTTTGAAAAGAATTTAAACTTCACAAAAATCAAATCAAAGGGCAAATCAAACATACCCTAAAGCTGGTTAATAGGCAGTCTTCCTAAATTAATCCTTAGCACTATAAGCAGAAAAATAGACTAGCGCAACATAAGTACTGCTGGCACCCAAATCATAAAAAATCACATGTCTCGACCAATTAGAAAAATTTGTGTTAATCCAAATTTCATACAAAATTTCAAAACCCAAAAAGCACCCATTTGCAATAGATAGTTTTTGAACATTGATTCATTCCAAAAGCACCAATAGATAGGTTTTATCAGTCAAAAGTTAAAACCCCATTGCAACCGTAATAATTGAAGAACAAATAAAAAATAACTCATCACCTGTCGTGCCAAATTCACCGTCGTTGCCACCTTCCATGGTTACCGCCTTCTGATGAAGAAAAGAGAGGTAGAGAGATGGAGGAGAGTAAGGGAGTGTGGTCTATGGCTGAGAAGAGAGGAAGAGCGATGGAGAAAGCTATTCGTGAAGGAGAAGAGAAGGAATGGAGTCGGGGTTGGAAGAAGAATAAGGCAGCAAATTACCCGTTTTGTGTTATAACCCGGAATTAATTATTTTACCCGAATTAAGACCCGCGAGTTTATGAATTCTAAAGGAATTGGAATTGTAATTCTTAGGTGATCCAAAATAAGAATTGAAATTATGGAATTGGACCCCGATAGAATTGGAATTCCAATTCTAAATTTTAAAATTTGGTCCTAACAAACAATAGAATTGGAATTGGAGCCCCAATTCCAATTCCACATCCCAATTCTATGGGAAACAAACAGAGCCTAAGAGATTTTATGGTTATTTTTTAAAAACTGCAAAAATTTGGGTCAAACCGTTTTATGCATGTGACGCCATGTAATTCACTGCCTATGCAGCAGTATGTTTTTTGTTTTTTTTTTTTCTTTCTTTTCTTTTTTTAAATCTTTTTATTTATAATTTTTATACAACATTTCGGGTACCATTGTACTCTTGAAGCATTATAAGTTAGTTCTTGAAGAATTAATTGATACTCCTTCAAAAGTATAGTGTAGTATGAGTTACTCTTCAAATGCTAATTGATACTCCTTTAAGAATATAAGAGTATTATTTAGTGCTACTTCTTAAGAGTATTAGTTGAAGGAGGATTTTTTTTCCCCCCATAGTATTATTCCTAAGGGTACAAGTATTATTCTCAAAAGTAACTCTAACTTGTACTCCTCCGTTCTATTAGAAGAGTCTAGGGTGAGAAATATTTTTTGTTATCAATAGAAGAGTTCACTTTAAACTTCTTTTACTCCTCCTACCCTTACTAATATAATCATGTGTAGTCTACAATTATCTCATATTTAATAAGTAAGGATATAAATGAAATAAAGAGTGTCAAATTAACTATTTTAGGTGTTGTACCTTAACATTCATAATAAATTGTATATTGGTCAAAGTGGATCATTCTAATGAAACGGATGGAGTACTTTTTATGAGTATCACGGCTGTTTTTCATGAGTAGCAGTTTTTTTTTTTTTTTTTCTCCTTTTTTTCCTTTTTCCCTTATTAACTTTTAAAAATGCCAACGTTAGAAGTAAGCCTTGGAGATTCCCTTAACCATCATTTTTTTTCTTTTCTTGCTTAAAAGTATTATTTTAAAAAAGTATTATTGTGTACTGTTCACGTGAATAATACTTGCATACATAAATTGACTTTACATGAAAATAACCATTATAAATTGAAACTACGAAAATTGTAAAGATGTCGTTTGTATTTGTACAGTTATTTTAATTTGTATTTTACGCTTATAATAAGAATCTATTTTTGGAATATAAAATTTCATCAATAACATTATATATTAAAGCAATGGCTAGGAAAACATAAAACAAACAAGTAAATTCAAAAATCCAATACAAAGAGGGCAAAACCTCCGATTCACACAACTTTGGATTCCAAAACCAAATTTCCACTTTCAATGGACTAACCATAGGAATAAAAATAAAAAGTGGTTGGTCATCACAAGTGAACCCATCGCAAAGAGTGAATCCGCCGCCTCCCCTCTCCCTCATCTCTCTCTAAACCCTAGATTTCGTCATCTTCTTCCCTCATCCTCCTTCATCAGAGGATGAGGGAAGCAGTTCTACTTTTGTTCTTGCTATTTTTTATTTGGTTTGTTTTAGTTTAATTTTATTCATGTTTATCTTGTTTTTCTCTCCGTTTCTAGAGTTTCTCGCTCCATCTATGGTGATTTTCTCCTTGACTATGGTGATTCCATTCATGGCCATGGTGTATGAAGACTCGGTTGAAGATGATACCGTATCTAAACTTTCATCAACAATTAGTGGCAGATCCGTAAATATCGGTACGAGATTTATTTAGTGGTATAATTCTACTATGTTTAGATCTATACGAGGTATAAATTTGCAGTTTAGTAGATTAGATACACTGTTGTGGTTCAGATATGTTAATTATCAGATCAAATATATTGTAATCAGTTGTATTGACTGCTTCATTGTCTTCTGTCAATTGCTGTTGGACGATTTCCAACGCCATTAATAAAATTTTTAATTTTCAGAAAAAAAAATTGAACCCATCGAAGAAGTTGCAAGCTCAAAACCTACTCATGACAAAAGGAGAGAAATTCAAGATGAGACTTACGAGGAGGGATCCGTATTCCCAAAAAAAAAAAAAAAACCCATGAAGACAATTTAATTTCAAATAAGTACACGATTGAAATTGAATATCTTTAAAACAATCAATCAAAACATCAAATTTCAAAATAAATGATCTCACTATCCCATTATAAGAGTTTAATTAATAATGAGGTTTACAATTAGAAGAATGATACTCTCACAACGAAAAGAATATGGTGGGAAATTTTTAAAATACATATAATACATTGACCCGATTTGATAAGGAAGAAGATGCGGTCGGTACAAAATATTTTCTTCAGTCCATGTTTTAATTCTGACTGTCCTAAAATGATATCTAATTTAGTGTATTTATTGAATGTAGTATTATGATATTAGTCGGGAAAACAAATATTATCGGACGTTTTTTTATGGTCCAATGACTTGCGTATCGAGTTTAATTAGTATCTGAAGTTTCGCAATTATGTTACGAAAACATTCGTATCGATTTTAATTAGCTGCAGATATATCTTGCATCGAATTTAATCTCTGATACAGATGAAGTATCGCGTATTGACTTTTGTCTCTCATGTATCTGATACGTACAAATTGACCCTTTCAAACTCCACCAGAGTTTGACTCATTCCAAGGCTTGGGTTACGGGCCTTATCTTTCCTTCAGTTATGCATGCATGATTTTATTCCTTTTTGTTGCTTCCGTTAGTAGATCCCAGGATGTAAGGGATTATAGTAACCACTTCTGCTCCTTTAGTGGCTATAAATAAAGCCATCCATGTCTCGATGAAGGACACGGAATACATAAGCTTTGCTTTCTTCTTCTTTTCCCCATAAATTCTCTTATCAATTGGTATAAGAGCTATACTAAGGCCTGAACTATGGACACTCGAAACAAAACCAACGCCGAATTCTGCGACTTCGCTACCTAAGCCATTGCCCGACATGAATCAACCTTTGACCAACTTCACGCTTCAATGGAGAATATGATGACGGAGCTGCAAGCCATTTGAGCTGGACGCCCCCGACCCGATGACAACCCCTTTAGCCACCAACAGACCCATCACGCCTCCGACTACACAAAGCTTCACTTCCCGAAGTTCACCGGCGACGACCCCCAAGGGTGGCTGTTCAAGGCAGAACAGTACTTTAAGTTCAAGGGGACCCCGTCAGATTAGAAGGTAGTCATTGCCTCTTTTCATCTAGAAGGCCTAGCCCTGCAATGGCTGCAGTGGATAGAGGGGAAGAAGGGGCCACAGAGCTGGGAGGAACTCAGCACCGGTGTCCTCTCCCAGTTTGGGCCCACCGCCTACGACAAGCCATCCGAGGCACTGGCCCAGCTCCGTCAGACGACAACCATGGCGGAATATTAGGCCGACTTCGAGCGCCTCTCTCATCGGGTGGACCACCTTCCCGAGGACTTCCTTGTGGGGTGCTTCATCGCCGGCCACCGGGATGACATCCGGTTGGACGTCCGAATCACAAGGCCCGGAACACTTTCAGACACAATTGGCCTCTCTTGTCTCGTTGAGGGGAGAAATAACCTTACTGCCCAGTTGCCCACCATCCCAAATGCCCAGAAATTCTTTCCCTCCAACCAGAAAATTTTGTCACCCAAACCCCTCGCCGCCGTTGGGTTGCTCAGACCACCACCGGCTTCCCGACCCACCACCACCCCTGCACCGAACCGTCCTCTCATCTCCAACCCAAATACATCCCATCCCTTCACCACCACCTAAAGCTTCTCTGCCGACGAGATGCATGAGCGCCACCTCAAAGGGTTGTGCTATTACTGTGACGAAAGGTTTGTGCGAGAACATCGGCGCCGTCGTCCTCAGCTTTTCATGATCGAGGACTTCGCAGATGATGTCGAGGAACCCACAGAAGAGCCACCTGTACACGACATCCCCACTTACGATGAACCTCCTCCTGAGATTTCCATGCATGCCATCTCGGGTGCCGCCAGCCCTCGCACCTTGCGGGTCGCCGGAAAAATCAGAAACAAGCCGGTGTTGGTACTCATTGATGGGGGCAGCACCCATAACTTCCTCGACCAAGCCACGGTCCAGAAATTCTCCCTTTCGATCGATCCCCACAAGACGGTCAAAGTCACTGCTGCAAACGGCGAACTTATCACTTGTGCCGGAGTTTGTCGGAGCCTCACCCTTTGGGTTCACGGCAAACCCATCACAGCGGACTTCTTCGTCTTACCGACCGCAACTTGCCAGGTGGTTTTGGGAGTCCAGTGGCTGCAAACCATTGGTCCTATCAACATGGATTACAGGAACCTGACAATGACGTTCAACCATGAGGGTGAGAAGCACACTTTCAGTGGGATTCAACTACCCTCTCTGGAAGCCTTATCCGATCGCGATTCCCATTGCTTGCATGGCACGGGGGTCTTTTGTTTCCTGGAAGGGGACGCCACCACCACCCACCCAGAGGCCCACCCGACCGACCTCACACACCTCCTAGCCCACTTTGACTTCTTATTTGCCAAACCCACGGCCCTACATTCACAAAGAACCCATGACCACCAAATTCCCCTACTTCCCAACTCCCAACCCATGAGTGTCAGGCCCTACCGCTACCCACACTACCAAAAAAATGAAATTGAATGCCTCGACAAAGAGCTACTCCAAACTGCCCTCATTCGCCCTAGCCGAAGCCCCTTCTCCTCACCGGTTCTTTTGGTCCGGAAACCGGACAACACTTGGCATTTCTACATCGACTACAGGGCTTTTAACTTGATCACAATTAAGGATAAGTTTCCCGTTCCAGTCATCGATGAGCTCCTCGGTGAATTGTTTGGTGTCTGTTTCTTCTCTAAGATTGACTTGACGGCAGGGTACCACCAGATCCGTGTTGCCCCTGAGGACATTCCTAAGACGGCATTCCGCACTCCTCAGTGAGTTTTTGGTCATGCCGTTTGGCCTCACTAATGCGCCCGCCACTTTCCAAAGTTTGATGAATGAGCTCTTTTGACCACACCTTTGTAAATTCATCATGGTATATTTTGACGACATCCTCATCTACTCAAAGACTTGGGCTGACCACCTGGCCCATTTGCGCATTGTCTTCACCATCTTACGAGACAGCCAGCTCTTCGTGAATAGGAAGAAATGCAGGTTCGGAGTCTTGGAAGTCGATTACCTAGGACACATCATCTCCGCCAAAGGGGTGGCCGTTGACCCTTCTAAGATCCAAGCAGTTCAGGAGTGGCCTACTCCGACCACTCCACGGGCTGTGCATGGCTTCTTGGGACTCGCCGGTTACTACATGAAGTTTATCAAAAATTTTGGGATCATGGCCGGGCCCTTAAATCAGCTATTGACGAAAGAGGGATTCCATTGGACCGACGCAGCTTATCACGCCTTCACCAGCTTAAAGCAAGCCCTCACAACCGCGACAGTCCTTGCCCTCCCAGACTTCACCCAGCCCTTTGTCCTGAGTGTGATACCAGCGGCACAGGGGTAGGGGCTGTGCTCATCCAACGTAACCAACCAGTGGCGTACTACAGCGAAACTCTTAAGGGTACAGCCCTCCAGTTATCGGCCTACGAGAAGGAAATGCTGACAATCATCAAATCTATTTGGAAATGGCGGCCGTACCTCCTCGGCAAACCCTTCACCATTCGAACTGACCAGCAAAGCCTCTGCTATTTGCTCGAACGATGGATCTCCACTCCCACCCAGGCCAGGTGGCTTCCGAAACTCCTGTGGTATGATTATGAAATCGAGTACAAACGGGGGCTGGATAACAAAGCAGCAGATGCCCTGTCCCATCGCTCGGAGTTCCTATTCACCTCTGTATCCGCCCCGGGATCTGATTGGTGGCCCTGCCTATAACAAGAAGTCCAGCAGGGTCCCTCTATGCCTCCGCTGGCACCCTGGCAAGCTCCACTTTACAGCTCTGTGACGGGGTCTGGATCAAATAGGGTAAAATCATCTTGAGCCCCACATCTACTTTCATCCCCACCATCCTGAGAGATTGCCATTGCTCCCCCACGGGTGGCCACTTCGGGTTCCATAAAACCTTAGCCCAAATCCAACAAGGGTTCAAGTGGCCAAGCATGCGAAAAAGTGTTAAGGAGTTTTTGCAGACTTGCAACACTTGCCAGAGATTCAAAACTGACACTCTCCGGCCTGCTGGCCTCCAGCCCCTTCCGATCCCACACAAAATTTGGACCGAGGTTTCCATGGACTTCATAAACGGCTTACCCTTCTCAAAGGGTCACACCATCATCATGGTCGTGGTGGACTGCCTTAGTAAGTACAGTCACTTCATTCCCCTGAAACACCCGTACACCGTATTAACAATGGCAAAGGTGTTTGTGAGCGACGTCGTTAAGCTCCATGGGGTCCTCACTTCCATCGCGAGCGACCACGATAAGGTTTTCCTTAGTTCTTTCTGGCAGGCTCTTTTTAATCTGCAGGGGACCAAGCTGCGAATGAGTTCTAGCTACCATCCCCAAACCGATGGCCAGCCCGAGGTTATCAACCGTACTTTAGAGCAGTACTTGCAGTATTTCTCGGGAGATCGGCCCCGCCAATGGCTCGAATGGTTACCTTGGGCTGAACTAAGCTACAACACCTCCATCCACTCGGCCATCAAGATGACCCCCTTTGAAGCTGTGTACGGCATCCCACCACCGCACATTCTTTCGTATGTTCCGGGAACCGTCGCCTTCGCAACAGTCGACGAGCACCTCCGCGAGCGGGATACCATTCTCCCAGAACTCCGACACAACTTGACCTTAGCCCAGCACCGAATGAAACTCCAGGCTGATTAGCACCGCCGAGAGGTCAATTTCTAAGAAGGAGACTGGGTCTACCTCAAACTATAGCCCTACCGCCAAACCTCGGTCGCCGTCCACGCATCCCGCAAGTTGTGCCCTCGATTCTTTAGGCCCTATAAGATCTTAAAGCGAATTGGTCTTGTGGCGTACAAATTGGAATTACCCGTCGGCTCTCAGATTCATGACGTCTTCCACGTCAGAAAGCTTCACCGACACTTAGGGCCCGTTCACACGGCTGTACCAGGTCCCTTACCGCCGGTGGGCTCAAACGATGACCTTCTCTCCCAACCAACCACAGTCCTCGATCTCTGGATTATCCAGAAAGGCAGGTACCGGCCCAAGACAGAGATCCTAGTCCAATGGAGTGGCCTACCACCTTCCGAAGCAACTTGGGAGAACGCCTGGAGATTCGCAAAGGCATACCCCGATTTTTGTCTTGCAACAAGCCGATGCTCAACAGGGAGGGGATGATACGTACAAATTAACCCTTTCAAACTCCACCAGAGTTTGACTCATTCCAAGGCTTGGGTTACGAGCCTTATCTTTCCTTCACTTATGCATGCATGATTTTATTCCTTTTTGTTGCTTCCGTTAGTAGATCCCAGGATGTAAGGGATTACAGTAGCCACTTCTGCTCCTTCAGTGGCTATAAATAAAGCCATCCATGTCTCAATGAAGGACATGGAATACATAAGCTTTGCTTTCTTCTTCTTTTCCCCAGAAAATTCTTTTATCAGTATCGCACATCGAGTTTTGCTTCAGATGTATCAATTTTAACTACAGATGTATCGCGGTTACGAGTTTAGCTATTGAAAAATCGTGGATCAAATTTAGTCTCTGATATACTACATATTAAATTTATAAATTCTGATGTATCACACTTAAATTAAAACAAATATTGGATAAATATAACAATCGAGTTTACCTGTTGGAATATTCGTACATCCAACTATTGATTAACATTTGCAATTACAAATATAGACCGGGTCATGTCCTTGAAATGCGAAATCTAGTCACACCTTAGGTTCCGTTTTGAATATTATTTAGCGCATTTATGAGGAAAAAGATGTTAGATTTCTGGAAGAAGACAAAAATAATATTAATTTTTGTGTGCTGATGGCTTCTGATCTGCACCTTTTAGGTGTATTATTTTAGCACTTGTTATGGCAGTTCTCACGGGCTTTTGCCCAAGGTTTTAATATTTATTTGCAGTTTTAGAGATCGGGACTAAGAACAAAAGAATGTGCAAAAAAATGAAAGAATTTGAGTAGAGGAGTCAAGCCTGAAAAGCCCACACGATTTGTGGGCTAAATCAAGAAGGAAGCCCGTAAGAGAGGTTCGGCCGATTTACGATAAAGCAAGATAAATCGAAGTCCAAAGAAAAATAAGGAAGTGGATGCGTGGAAGATAAAATTTGATCCAATTGAAATCTTAATTAATAATCCAATCCAATTGAATTCCAATTGTGCTGCATCCAAAATCAAATTGGATTCCAATCCAAGTGGGCCGAATCCAATTGGAATTTAATCCAATCCTATTGGATTGCAGTTGAATGAATTCCGTGGGCAGCCATGTGCAGGTTTGATGCGGAAAAGGTTAAAGGAGAAGCAATGAAGTTTTGGGCAATTACCAATCCAAGAAAGAATTAAAGAGAGAAGTTGGGAGTTACCAAATTTGAAGAAACTCCATGTGCTTAATTAATTCTCTTTCCAAGTAGAAGAAGGTTTCCTTATTCCATTAGGAGATTGATTAATTGCTGATTTTTATCCCTATATATATGGGATTATTCCTGCACTTTTAGACACAAGTTTTTAGATAGAAGTTTTCTAGACAAGTTTTATAGAGAATAGTTTATTAGTTTACAAGTAATTCTCCACGCAATATACAGTTTCGTTTTAGTTTAGTTTTTCTCTGTTTTGTTCTGTTTTGCTCTGTTTCAATCGCAATTTTCCGACGGACAGTCTACCGTTAGGCCAAACTGGCGGTTGTCAGATCGCGAATTCTTAAATTCTAGTACAGTATTTTCTTTTCTCTTTTAATTCCTTCTTTTGTATTGATGTGTTTTTCATGTTTTATCATGAGTAGCTAATTTCTTAATTTTGGTATTATGTAAGAAGCCATAATCCATGCATGTATGAAACCCATGAATTAATCTAATGTCTAATGAATTATGTTTCTAAGGTTTGCGGGGACTCACGGTCTGTTAGTTAGCGTAGTTGGAGAATAATTCCTTTGCGGGGACTCGTGGGGGATTATCGCGAATCTATGGGAGAATTGGGATTATTTGCGGGGACTCGCGGTAATACTATAACTTAAACGGCACAAGTAATTAGACAAGTTAAGAGGTTTATGATTGCATGCATGAGATTAATGTGGATTTACATAATACCGGAATTTTCTCTCATTAATTGATATCTGTTTAAGTCTTTTATTTAATTATTAGTTTAATTATTATTTTGCTATATTTAAGTGACAACTCTAAGGTCTCTTAAGGGACACAAAGGTGACTGCTAGTCAATAGTTTGGTTTATTTGCATGTTAACTGGAATTTGAATTAAATTACCGTCTCTGTGGATCGACCATGTCTACTACTGTGCTATATTTTATTAGCATCTTAATTGCAGGTTTTAAACAGTACTTTTACTGTATTTGGTAGACCACGACAAGTCCTATCAGCTTCCTATCCTATCCTATCTTCCTCAAATAATCAACTTTTTGGGTTAGAACTTGAACCAAGTAGAACCTTAACAAAATGAGTTTGAGCTGAAAATCTTAAAGGTAGAAGACTTATTGTTCTTGAAATAAAATCATATAAACTTGTGAACAATTTTAAAACTTACTCGAAACTTTCTCGTTAACATGTTAATTTATTGTAATTAATCCTTAATAATTCTCATCTCGTTGAAATAATAAAAACAGTGATTATTCACTCTGTAATCTGTTACGAGAGAGCTATCTTATGTGTCCAACCGTATCTAAAATCGAATTTGAAATCTAATTTAATCAAGAAGGATTATCTGTCCAACCATATTCCGATCTTACATGCGGTAATTTAGCAATTGAACTCGATGCACGATTTTTTTTTTTTAAATATAAGCTATGCTTGTTGTTTTAACATAACCGGCATATTTTAAAAGATAAACTCACTACTATAGAATACTTAAACACTAAAAAGTGTATGCCATAATTTAACAATAAAATTCAATACACATGATACTTATTGTTTTAACATACACGCTATATTTCAAATGTTAAACTCAATATTGCAGCACATAAAAACGGTGTGTGATTCTTCATCTCTTAAATTCAATGCATCATACATGTACTTCATAGGCTAAATTCGATACACATGCTGTTAGACCACGAGACATGTCGGATACAAGTTTTGTGTTTAATCAAATGGGTTTTTCTTTACTAATTTTGTTGGTAATTAATTTTCAAAAGATTAGGTACATAGAGAATGCCACTCCTCTTAATTAGCAACAAAATTAGTTAACCATTCCCCCAAATCTATCTAGCATACTTTTCTTAGTTAGGCACGTAGAAAATGGATTGTTATACGTACTTTTCTTACAAAGTTACACCTCATCTGTGCTGCGGTCTTTCTGCGGGGTAGGTTAAGTGCATGCAGCAATTAATGCTGCAGTCTAATTTGCCATCTTTTGAAAATGAAGTTTCTTTGAAAATTAAACACACTAACTTGGACGTAAGAGTAACATTCACCATGCTCAGGATAAAGGTTTATTTTAATCCGTAATATTTTACTTTAATGTTATTGTCCAAATAAACTTTCTACATTATAAAATAGGATAAATTTAGCCCTTCTACTACGTGTAAATACTCATAAACGAAAAGGAGCCAAATTGGTATAATTTTGTAAGCATTGAGGGTGTATTTCGACACAACGTAAAATGTTAATTGATTATTTTGATGCAATATAATGTTAGAGGCTTATTTGACATCAGAGTAAAACATTAGGGAGTTAAAATGGACATTTAATCACTATGCACATGTATGTACGTGTGTGAATGTATATTACTAGGTTTTTCAAACCTCAAGGAAGTAAACAAAATTAATTAACCCTATCCTATGTTGGTCTACACATTAAATATGGCTGATTCTGTATGAAATTTCCAACATAAATACTGCCTTTCAATTTCTAGAAATGCTTGATATATACGCAATGAGTCAGTGTTGGAAAAGTCTTAATTATATATATATATATATATATATATATAATTAGCAACAACGAAAAAAAAAAACAAAAAAAAAAAACAGGCGTCACACTTCACTCTAATGAGGGTTTTCTTATTCAAATATAATTTGTCAATTACAAAGAATTTGAAGATAGAATAACCAAGTCCATCTTTTAATTTCATTGGGGACAAACAAAACAATTAATAGAAAATTAGAGACATCCAGATGGTTGAAAATTCAACAACATCGGCCAGATTTTGAATCCAAATCTATCATGACATTTTATAAAATGGTCCAGGGATTTCTTCTTCTGCTCAAACTCGATCGTAATTTCAGAAGGAAAAAAAACGAACTGTTCTGAAACAATTAGCAAAGAAAAGGTAGATAAAGAATTGAATTCAACAATGGCAGGTGCCACAATGAGAGTGATTATGATGATTGGCTTCGTTGCGAGCCTTGTTTCCGTCGCTTATGCTGCCACTGGCACCGCCACTTACTACACACCACCTTATGTTCGTAAGTATTAATTTTATAATTTACTATACTTCTTATTTTATATATTTCCGGTCAATTTATTTTGTTCGTCCTTTAACTTGGATTGTTGTTTTGTTTTGATTGTCAATTTGAAAAATTCTTGTTTTCATTTTTCAAGTTTAAAAATAAGTTTTATATGGTCACAAACTCAAATTTCAGTAACATCTAAGCTATTTATGCCAAATAAATTGAGACGACAATCCAAGTTGAATTTGAGTTTGAGACAATTTAAGAACTATTTTTTAAAATTGAGCCAATAAAATAAGACCTTTTCAATTTAAGGTATCCCAGCAAGACTAAATCCCAAGTCAAAGAACAAATGAAGCGTTTCAACCTAGCTATAAGGCAACGTAAATGAAAACGCTGTTCATTAAACCTTCTGTACTTGTTGAATCTCTGCAGCCTCTTCCTGTTACGGGTACGAAGACCACGGCGTGATGATCGCTGCAGCGAGCGACGCGATTTGGGACAACAGGGCGGCCTGCGGGCGAAGATACCAAGTGACATGCACCGGAGGTACAAACGCTGTAGCAAACCCTTGCAGGGGAAGTGTTACTGTTCAAATAGTCGACTATTGCCCTCCGGGCTGCGCTGCGACCATTGATCTCTCGCAGGAAGCTTTCGCCATTATTGCCTATCCAAATGCTGGAAAAGTTAACATTGAATATCACCAGTAATTCTACAAATCCCCTCAGCATCATCGTTTTACATTTATCTTTATTTTTCGTTTAAGGTTTTGAACTTTTAATGTGATATAAGGTTTTGTCAAATAATACTACAAAAAATAGAGATTTAGTAACAAGCTTTTAGTGACGATTTTTGAGAATTGTCAGTAAGCTGTCACTAAAGACCCATTGCCTTTGAACTTTTAGGAATTACATGCCAATTCTTTTATATATATTTAGAGAGACCGGGATGTTAATTATTTTTATGTGAGTTAAAAGAACCAAAATATTACTTTGGAATAAATTTTAAGAACCAAGACATAATTTAAAATTAGCATTTTTATAGATCGAGATCGACACACACACACACACACACACACATATATATATATATATATATTGGAACTTTAAATGTCATCATGTAATTTGACAAAAGATTAGGACCGAAATATAAATTTTCCAATCTTCTTATATTTTATTATTATTAATTTTTTAAATCCAGATCGAATCTAACTTTGATTCTCTTCTAATTTTCAGGGTTTGAAGTCTGAAATTCAAAGTTGTGCGGAGATAATAAAAATAAATGGTGTCTGGAAATAAGTAGCTGGATCTCCTATGTATGTATATGGGGAATACATTGGGCCTGTTCTTTTTGTTTCGTTTTGAAAACGGTTTTGATTTCAACAGTAAATTTAATATATTTTAATTATATTCCATCATTTCCAATACAACTTTTTACTATTCAGCATCTATTTTTTATATTTTCAATACACTTTTTACATTATAAAACCATTTTTCAAAACTTATTTTCAAAACCGTTTTCAAAACGTTAAAAAAGAACATGCCCATTATATATGCTACAAGCCTACAAATCAAACTTAATGATTTGGCAGTATTTCTGTAGCAAGGCTTTATTATATGTATGATGTTTCAACAAATATATAATAGGTGATGCCTCATTATCTAAAATTAATATGTGTATTTTTTTATATATATTAAAAACGGTATTTACTATTTTAATATAGTGGCGATATTTTAGCAATTAAAAATTATACATGTGTTTTGAAAACGTACGAGACTTGTTGCTTTAACTTACAAGCAATACTTTACAAGCAAACTCAATATGCTCCAACACTTACAAACTGTAAGCTACACGCAATATTTTAGACGCAAAACTCAATATGTGCATGGGTTATATCCCCGTATGTATTCTATACAAGTTTTTGAGTTTCCAATTACTATAACTTGCGACTAGATATATTTCTTACACTGAATTAAGAAGAAGAAGAAAAAAAAAAAAAAAGTACATAAATCAACAGAATTCTAGATTTAATTTTGGGTAAATTACATTTACCTCGCTCGAGGTTTGTGGAAACTACCGAAACCACCTTATGATTTCATGAAACTATCAACATTCCCCTGGATATTCAAATTCTAGCAAAAACTTGTATTCAATTTGTCAAATGATTCAACACACACCACTTTCCTTTTAAAAAATATTGCATTATATATGCAATTTTTTAAGGGTGAAAGTATCAGTTGTCGAACTGTCATACTATCTGACAGGAGACTATTTTACTTAATTACAAAAAAAAAAAAAAAAACTTGAGTTCAACTTTTTGACACAAAGGGACAAATGTAATAATACGATACTAGAAGGGGATAATTGCTATATTTTAACTCAGTCCAAGGGGTGTTGGTAGTTTTATGAAACTACAAGGGGATTTTGGTAGTTTTCACAAATCTCGAAGGAGCTAAATGTACTTAATTTACCCTTTAAGATTTTGTCTAGAAGTTATAATGGAGGCTTGAGGATTGAATAATTGGGATTATTGTCAAAGGACTGTGTGCATGAGTAGTCTATAGGTTGATGCCGTAATCTATATATGGACCTTTAATTAATTATACCATGGGCATATTGAATTCTAAACTTTCTAAAACCGCTGTTAAAATTTTATTAGAAATAATTTCAATGTTATGGAGAATTTCATGATTACAGTTATATCCTTTTTTTTTTCTTTATTCTTTTTTTCTGTTTGGTAGAAATCAAAATATATTTCATTATTTTGAAAAGAAAAAAAAAAAGAGTCGATACTAATGTGACGCAAATCGTCCGTCAATAGATGCTTCTTGTGGACCAATAGGAAATCTTGTGCGACAAGGTCCACTTCGGTTGCTGCTAACCAAAGAGAATGGAAGCAGCGCTGGAAACCGGGCTGGATGGCTCGGATTAACTCAGATGAAGGGAAACTAGAGACTGTGGAATATTCTGATTATAAATGTAAAAGCGCAGGGAAAAATGCGGGGCTTTCCCCCTAGTGTAACTCCGACGGTCAAGTTAGTAAGGTTGAAGAAGATGAACAGTATGCACTAAGAGCTCAAATGTAAACGATCGCGTACCTCACTAAGTCTTAGGACTTAGTATTTATATCCAGACTCGGTCTTGCCCGTTGAACCTTCATGATTTGCACTTTCACCTGCTCCCCTCTATTTGCCGTGACGTGCACGCCTTATGCCATCATGGCCTGATTTCCTGACTTCTTTTCTTTCGAAGATATGGGAAATCTCTGCATATATTTAAAATGTATACCTAATCCTATAATGATTTCTACCTACTGTGTCAGTGTAACATCTTGGTCCGACTTAACTTTCTTAGCTTGGTTTGGATGATTATTATGATAAATGTATGAGAAAAACTAATAGGGCGTACTGAAACTATTGACCGATCTAATCTTTGGTTCGGTTTTAAGGAACTATCCGACCTGAGTATGGTTTTGGACCTTTTAAGCATATTTTTATCCTTACTATTCATCTTTTCTTTAGTTCATTGGGCCAGGCCCAGTGAAAGTTCAATTTTACGCACATCAACAAGTCCCCCCAGTATTAGGTTTTACCGAGCTAAAACTTAATACTTTTTCGTGCTTTACAGAGCCAAACATTTTGACTAAGGTATTTGTTATGTATTCACTCGATCTATGCCCAGACTACTTTCAAATTTTCTTTTTTTTTTGACCCAACCAAGCATAAAATGTGAACCGTTTTGACCTAGACTTATCGAAAGTGTTAAACTATTTCTCCCCGAGCGAAACAATCAAAAACAAAAAGGTACCGATCTATCGAATATGGTAACCAACAAAGAAAAAGAAAAAAAAAAGGGTCATAGCTAACAAAGGTCCGATTTAAAGCAAGTAATAGGTTAGCCTATATATAAGAAATTAATGCGATATTGACCTAGAGAAAATGAATTCGTCAATAAAGGCGTACCTTCAAATTACGACCTTAGGAGTGTGGCTTTTAAGACGGATCATGACGGGACAGGTTCAGAGATTTTCGAGGCGTCTGATACAACTTCCCATGCTTTTACTATCTTCGAGGCGGTATTAAATGCTCCAGCATATGGTCTGTCTCCTTGCTCGTTTCGTCTTCCCGAGCCTTTCTTTAAAATACGAAGAAACCAGCATCGTTGCCTCTGCGTTTTCTGAAAAAAGAGTTTATGTCCTCCTTCTTTTTGCCGTGACTGTTCGTGTTGTTGGTTCTCCACCGCGCCTGTTGGTGTTGCTGCTTCCATCCGCCGCGCTAGCTTGTGCCACTGATTTCTTCCGTTACCCCTTCATTACTATCTCGCAAAACTCCATGGCTGGCAAAAGAAGTTCCGGTACCGGTGTGCCTCGTCTGAATCCATCCTCAGGTTAGTTGGTTATTCTTCTTTCTTCTGATAATTATAGCTGATTCGCCGGCTTAGGAATAGTTTTTCGGCAAGCGCGATGTATGATCATTTTTTACTGCCATCGGATGTAAGACATAGTACTAATTTAGATTTATTCATAAGATCTTCTATTTTCATGAAATTATGCATGATTCCGATGTATCTGTAATGCTTCCTGTAGATATGGTCACCATTTCGCATGAATTTCACCCAGATGAGATAATTTTCGAAGCGACCTCCCAAGCTCCTCCTTCTTAGTTTTTATTTGTACAATTTTTCAGAATATTTTTGCTAAAACAATCTTTGTATTAGGCCGGTATAACTTTTTCCTTTGAATATATGACTTAACTTTTTCACGATCTTGTCTTCAACTTGCTTAGAGATAGTATTTTCTTAAGTGTGCTGTGTTCCAAGCCCGCGAAACTAACTGTCCTTGTAAATCTTCTAAAACGTAACTACCAGTAGGTCGGGCTTCGATCACCCGGTAAGGCGCTTCCCAATTAGATACCAACTTGCCTTGATCTTACGGTTTACTGATAGCTCGGTTCCGGAAAACCAAATCTCCCGATACAAGGCTCAATGTTTGACTTGAGCATCATAGTGTTGCCGAACTAAATTCTTGTAATTTAATTGGTGTACGTAGGCAGTGTCCCGAACTTCCTCCATCAAATCCAAACTAAGCTCCAAGTTTCTTTGATTCTGGTCCCTTTCGAAGTGCATGACTCGGGGCGCACTACTTTGTATTTCTGGGGGTATGACAGCATTGACTCCAAAGGCTAGCTCGAAAGGAGTCTTTCCCGTAGCTGATTTAGACGTAGTTCGGTGACACCATAACATATGAGGTAGCTGTTCCACCCAATTCTTACCCTTATCTTCTAGTCTGGTTTTCAACCCGTGCAACAAAGTTCGATTAGTGAGTTCCACTTGGCCATTTGCTGGAGGATGAGCCACAGATGCAAAACGTTGGGTAATACCTAGCCTTGAACATAAGGCTGTGAATTTCTTGGATTCAAATTGAGTCCCATTATCCGAGATGACTGAATTGGGCATGCCGAAACGGCAGATGACTTGCCTTGATAGAAACCGAGCTACAGTTCGCCCGGTAATATTTGTCAATGCCTCGGCTTCCACCCACTTAGTGAAGTAGTCTATGGCCACAACTAGATAATGACAAGAGCCGATTTTAGGAAATGGCCCCATAAGATCTATCCCCCATTCAGCGAAAGACCAAGGCGCAATTATCCCGGTAAAACTGGATGCCGGCAATCTATGAATCGGTGCATTATGCTGGCAGCTAGAACAATGCTGAACATACTTGACTGCTTCTTGAAATAATTGAGGCCAATAAAACCCAGCCCCAATTACTTTTTTTGCCAAATTCTGAGCCCCGATATGGGACCCATAATCCCCCTGGTGTATTTCCTTAAGCACGACCTCTGCCTCTCCTGGACTTAAACATTTTAGTAAGGGCATTAGGAACCCCCTTTTGTGTAGATCGTCCCCAACTATCTGATAGTGTTCAGCCTTCTTTCGTATCCGCTGTGATTCCTTTCGTGAGTCCGGTAAAGTACCGTTTTGTAAATATTGCCATATAGGGGATCGCCAATCCTGACCCTCGCTTATGGACAAGATTGTTGGCTCAGCCGTTCTCCTAGTCTTTACCTCTTCTACTAGAACACTTTTAGTCAGATGAGAGAAAACCGAAGAAGCCAATTTGGACAAGGCATCTACATTTGTGTTCTTGCTTCGTGGAACTCGCTCTATAGTCCATTTTGGAAAAATTTGCAGCTGTTGTTGTACCAGTGCCAAATATTCTTCCATTTACCGATCTTTAGCCTTGTACTCCCCCAAAATTTGTTTGACGACCAACTGGGAGTTTGACCAAATTTTCAGATTTCGGACCCCCAACTTTCGATCTAATTTTAGACCGGCTACCATGGCTTCGTACTCTACTTCAATATTGGTGGCTATAAAACAGAATCGTAAAGCATAAGTGTGGACTTCCCCGGTAGGGCTGGTGAGGATAATCCCGGCACCCGATCTGGACTGGCTAGAAGCACCGTCCACATAGAGTGTCCAGGAATCATCGCTTTTTGTTATGGCGAGAAGGAGATCGGTTTCTGGTGATGGCCTAGACTCGTCTTCCTGAATGTCCGGTATTCCCTCGGCCATAAAATCTGCCAACACCTGACCTTTGACCGGGGTGCGAGGCAAAAAGGTGATATCATACTCCCCCAGTTCAATGGCCCATTTGGTGAGACGACCTGAAATTTCAGCTCTCTGTAAAACAACCTTTAAGGGTGCATCAGTGTAGATAGTGACTCTGTGGGAGTCAAAATAAGGTCGGAGACGTCGGGTGGAGTGAACTAGAGCCAGGACTAACTTTTCTAGGTTGGAATAGTTTTTTTCTGCAGCCTGCAAAACTTTGCTAATAAAATAGATAGGTCTTTGAACCCGGTTATCTTCTCGAAGCAAAACCGAGCTAATCACAGATTCGGTGGTGGCTATATACATGTATAATTATTCCTCAAGAATCAGTATAGTTAAAGATGGTAGAGATGCTAGATATAATTTCAATTGTTCAAAAGCTATTTGACATTCTGGAGTCCACACAAATTTATCTGATTTCTTTAAAATGCTAAAAAATGGTAAAACTCGTTCTGCCGACCGAGCTAAAAATCGATTTAAGGCCGCTAGTCTACCCGTTAATTGTTGTACCTCATGAACTGACCTAAGAGGGTGCATTTGCAGCATAGCCTCTACTTTCTTAGGATTAACATAAATACCATCTTCAGAAACCATATAACCTAATAATTTACCCGACGTTGCCCCAAAAATACATTTCTTAGGATTTAATCTTAACTTGTATTGGACTAAGGTTTCGAGTGTTTCACGCAAATCAAGTAAATAATTAGATTCATCCCTACTTTTAACAAGTACATCATTAACATATGCTTCCATGTTCCAACCTAATTGATTTTTAAAGATCTTATTTACTAGGCGTTGAAAATTAGCTCCAGCATTTTTCAAACCGAAAGGCATAGTAATAAAGCAATAAGTACCTTTATGCGTGATAAAGGATGTTTTCTCCTCGTCTTCTTTAGCCATGAAGATTTGGTGATAGCCCTTGTAGGCATCCAAGAAGTTGAGAAAGTGAAATCCAGCTATGGCATCGACCAATACATCAATTAAGGGCAAGGGGAACCAATCTTCGGGGCAGGCCTTATTCAGGTCGATGAAGTCGATGCACATACGCCATGAGCCGTCTAGCTTGGGAACTAATACAGGATTAGCTAGCCACTCATGATAATCCACTTCTCGAATGATACGCACCTCTAGTAAAGCGTTGACTTCAATTTCTATGTATTTGCTCCGTTCACCTCCGAGGTTACGCTTCCATTGACGAACCGGCCTATGACTGGCATCAATGGATAGCCTGTGTTCAATGATGTTTCAAGAAATGCCAGGCATGTCTTCCAGCCCCCAAGCAAAGACTTCCACAAACTCACGCAAAAGATTAAGTAAATCATGTTGTAACTGACGAGGTAAATCAGCCCCTATCTTAATTACCTTGTTCGGGTCGACAGCCAGAGGGACAGCCTTAACTTCAGCCCCAGCCTCAATGGATCGGTCCAAGCTACCTGCCAGGTCGGTGTTGTTAATGGGGTGAGCGATATTGCCTTGAAGGGTAGCTGGCGAAACTCGGGGGGCGAGGGTCGGGGCGACCGCTGAAGCAACTTTCGATTTTTGATCCAGAGGCGCCTGTTCTCTTAGAGAAGCTGTGTAACATTACTTGGCCTGTATGACATCACAACGAAGATAAGCCACACCACCAATGGTGGGGAATTTTAAAAGCATATGCATGGTAGAAGCAATGGCCTGAAATTGATTTAGTCTAGGCCAACCCAAATATACATTATAAGGTGAGGGCCCATCAATGACCATGAAATCTATGGTTTCTGTTCGTTTTAGCTGGCCAACTATCAAGGTAACTGGTATGCTTAACTGTCCCACAGGAATAACATGGTGGTTGCCAAAGCCAACCAAATGTGTACGTACTGAATTTAAACGTGCTTTATGCAACTGACATCCTGCTAATGCCTTGGTAGTAATTATATTACTAGAGCTACCATTGTCTAATAATGTCCTACGTACTTGATAATTAGAAATGTAACAATCGATCACTAGTGGATCATCACAATCATAAGGCAAGAAAAGATCAATTTTGTCAAAAGGAATAACTGGTGAAATGGTGTCTGCTTTACGCTTACCTAGAACTTTTTTCCTTTGTCGATATACCTGTTTTCTCTGACGATTAGAGTCGCCTTGGGTTGGTCCTCTAGCTATAGTATTCACGACCTCAGCTATGATTATGTCGGCTCCCTGAACCAGTGTTTGAGGTGCGAGGGTCGGGCTGGGGGCATTTCCGAGCGAAATGGCCGGGCTCCGCATCGGTAACATCCTATAGGTCGTTCCCGACTTGATGGAACTGTAGGTTTGGGTAGAGGGGCCACTTGCGTATATTGAGGTAATCTTCCAGCTTGGATAAGCTTTACTATCTCTGCAGCTAAATCTCTACAATCATTAGTATTGTGGCCGATATGCTTATGATAGTTACAATACCTGCTAGGATTGAGCCGATCTGTGGGACCTGTCATAGGACGGGCTGGAGGTAGCAACCCTTGATGCTGGATGGCCGCATATATGTCGGCCCAAGGCACGGAAAATGGCTCGACTACCTGCAAAGCATTAACACCGACCCTAACCTTCGGGCCAGTGTTGTTAGTACTCACAAAGTTCTGCTTCTTACCTCCTCCTGCGGTAGGGATCGGAGAAGAAGCTTTTCTCTTGCTGCAATTATCAGAAAAACCCCTCTCTCGTTTCTGTTTAAGCACTGCAGCATCCTCAATAACAGCAAAATTAACAGCAGTAACCATCATTTCGAAGTAAGAATGTGGGGGTCGGATGGCTAGTTCAGTAGCTAATGGTCCCGATCGTAATCCATTAATAAAGGACCCCATCATAATCCTGTCATCTTTTTCATGGCATTGCCTAGATTCTACATTAAATCGATCTATGTTGGCCTACAACCCCTCTCCCACCCTCTGAGTTATGTTCATTAAATGTGAAATAGGTTTAGATAATATCTTGTTGCCCATGAAATTAGCTAAAAACAAATCACCAAATTGATCTAATGAATGAATAGAGTTTCGAGGTAGGGTACAATACCAATTAATAGCCTGACCTTTTACAGTAAGATGGAAGGTCATGCATTGGTTAGCATCTGATAAATTTGCAGTATCCATGACACTTATGCATTGCATCCAGTGAGCCGTCGGGTCAGCAGTACCATCGTATTTGTCAACCTTACCTAAACCTTTGTAGCCTGGTGGAAATGGAGCTGTTTGAATTTCCCAGTCAAACGGATGAGAGACGCGAGATGTGGGCCCGACTCTTCCCAACTAAGCATATCTAGATCCAGGCAAGACTGCTTGACCAGGCTAGACATATCTCGTTTGACCTAAGGGGTATTCTCCCATTCCGGGATAAGTGTAGCGAGCCCCAGTTGTGAAGTTTCTCTCGCCGGGCTCGGTATAATAGCTCGGGTTAAGTAAGGGAGAGTACCCAGTGAGGGGCTGCATGGCTCGGCTTGTGCCTATGTCGTAATGTTGAAATTGAGCTAAGCTTGATGGAGCCGCTTGTCCGGGGTATCCTAATTGGTTAACCTCGGGACCAAGGTGGCTAAACTGGCTCAACTGTTGACCTAAGCCAAGCTGACCTATTTGACTCAACGGCGGACCTAAACTAGGCTGGCCTAATTGACTTACTTGCTGTCCTAAAATAGGAAAAGACAAACCTGACATAAAAGGGTAAGTACTGAGCTGAGTAGTAGGAACCATGAAAGGAGCTGAAAAGGTAGGAGTGACCTGGGTATGGGCTAGGGTGGTATAGACAGGGGAAGCAGTAGAAAAGGAAGGGAGACCAGCTACATAATTAGACCCCGAAAAAGGATGAGCCCCCCCCCCCCCCCCCCCCCCAAGAGTAAGGAGGATATCCCGAAACAGCAACAACCTGGGAGGGAGACTGGAAATCAAAACAATGGATGAATCGGCCATGGGATTGAATAAAGCTCCTGGTGGAGGAATAGTAGGAACAGCCTGTGAACCAAGAAGATTTTCCACGTTGACTATATCTAAGATAGTGGTCGTAATGTTTGAGACGGGGAATCCTAAACCAGGAGTAGAGGTGGTGGGAGGGCCAGGATTGGTTAGGTGAAACAACTGTGGGAACAAACGATAAAATTTTTCTCTTTCAACTTGTTCTTGCTGAGGGGTGAGAGACTCCGTGGTGTGAGATACGACAGCGACTGTGGTAATAGGTGGAACATTAGTGATGGTAGGAACTAAAGCGGTGGTTGGAACAATCGCAGCCGTAACGGTGGAAGTAGCGGTGGTGCTGGAAGAAGAAGCACCCACTCCCGAACAATTTTGAATTTGCGTCATGGTTTCAACAAATTTCTTTGAATATGGAGAAAATTTGATGAAATAATCTGATCAATCGTTCCCCAAAGACGGCGCCAGTTGATGTGATGCAAATCGTCAGTCAATGGATGCTTCTTGTGGCCCAATAGGAAATCTTGTGCGACAAGGTCGACTTCAGTAGCTGCTAACCAAAGAGAATGGAAGCAACGCTAGAAACTGGGCTGGATGGCTCGGATTAAATCAGATGAAGGGAAAGCTGGAGACTGTGGAATATTCTGATTATAAATGTAAAAGCGCAGGAAAAAATCCGGGGCTTTCCCCCCGGTGTAACTCCGACGGTCAAGTTAGTAAGGTTGAAGAAGATGAACAGTATGCACTAAGAGCTCAAAATGTAAAATATCGCGTACCTCACTAAGTCTTAGGACTTAGTATTTATATCAAGACTTGGTCATGCCCGTTGAACCTTCATGATTTGCACTTTCACTTGCTCCCCTCTATTTGCCGTGACGTGCACGCCTTATGCCATCATGGCCTGATTTCCTGACTTCTTTTCTTTCGAAGATATGAGAAATCCCTGCATATATTCAAAATATATACCTAATCCTATAATGATTTCTATCTACTGTGTCAGTGTAACATCTTGGTCCGACTTAACTTTCTTAGCTCGGTTAGGATGATTATTATGATAAATGTATGAGAAAAACTAATAGGGCGTACTGAAATTTTTGACCGACCTAAGATCTTGATGGATCTAATCTTTGGTTCGGTTTTAAGGAACTATCCGACCTGAGTATGGTTTTGGACCTTTTAAGCATCTTTTTATCCTTACTGTTCATCTTTTCTTTAGTTCATTGGGGCAGGCCCAATGAAAGTTTAATTTTACGCACATCAGATACAATTGTAATTACATAATTTAATTGGGTAACAATAAATCTAAAAACAGTTATTTCCACTGTTCCATTAGATGGTCCACTTTTACTAATATACAACTTATTATGAATGTCAATGTACAACACCTAAAATAAATACTTTAACACTCTTTATTTCATTCATATCCTTATTTTTTATGTATGGACTAATTATGCACCACACATAATTATATTAGTAAGGGTTATAAGGGGTAAAAAAATTAAAAGTGACATTCTATTCGAACAAAAAATATTTCTCAAAATGGACGCTTCTAATGAAATTGAGGGGTTACAATTCTACTCAGGATTAAACCTACACATATATCTAAACTCATGTATACATGTGTAAACAGTTAAGAGTGAAAATTCGCCATTGTATTAGACAAATCACTAATTAGTTATACAATGAAAGTCTTTACAAGAACCAACAACGAAATAAATTTCCGCTAATCTGGTAGAGTCAGTGAGTGGCACAACTACCGGCCGAGTAGTACAGGATTAATTGGGTGATAATTTCTAATGCATCGTTAGAAGGAATTATTAGTTTCGAGTACTTCTAGTTCTTAATGCTTTTATTTGTTAATTAATAAGGTTTGCGGGGACTCGCGGTCTGTTAGTTAACATAGTTTGAGAATAATTCCTTTGCGGGGACTCGCGGGGGATTATCGAGAATCTATGGGAGAATTGAGATTATTTGCGGGGACTCGCGGTAATACTATAACTTAAACGGCATAAGTAATTAGACAAGTTAAGAGGTTTATGATTGCATGCATGAGATTAAGGTGGATTTACATAATACCAAAATTTTCTCTCATTAATTGATATCTGTTTAAATCTTTTATTTAATTATTAGTTTAATTATTATTTTGCTATATTTAAGTGACAACTCTAAGGTCTCTTAAGAGACACAAAGGTGATTGCTAGTCAATAGTTTGGTTTATTTGCATGTTAATTGGAATTTGAATTAAATTACCGTTTCTGTGGATCGACCATGTCTATTACTTTCTATATTTGATTACCATCTTAATTACAGGTTTTAAACAGTACTTTTACTGTATGTGGTTGACCACGACAAGTCCTATCAGCTTCCTATCCTATCCTATCTTCCTCAAATAATCAACTTTTTGGGTTAGAACTTGAACCAAGTAGAACCTTAAGAAAATGAGTTTGATTTGATAATCTTAAAGGTAGAAGACTTATTGTTCTTGAAATAAAATCATATAAACTTGTGAACAGTTTTAAAACTTACTCGAAACTTTCTCGTTAACATGTTCATTTATTGTAATTAATCCTTAATAATTCTCATCTCGTTGAAATAATAAAAACAGTGATTATTCACTCTGTAATCTGTTACGAGAGAGCTATCTTATGTGTCCAACCGTATCTGAAATCGAATTTGAAATCTATTTAATCAAGAGGGATTATCTGTCCAACCATATTCCGATCTTACATGCGGTAATTTAGCAGAGAACTCGATGCGTGATTTTTTTTTTTAAATATAAGCTATGCTTGTTGTTTTAACATAACCGACATATTTTAAAAGATATAAACTCACTACTATAGAATACTTAAACACTAAAAAGTGTATGCCATAATTTAACAATAAAATTCAATACACATGATACTTATTGTTTTAACATACACGCTATATTTCAAATGTTAAACTCAATATTGCAGCACATAAAAACGGTGTGTGATTCTTCATCTCTTAAATTCAATGCATCATACATGTAGTACTTCATAGGCTAAATTCGATACACATGCTGTTAGACCACGAGACATGTCGGATACAAGTTTTGTGTTTAATCAAATGGGTTTTTCTTTACTAATTTTGTTGGTAATTAATTTTCAAAAGATTAGGTACATAGAGAATGCCACTCCTCTTAATTAGCAACAAAATTAGTTAACCATTCCCCCAAATCTATCTAGCATACTTTTCTTAGTTAGGCACGTAGAAAATGGATTGTTATACGTACTTTTCTTACAAAGTTACACCTCATCTGTGCTGCGGTCTTTCTGCGCGGTAGGTTAAGTGCATGCAGCAATTAACGCTGCAGTCTAATTTGCCATCTTTTGAAAATGAAGTTTCTTTGAAAATTAAACACACTAACTTGGACGTAAGAGTAACATTCACCATGTTCAGGATAAAGGTTTATTTTAATACGTAGTATTTTACTTTAACGTTACTATCCAAATAAACTTTCTACATTATAAAATAGGATAAATTTAGCCCTTCTACTACGTGTAAATACTCATAAACGAAAAGAAAATTGGTATAATTTTGTAAGCATTGAGGGTGTATTTCGACACAACGTAAAATGTTAATGGATTATTTTGATGCAATATAATGTTAGAGGCTTATTTGACATTAGAGTAAAACATTAGGGAGTTAAAATGGACATTTAATCACTATGCACATGTATGTACGTGTGTGAATGTATATTACTAGTTTTTTCAAACCTCAAGGAAGTAAACAAAATTAATTAACCCTATCCTATGTTGGTCTACACATTAAATATAGCTGATTCCGTATGAAATTTCCAACATAAATACTGCCTTTCAATTTCTAGAAATGCTTGATATATACGCAATGAGTCAGTGTTGGAAAAGTCTTAATTATATATATATATATATATATGTACGCACATATATATATATATATATATATGAAAAAACTCTGTTTTTGGGTCAAATTAGCAACAACGAAAACAAAAAAAACAAAAAAAAAACAGGCGTCACACTTCACTCTAATGAGGGTTTTCTTATTCAAATATAATTTGTCAATTACAAAGAATTTGAAGATAGAATAACCAAGTCCATCTTTTAATTTCATTGGGGACAAACAAAACAATTAATAGAAATTTAGAGACATCCAGATGGTTGAAAATTCAACAACATCGGCCAGATTTTGAATCCAAATCTATCACGACATTTAACTATAAAAAGGTCCAGGGATTTCTTCTTCTGCTCAAACTCGATCGTAATTTCAGAAGAAAAAAAAAAAGAACTGTTCTGAAACAATTAGCAAAGAAAAGGTAGATAAAGAATTGAATTCAACAATGGCAGGTGCCACAATGAGAGTGATTATGATGATTGGCTTCGTTGCGAGCCTTGTTTCCGTCGCTTATGCTGCCACTGGCACCGCCACTTACACTACTACAAAATAGACTTTCTACGGCGGTGCTTTAACGGCGGAAAGACTAAAACCGCCATTAAAAAGAAAGTACGGACTTTCTACGGCGGTTCTATATAAAATCGCCGTAGAAAGGGACTTTCTATAAATAAACCGCCGTAGAAAGGGGACTTTCTAAGGCGGTTATCAAAAACCACCGTAGAAAGGGGACTTTCTACGGCGGTTAGAAATCTAACTGCCGTAGAAAGTCCCATTTCATACGGTTATATTTCTAACCGCCGTATAATTAATAAATATGATGAATTTTACTATAAAAATTGATAAATAGTAAAGTACATATTTATTATTAAATTTAAAAAAATTTGGGGGTTAATTTACAAAAAAAGAAAAGCTAGAAATTAATAGGAATAATAGAGGAATGGGCGGGAATTCACAATTACGGGCTTTCTACGGCGGATTTATTAAAACCGCCGTAGAAATGGACTTTCTACCGCGGTTGTAATTAAAACCGCCATAGAAAGTTACTTTCTATGGCGGTTTCTTCATAACCGCCATAGAAAGTAACTTCTATTGCGGTTTTAATTAAAATCGCCGTCTTTCTATGGCGGTTTTAATTAAAACCGCCGTAGAAATGGATAAAACGGCCTTAGAAATTCCATTTCACGGCGGTTTTTATTAAAACTGCCATAGAAACTTGATTTTGTTTGAATTTTAAGGGTTTCCCCTTGTTTCCATCTCCTGCCAGCCGCGGCTTCCCCCTGTTTCCATGTCCAGCAAACCGAAGAGTTCTCTCGTTGCCGACGCCCATCCTTTCTTCGTCGGTTTTTTCTCTTGTCTTCCACCAAAGCCGTTCTTCCGGCGGCGTTGATAACATGATCCGCCGTCACCCAACTTCGGAGATGGTTTCTTAATCGGCAATCACCCACCACTTGGAGTTAATCTCCCATCATAATTTCACCACAATCGGTCCTTGTTGCGGGCTTCAAATCATAAAAAAGGTAATATCGAATAGTTTCAACTTTATTTAAGCTTTACAAATTTTATTGTTACTTGATTATTGTGATTGGCCTAGGGTTTATTATTAGTGCTAAATTCGGGTTTGGTGAGATGATGAATGATTAAATTTGGATTTGATTAGTGTTATATCAATGATTATTGTATTGTTCTTGCTATTAATGATTAAATTAATTAGAATTTAATGGATGCACGCAAAAATTTTGTGAAGTTTGGCGGTTGTTCGGTTTATTAGCATGGAAGTTTTTGATATATATATTTTTTGAATAAATTTGAAATATATATATATATATATATCATGTCGATGAAGTCGATGCACATACGCCATGAGCTGTCTGGCTTGGGAACTAATACAGGATTAGCTAGCCACTCATGATAATCCACTTCTCGAATGATACGCACCTCTAGTAAAGCGTTGACTTCAATTTCTATGTATTTGCTGCGTTCACCTCCGAGGTTACGTTTCCGTTGACGAACCGATCTATGACTGGCATCAATGGATAACCTGTGTTCAATGATGTTTCGAGAAATGCCAGGCATGTCTTCCGGCCCCAAGCAAAGACTTCCACAAACTCACGGAAAAGGTTAAGTAAATCATGTTGTAACTGACGAGGTAAATCGGCCCCTATCTTAATTACCTTGTTCGGGTCGGCAGCCAGAGGGACAGCCTTAACTTCAGCCCCAGCCTCAATGGATTGGTCCAAGCTACCTGCCAGGTCGGTGATGTTAATGGGGTGAGCGATATTGCCTTGAAGGGTGGCTAGCAAAACTCGGGGCGCGAGGGTCGGGGCGACCGCTGAAGCAACTTTCGATTTTTGATCCAGAGGCGCCTGTTCTCTTAGAGAAGCTGTGTAACATTGCTTGGCCTGTATGACATCACAACGAAGAGAAGCCACACCACCCATGGTGGGAAATTTTAAAAGCATTGCATGGTAGAAGCAATGGCCTGAAATTGATTTAGTCTAGGCCAACCCAGATATACATTATAAGGTGAGGGCTCATCAATGACCATGAAATCTATGGTTTCTGTTCGTTTTAGCTGGCCAGCTATCAAGGTAACTGGTATGCTTAACTGCCCCACAGGAATAACATGGTGGTTGCCAAAGCCAACCAAAGGTGTACATACTGAATTTAAACGTGCTTTATGCAACTGACATCCTGCTAATGCTTTGGTAGTAATTATATTACTAGAGCTACCAGTGTCTAATAATGTCCTACGTACTTGATAATTAGAAATGTAACAATCGATCACTAGTGGATCATCACAATCATAAGGCAAGAAAAGATCATTTTCGTTAAAAGTAATAACTGGTGTCATGGTGTCTGCTTTACGCTTACCTAGAACGTTTTTCCTTTGCCGATATACCTGTTTTCTTTGACGATTAGAGTCGCCTTGGGTTTGTCCCCCAGCTATAGTATTCACGACCTCAGCTATGGTTATGTCGGCTCCGGAACCAGTGTTTGAGGCGCGAGGGTCGGGCTGGGGGCATTCCCGAGCGAAATGGCCGGGCTCTCCGCATCGGTAACATCCTTTAGGTCGTTCCCGACTTGATGGAACTGCGGGTTTGGGCAGAGGAGCCACTTGCGTATATTGAGGTAATCTTCCAGCTTGGATAAGCTTTGCTATCTCTGCAGCTAAATCTCTACAATCATTAGTATTGTGGCCAATATGCTTATGATAGTTACAATACCTGCTAGGTTTGAGCCGATCTGTGGGACCTGTCATGGGACGGGCTGGAGGTAGCAACCCTTGATGCTGGATGGCCGCATATATATCTGCCCAAGGCATGAAAAATGGCTCGACTACCTGCAAAGCATTGACACCGACCCTAACCTCCGGGCCAGTGTTGTTAGTACTCACAAAGTTCTGCTTCTTACCTCCTCTCGTGGTAGGGATCGGAGAAGAAGCTTTTCTCTTGCTGTAATTATCAAAAAAACCCCTCTCTCGTTTTTGTTTAAGCACTGCAGCATCCTCAATAACAGCAAAATTAACAGCAGTAACCATCATTTCGAAGTAAGAATGTGGGTGTCGAATGGCTAGTTCAGTAGCTAATGGTCCCGACCGTAATCCATTAATAAAGGACCCCATCATAATCCTGTCATCTTTTTCATGGCATTGCCTAGATTCTACATTAAACCGATCTATGTAGGCTTGCAACCCCTTTCCCACCCTCTGAGTTTTGTTCATTAAATGTGAAATAGGTTTAGATAATATCTTGTTGCCCATGAAATTAGCTAAAAACAAATCACCAAATTGATCTAATGAATGAATAGAGTTTCGAGGTAGGGTACAATACCAATTAATAGCTTGACCTTTTAGAGTAAGATGAAAGGTCATACAGCGGTTAGCATCTGATAAATTTGCAGCATCCATGACACTTATGCATTGCATCCAGTGAGCCGTCGGGTCAGCAGTACCATCGTATTTGTCAACCTTACCTAAACCTTTGTAGCCCGGTGGAAATGGAGCTGTTTGAATTTTCCAGCCAAACGGATGAGAGACGCGAGATATGGGCCCAGTTCTTCCTAACTGAGCATATCTAGATCCAGGCAGGACTGCTTGACCAGGCTGGACATATCCCGTTTGAACTAAGGGGTATCCTCCCATTCCGGGATAAGCATGTAGCGAGCCCCAGTTGCGAAGTTTCCCTCGCCGGGCCCGGTATAATAGCTCAGCTTGTGCCTATGCCGTAATGTTGAAAATGAGCTAAGCTTGACGGAGCCGCTTGTCCGGGGTATCCTAATTTGTTAACCTCGGGACCAAGGTGGCTAAACTGGCTCAACTGTTGACCTAAGCCAGGCTGACCAATTTGACTCAACGACAGACCTAAACCAGGCTGGCCTAATTAACTTACTTGCTGTCCTAAAATAGGAAAAGGCAAACCTGACATAAAAGGGTAAGTACTGAGCTGAGTAGTAGGAACCATGAAAGGAGCTAGAAAGGTAGGAGTGACCTAGGAATGGGCTAGGGTGGTATAGACAGGGAAGCGGTAGAAAAGGTAGGGATACCAGCTACATAATTAGACCCCGAAAAAGGATGAGCCCCACCCAGAGTAAGGAGGACATCCCGAAACAGCAACAGACTAGGGAGGAGACTGGAAATCAAAACAATGGATGGATCGGCCATGGGATTGAATAAAGCTCCTGGTGGAGGAATAGTAGGAACAGCCTGTGAACCAAGAGGATTTTCCACGTTGACTGTATCTGAGATAATGGTCGTAATGTTTGAGACGGGGAGTTCTAAACCAGGAGTAGAGGTGGTGGGAGGGACAGGATTGGTTAGGTGAAACAACTGTGGGAACAAACGATAAAATTTTTCTCTTTCAACTTGTTCTTGCTGAGGGGTGAGAGACTCCATGGTGTGAGATACGACAGCAACGGTGGTAAGAGGTCGAACATTAGTGGTGGTAGGAACTAAAGCGGTGGTTGGAACAATCGCAATCGTAACGGTGGACGTAGCGGTGGTGCTGGAAGAAGAAGCACCCACTCCCGAACAATTTTGAATTTGCGTCATGGTTTCAACAAATTTCTTTGAATATGGAGAAAATTTGATGAAATAATTTGATCAAACGTTCCCCACAGACGGCGCCAGTTGATGTGATGCAAATCGTCAGTCAATGGATGCTTCTTGTGGCCCAATAGGAAATCTTGTGCGACAAGGTCCACTTCAGTAGCTGCTAACCAAAGAGAATGGAAGCAACGCTGGAAATCGGGCTGGATGGCTCGGATTAAGTCAGATGAAGGGAAAACTGGAGACTGTGGAATATTCTGATTATAAATGTAAAAGCGTAAGGAAAAATGCGGGGCTTTCCCCCCAGTGTAACTCGACGGTCAAGTTAGTAAGGTTGAAGAAGATGACAGTATGCACTAAGAGCTCAAATATAAAATATTGCGTACCTCACTAAGTCTTAGGACTTAGTATTTATATCAAGACTCGGTCATGCCCGTTGAACCTTCATGATTTGCACTTTCACCTGCTCCCCTCTATTTGCCGTGACGTGCACGCCTTATGCCATCATGGCCTGATTTCATGACTTCTTTTCTTTCGAAGATATGGGAAATCCCTGCATATATTCAAAATATATACCTAATCCTATAATGATTTCTACCTACTATGTCAGTGTAACATTTTGGTCCGACTTAACTTTCTTAGCTCGGTTAGGATGATTATTATGATAAATGTATGAGAAAAACTAATAGGGCGTACTGAAACTATTGACCGACCTAAGATCTTGATGGATCTAATCTTTGGTTCGGTTTTAAGGAACTATCCAACCTGAGTATGGTTTTGGACCTTTTAAGCATCTTTTTATCCTTACTATTCATCTTTTCTTTAGTTCATTGGGGCAGGCCCAATGAAAGTTCAATTTTACGCACATCAGATACAATTGTAATTACATAATTTAATTGGGTAACAATAAATCTAAGAAACAGTTATTTTCACTGTTCCATTAGATGGTCCACTTTTACTAATATACAACTTATTATGAATGTCAATGTACAACACCTAAAATAAATACTTTAACACTCTTTATTCCATTCATATCCTTATTTTTATGTATGGACTAATTATGCACCACACATAATTATATTAGTAAGGGTTATAAGGGGTAAAAAAAATTAAAAGTGACATATTCTATTCGAACAAAAAATATTTCTCAAAATGAACGCTTCTAATGAAACGGAGGGGTTACAATTCTACTCATGATTAAACCTACACATATATCTAAACTCATGTATGCATGTGTAAACAGTTAAGAGTGAAAATTCGCCATTGTATTAGACAAATCACTAATTAATTATACAATGAAAGTCTTTACAAGAACCAACAATGAAATAAATTTCCGCTTATTGACGAGTCAATGAGTGGCACAATTACCGGCCGAGTAGTACAGGATTAATTGGGTGATAATTTCTAATGCATCGTCAGTAGGAATTATTAGTTTCGGGTTCTTCTAGTTCTTAATGCTTCTATTTGTTAATTAATAAGGTTTGCGGGGACTCCCGGTCTGTTAGTTAACATAGTTGTAGAATAATTCCTTTGTGGGGACTCACGGGGGATTATGGAGAATCTATGGGAGAATTGGGATTATTTGCGGGGACTCGCGGTAATACTATAACTTAAACGGCATAAGTAATTAGACAAGTTAAGAGGTTTATGATTGCATGCATGAGATTAAGGTGGATTTACATAATACCGGAATTTTCTCTCATTAATTGATATCTGTTTAAGTCTTTTATTTAATTATTAGTTTAATTATTATTTTGCTATATTTACGTGACAACTCTAAGGTCTCTTAAGAGACACAAAGGTGACTGCTAGTCAATAGTTTGATTTATTTGCATGTTAATTGGAATTTGAATTAAATTACCGTCTCTGTGGATCGACCATGTCGACAAGTCCTATCAGCTTCCTATCCTATCCTATCTTCCTCAAATAATCAACTTTTTGGGTTAGAACTTGAACCAAGTAGAACCTTAACAAAATGAGTTTGATTTCATAATCTTAAAGGTAGAAGACTTATTGTTCTTGAAATAAAATCATATAAACTTGTGAACAATTTTAAAATTACTCGAAACTTTCTCGTTAACATGTTCATTTATTGTAATTAATCCTTAATAATTCTCATCTCGTTGAAATAATAAAAACAGTGATTATTCACTCTGTAATCTGTTACGAGAGAGCTATCTTATGTGTCCAACCGTATCTGAAATCGAATTTGAAATCTAATTTAATCAAGAGGGATTATCTGTCCAACCATATTCCGATCTTACATGCGGTAATTTAGCAGTTGAACTCGATGCATGATTTTTTTTTTTAAATATAAGCTATGCTTGTTGTTTTAACATAACCGGCATATTTTAAAAGATAAACTCACTACTATAGAATACTTAAACACTAAAAAGTGTATGCCATAATTTAACAATAAAATTCAATACACATGATACTTATTGTTTTAACATACACGCTATATTTCAAATGTTAAACTCAATATTGCAGCACATAAAAACGGTGTGTGATTCTTCATCTCTTAAATTCAATGCATCATACATGTAGTACTTCATAGGCTAAATTCGATACACATGCTGTTAGACCACAAGACATGTCGGATACAAGTTTTGTGTTTAATCAAATGAGTTTTTCTTTACTAATTTTGTTGGTAATTAATTTTCAAAAGATTAGGTACATAGAGAATGCCACTCCTCTTAATTAGCAACAAAATTAGTTAACCATTCCCCCAAATCTATCTAGCATACTTTTCTTAGTTAGGCACGTAGAAAATGGATTGTTATACGTACTTTTCTTACAAAGTTACACCTCATCTGTGCTGCGGTCTTTCTGCGCGGTAGGTTAAGTGCATGCAGCAATTAATGCTGCAGTCTAATTTGCCATCTTTTGAAAATGAAGTTTCTTTGAAAATTAAACACACTAACTTGGTCGTAAGAGTAACATTCATCATGTTCAGGATAAAGGTTTATTTTAATCCGTAATATTTTATTTTAACGTTATTGTCCAAATAAACTTTCTACATTAAAAAATAGGACAAATTTAGCCCTTCTACTACGTGTAAATACTCATAAACGAAAAGGAGCCAAATTGGTATAATTTTGTAAGCATTGAGGGTGTATTTCGACACAACGTAAAATGTTAATGGATTATTTTGATGTAATATAATGGGATAGGTGATATTTTGACAACTAAATTTAATGCACGTATTTTTTTTTTTTGCATATATATATATATATATATACAATACTTATTATTTTAATATGAAAGTCATTCTTCACCAATTAAACTCAATATATTTCATTTTTTAAACAGCGATACTTTCAGCACATAAATTCAATACACGTATATAATAATTGTGATTTTAAAATATATGTAATACTTTATAGGCTAATTCAGTACTTCAGAACCTAAAAGCGATACACGATAAATCGATATATAAATTCAATACAAGCAATACTTCAAATGCTTAATTCAGTAGTTCAATATATATATTCAATACATAATATACATATAACATTTCAGAGGATAAACTTGATGCGCACGTCGTTAGACTGTAGTACTATGTCATATACAAATTTTTGCTTTTATTTTTATGATTGTATACACTACGTACTCTACTCTATATCCTGTTACAAGAGGGTTTTTTTTTTTTTTTTTTTCTTTGGAAGTAAATGCTACAAGAGTTAAACATACAATTACTTGTGAGTTTAAACAAATTTTGCAATTTTAAATATAATTGTTTTCTATAAAAGGCTAGCGATTAAATATATATATATATATATATTTATAAAAGGCAGATTAAATAATTTTATTAATTTCTTATGAATTTAATATATAAGACATTCGTACGTGTATGTAATTTGTGGTCCAAATTAACATATTCCTTTAATTTAGGGCTAAGTAACTTTCAATTGTCAATATATAATTCAATACTGGGAAATTTTTAATTTGACATTTCTCACACATGCATTCACACGTTCATTTTTCAGTAAAACTGTATCTTTAATTTCTTGCTTAATTAAAGACATTTACTTATTCCTCAAAAAAGAAAAAGGACATGTACATATTTTAAGGGATGGCGTATTTTTAAATGTAAAGAGTATATTATAAATGTAAAAGGATGATTAAAAAATACAAATGAAAAACATCAAAGAAAAAAAAAACTGGTATAACGAAGGGAGGTTAGTCCTGCTGCGATCAGAATTGGTCTCTCTCTCTCGATGATTAAGAGTAATCTGTCGGCTGTGGAAAACCATTAATACGTAGCACTATTAGTCGTACGTTGCATCACATGTTATTTATTTAATACAAAATGTGAACAAAGAAAATACAAAATCATAAGTAGGGTCTGAATTTATAACTGAATTAATACTTTGAAATAACTGGTATTATGGTATTGGTCACGAGTATCAATACTCATACTATTTAGTATTTACCAATATCAATTTTTTAGATTCAAAAAAAAAAAGCATGCCCGCATGCGTACCATGTATAAGTGGTCGCACAAGTGAACGGGTTTCACATATTTTTTAAAATAAACTCTTTGAAAGAATAATTTTTTTTAAAAAAAAATTTATTGACTAGGTACACTCGGGGACCTGGTCCATGAATGTATTTCCAAATTCCAAACTAAAGAAAACAGACCCAAAAGAGACTTCGGCCACTGTAACGGTTTGACCGGATTGATCTCACTACATTTACCTTCAAGAATTCAACTATAAAAAGGCCGATGTATCCTTGGGTGTTTCTCATCGATCTTCAAGCTCTAACTCCAACTCAAAATTATTTTCTTAGCAAAACCTTAAAGTTCGATCAGGAGCCATGAATATGATGCGACTTGTCCTGACGATTGCCTTGGTGGCAACCCTCGTTTCCGTTGCTTCTGCTGCTTCCGGCACTGCCACTTACTATACACCTCCCTACGTTCGTAAGTATATATAATACTATTTCATCCACTCTACAAAAAAAATCATATTTTTATTTATTTTTAGCCAATAACTTTGTTGGTCTCTAAACTTGATTTTGTGTCGCACTTTCGTCTTTGAATTTCAAATTGATTGATTTAGTCTCTAAATTTGGATTTTCCATCCATCCATGTGTAACCCCATTGCCAAAATTCCAACCAAGGTAGACACGTGACCTAAGCTTCCGCACCATTAAAGGGCTACACCCTTTTTTTTTTTTTTTTTTTTTTTGTAAAACTTTGGTCACTACCTGAATTATCTTTATTAGTGGCACACTTACATCATATGTTTACCCGTAGGTTTATGTTTGTCAAAATTTTGATGATGGATTACATGGGGATGGAAAATCAAAGTCTGGGGATGAAATGAAAGTATGACATGAGGTCAATGTTAAATATTAATGGAGTTTATTATCTTTCCTTTTTCTTTTTCTTATTTTGTTCAAAGGGAAAAGTACGTCGCTTTCTTAACTTTATAAGTTTTCATATATTGTTCATAAAATGTTTATTACAAGAAATGACGATAAATTAATTATCTTAACTGTTGTATTTTATCACTCGTAAAGTATTGTACCTTTTAAAAGTAAGACGTTAAAGAAAGTTGTTTTGATTTTTCTTAATGATATGTGCAGCGTCTTCATGCTACGGGTTCCAGGACAACGGTGTGATGATCGCCGCCGCTAGCGACGCGATCTGGGACAATAGGGCGGCGTGCGGGAGAAACTACAGAGTGACATGCACCGGCCGGACAAACGAAGGAGTGCTGAACCCTTGCAGGGGAAGTGTTGTGGTTAAGGTTGTGGATTATTGTCCCCCCGGCTGTGCCGGAACAATTGATCTCTCTCAAGAAGCTTTTGCCATAATTGCCGATCCAAATGCTGGAAAAGTTACTATTGATTATGAACAGTAAGCCTCTAATTATTTGGCTTCGTTTACTCCACTTCAAGTACTAGAAAATATGTTTTGTGGTATTTGATGGTTAAATCGCTTCGTTTGTCCCTGAATTTGATTTGTTGTCCAAACTCAATCTCAAACAGCACATGAGAGTTGACTTAAACCGAGTCAGAAGGCGAATAAAGTGATTTAACGTTTTTCTCTCATTTGGTGTCATTTTTAAGTTGTGTGAATCTCACATACTAATGAAAAATAGTTCATATATTATCAGATTTTTATTTGGGACAGTCAGAAAACTGTTTTACAATTTTAGTTCTTATGTTATACTTTTATGGCTTTGTCGATCAATCCAAATAACATCGGCTTCACATTTTTGTTCGTATTTTACAGGGTTTGAAGATGGAGTTCGATGCTTCAAAGAAAAGAGGACGTACAACACATATCTGAATGATAATTGGAAATAAAATAACCATTCTAAATAAAAGCTTCATGAAACTAGCTACTACCTTGTAGCATGTATGTGTAACAAATAAGTGTTTAAATTATGAAACTCTTTGAAGTTATATATAAATTTTCTTCTATTTATAACTTATTTTATGTTGAATTTGAAGTATAATCGAGTTTAACAAGCTGTTTAATCAACTTGAAAGTGATGAATGAAGCAAAGCTACATCAAATTTTCTAAGCAATTTTCACTTTTAATTTCATGGCTAAATTACAACAATCCCAATATGCATATTGTTTAAATTACTAAATGAATATAGTACTTTGTAAAATAGTTAATAAATCCATTGGTCCCTAAAATTGGACTTTTGTCGAACTTTCATCCCAAAATTTGAAATTGTTTCTCTTTAGTCCCCAAACGTGGACTTCTCCTCTCTCTATAGTTCACTGTCCAATTTCTGTCCAAAATCAGCCATCATTATCGAGCACGTGCATTAAGCGTGCCGTTATTTTTTTTGACCAAGTACCGAAATTGCCTCTAATTAGCAGCACGCCTACTCCTTAATTGTGACCGCCGGCAATGGCTGATTTTTGACGAAAATCAAACAATGGATTATATATAGATGAAAAACCTAAGTTTAAGGACAAAAGTGAAACAATTTCAAATTTAATAATGAAAGTGCAAGAAAAACTCAAGTTTGAGTACCAGAGTTATTAACTCTTTGTAAAATGATGACCAGATGGACCTCGTAGTTTGAGCAAATTACCACACAAACCTCATGACAACATAGTAGGTAGAATTTGAATTATTATACTAATAGAAAATTCTAAGTACAGTTGATAATCTACACTAATAATATATAGAAGAAATTATTCTATGCACCCGTTACACAAATTGACACTGTGCAACTTGTATTATTTAAGGTAAAAAGCGTAAATTTTTACCAAAATGATAAAAGGCAAAAAAAAAAAAAATAAGGTCATATTTATTTATTTTAATTTTGAATGGTCTACTGTACTTAAAAAAAAAAAAGTGGATACAACGATTATATATGATTATATAGAATAATTTTATATTGGTAATGCAAAATCTCAGAAGAGTCCCTGCCAGTGGCAAACTCAAAGTCAAAATCGACAGGGTTAGTCAAAGTCAGAATCAAAGTTTAAGTCCATGCCCAATTTGGATTATTATTTTTATTGTTTTGAAAACGGGTCACATGATTCGGAGCCCAACACCAAAGTTGAAGAGCCCATAATCAAGGCCCACGCATAAAATGGAAAATGTGCAGTAATTAGATAATGGTGCAGCCCAAAATGTTGAAAAAAAAAAAAATACAATGAGTGGGATTTTTTTCCCCAAATATTCATTTTGGCCCCATATAAATACCAAAACAAAACAAAAAAATTTGAAATTCCCATGAAAACGAATCTCCCAACTTTGTTTTCTTCAACAACAAAAAAATAAAAATAAAAAAAAATTTTACAGTAGAAAACGAATTCTAAAGGTCAATTCGTTTTCTTATAGAAAATTAATTTTGTTTTAAAAAATTTATTTTTCTCCTGCCAGAATTCATTTTCTACCAAAAAAAAAATTTATATATTTTTTAAGAATTAAGTATTTCTATGTAAACTAATGTAAAAAATAAGCAAATAATTATTTTGTAATTAAAAACGAGTTCATCAACATCGTTTCTAAGTTTTTATGGTTTTTTAAATGTAAATATTATTTAATGTAAAACTCATTATGGTGATTCAAAATGGACACCCATAATTCATTTTTTAGTTTTAGGGCAACAAAGGCAATACATAATTATATAATTTGTAATTGAATAAAAATTTTAAATAGTTTTTATTTATTTATTTTTGTTAAATATTTTTGAAAAACGAATTCAGTGAAATAAAATTATTATTAAGCTTATTTTTTTAAAATAGAAAAAAATAATTTTAGTAGAAAACGAATTCTGCCAGGAGAAAACGATTTCATTTAAATTTTTTAAAATAAAATTAATTTTCTATAAGAAAACGAATTCACAAAATTTGTTTCCTTTAGAATTAAAAAAAAAAAGTTTCCTTGTGAATTCGTTTTCAGTAGGAAACGAATTCAACTACAAAAATTCAAAAAAAAATTCAAAATTTTTTTAAAATTTTTTTTAAGAAAACGAAGTTGCCAGATTCGTTTTTTGGGAAAAACCAATCTGCAAAAAACGAATCTGGCAACTTCGTTTTCTATAGATTGGGAATGAAAAAAAAAACTTGTGTATTTTGGTAATTTTTGGTCCCAATATGAATATTGGGGGAAAAAACCCCAATGAGTGGCAAAAATGGCGTAGGGTTCAAAATGGCCTAATCACTCTTATTAAAATGGACGATGCGCCGTTAACATGTATTTTACACAATTTTGTCGCTTCCTCCTCCTCCTCCTGGTGCCAAAATGGCACAAAGTTAAAGATGGTCTAATCACTCTGGCAAAAATTAACGGACAATAAACCTTTAACATGTAATTTATATATATTTTTATCACAACGACAAATTAAATGCTTGTACGTCGTTTATTTAATACTTTGCTGTGTATTGTAGAACCAAATGAAACTGAGATAATTAGACAGAAGGACTTAGTAAATTCACTCGATTTATACTACTTAAAGTTCAACAATACATTAAGTTCATGGAATAAACTTTTAAAACCTCAAAGAGTTTCTTAATTCACACATAAACGCTACAAAGGTAGTACTAGCTAGCTGATCATCTCATGATCATCAAACTTTTATTCTTCAATGAAAATTCAAGGACAACTTATTTCCAAGCATCATCATTATTATTATTATCATTATTATATATGTTGACACTTTTCCTTTTGGCAGCATCAAGATCCAACTTCAAACCCTGAAAAATACAAACAAAATATAAGAACTAAATTAATATAGGAATAGATTATTAAAATTGAACGGGTAAATAACACTATCGATCTTTTAGATCTCGTGATTCTGCATGGTCCCTTATCTTAAAAATAATTTAATTTTCTTTTTCAATATATAAATGGTCCTTTATTGCATATATAGATTTCGACGGCTCATAAGTAACCGTTGACCCTAAAACCAAACTTGCTTAAATATATACGGTAATTTTATTATGCGAATATCCATATTCTACTAGATTTGGTCTAATTTTGAGAGGAAAAAAACAAAACACTTTTATCCACAATTTTGAAGGCAATGAACCCAAATAATTATTAGAGGGCTTACTGTGTATATTCAATGTTAACTTTTCCAGCATTTGGATCGGCAATAATGGCAAAAGCTTCTTGAGAAAGATCAATGGTTCCGGCACAACCAGGGGGACAATAATCCACAATCTTAACCACCACACTTCCCCTGCATGGTTGCAGCACTCCTAGGTTTGTCCGTCCGGTGCATGTCACTCTGTAGCTTCTCCCGCAAGCTGCCCTGTTGTTCCAGATCACGTCGCTTGCCGCGGCGATCATCACCCCGTTGTCCTGGTACCCGTAGCATGAAGACGCTGTATAAAATAAGTAATTTGTCATAAATTTTTTCACTAGTGATATTCTTATTTTTTAAATATTGATTACTTATGAACTACGTGTAATAACATAAGTAATATAACAAAAAGTGAAAAAAGATAAAATTATGACCCTTCTATTTGTGCAAAATAAAAAATGGAAACTAAACTATTTCAGTGGAACGGATACTTACGAACGTAAGGAGGTGTATAGTAAGTGGCAGTGCCGGTAGCAGCAGAAGCAACGGAAACGAGGGTTGCCACCAAGGCAATCGTCAGGACAACTCGCATCATATTCATGGCTCCTGATCGAACTTTAAGGTTTACTTAGAAAATAATTTTGAGTTGGAGTTTGAGCTTGAAGATCGATGAGAAACACCCAAGGATGCATCGGCTTTTTATAGTTGAATTCTTGAAGGAAGTTGGATGTGGGATGGGGTAATGGAACACGACTCTTCAGACATTTTGGAGTAGTTCCGGGTTTGGGTAATCCGAAAGAGTAGTGGTCATTTCCAGCTACCCGTAAGATGAATTTGGTGCACGAGAATGAGATTAGAAATAGTATTTTATATTTGAAAATAAATAAATCGTTTAGTAAATGAATCTTAAATTAACTTTTAAAAAATATATATATATATATATATACTAACTTAAATGATTAGATTCTTATACAAACCGATCATATAAATTTTAATCCAAAAAATTAATTGCTCATTCAATTCATTTCCATTTTCGTGTGCTATGCACACTGTGGGTAATAAGGCCTAGACAAGAATTTAGAGGCTCAGGATCCCCTGTTACACTTTTTTGTTACACTATGTGTTACACATCTTAATAACTCAACGTTAATATTCCTTTTTAAATTAATTTTTTTAACAATGCTATTCATTGGCATTCTACGTAATTTTAATATTATTTTTTTATTTTTTTACATTAATCTTGTATTTTATATAATTTTATAGTATTTTTTTGATTTTTTAATCTCAATAAATTAAAATAAATATACCCTAAATCAAAATGGGTGAACCCATAGTCCAAAAATTTATTATAATGCTAATTAATAGCATTGGTAAAAAAATTAATTTAAAAAAGAATTTTAACGTTGAATTATTAAGATGTGTAACACATAGTGTAACAGGAATGTGTAACAGGGGATCCTGAGCCAAATTTGAACCTGGCAAGTTGACCCGTAACCCATCAGCCCGACCCAACCCGCCCGCCTTTTTAACCCGTTGGGTTGGGTCAAACGGGTTGCGGGTCAAAATTTGACCTGTAGCTAACGAGTTGGGTCGGGTTGCTGTCAACCCGCGAGTTGCATTTTTTTCCCAACCCGTACCTATTGTCTTCATTACTGACCCGCACGAATGTATATGAATTATGATGTGTGACCCGAGGCTCAAATTTGCATTAGATGCAATCTGACCTGGGTGGGTTAGTAATGAAGGCAATAGGTACAAATTGCATCTAATACAAATCTGACCTGCGGGTCACACATCATAATATATATATATATAATGACACATGTATAATTAATGTGATAGTTCATTTTATTTTTGTAAATCAAAATTAATTCATGTTTTTTGTTTCTTAATTTATTTACTTGCTTATTCACAGGTTATATATAAAAGTGTTTTTAAAAATTTTTATAAGAAGATTTTAAAAGTTTTAAAGTACAAGTTTTCAAAAATATATTTTTATAGCTAAAAATGTGTTTTGATTAGTATTTTAGCAAAATATTTTTATTATAAAAAATGTGGATGAATGAAAAAATAGTGAATACAAATAATTATATAATAAAATTATGTACTAATAAATTGAATGATAATATTGTCCTAAAATATAGAATTATTTGTAATTTATGTTGACACTTACGTATTTGTACTTTGTAAGAATAAAGAACAAAAAATAACTACTGTATCACAAACAGAAAATGAAAAATAATACCAATGTTATTGGGAAAATGAGATTGGGATGGGGTTAGGGGGGAGGGGGTGCTGGGGTGGGTGGTTGGGTGAGGGAGCGGGGAGGCTCTTGAGGGTGTGTACAGTGAGGGAAATGCGGACGAGGGGATGGAGTGAGGAATTGAGGACTGAGAGTGGGAGGTAGGGGACGGGTTGGGTAGTTTTATATATTTTGTTAAAATAATTTATTTGTGGGTCAATTACTGGTTGATGTACGAGTTAAACAGGTTATAACCCGCCGGGTTAAGTAAATTTAATCTATTAAGTCAACTAATTTAACCCGCTAGTGTTACCCAATCTGGACATGATCCAACCCACCTTTGACCCTTCAGTCAATGGATTGATTTGGATCATGACCCGTTAAGTACGGGTCAAAAATTAATCCAACCCATAACCCGTACTACTAGAAATAGCCGCCTTTTACGACGACTTTTCTAGACGTAAAAAGTCATATTTTCGTCGTAAAAAGTTTTTTACGTCTACTATCCCGCCTCCACGTATGTCGTTGTCAGAGGCTCCGACGTAAGAAATCTTACGACGAGATTGGGAGGCACGGTGTAAATGAAATGTTTACAACGAATCTATTTCTGGACGTAAAAGTTCATTTTCTCGTCGTAATTATTTATCCATCTAAGTTGTATAGAAACTTATTTACAACTACAAAACTCGTTGTAAAAGTATTAAGATTCGTCTTAAAAAATAGTAATTCTAAAAATAATTTTATTTAACTATTGTTTTTAAAAAATAATTGCTTAATAAGACAAACTAAACCATTGAGATATAAGCATCAATATAGTAATGAACAATTTTCTAAATAAAAATATCTTGCATTATTCCAAATTAAAATACCCTATTAATATCTCTCAAATATTTAGAGTAGTCATCAAAAGTAATCATCCTAACACTTAGAATGTGCTTTTCTTTCAAAACTAATCATCCTAACAAGAAGGTGTTTTCTTTCAAAAGTAATCATCAAATAGCTTGCATATTTTCCGTCTCTTTCCACTCCCGTAAAATAGCTTGCAACCTTGCATCTTTTTTGCCTCTTTCTACTCCCGCAAAATTGCTTACATGCACAAAAATCCATCAAAGAGCCTGAAAATAGGAGATTGAAAAAATTAAATAGAGAGAGAAAAGTAAGGTGCAAATTGCACCAACTGAGATTAACCAAACCAATTTCAAGAATCATATATACCAACATACTTTACCATTAAGAACAAAACATCATTTTCCATGCTAATTTTAGCAGCACATAAAGATAAATCTGCCATTGGTTTTGCAACAAGGCTTTCAACAAATAGAATAGATCAATATGTTATCTGCCTCCAAATGAATATGCTTCTAACTGGGAGTTCAACAAATAGAATAGATGATGAAGGAATCCTGCAGTTTTAAATGCAGACGCAATCATCATTAAGGACAAATGAACACTACTAATATAGGCAGCAAACAGATTTAAAACTAACACAAGCTAGTAATGTCTAAAACCAGAAGAGCGTATGAAATTTCCATATTCAATGGCACTTCCATCCACATCCCGAGGTCCACCTACTTTTTTCAACCCTTTGAACACAAGTATAACCTAAACCAAGAATATCTACAAAGTCCAAAACAGGTGAAATGACATATGGCTAGAAAGACCACAAACTGAAATAAGAAACAACAGCAGCAGAAGAGAAGTAAATAAAGGGGGCAGTGGATGCAGAGAGAGAAGAGCAAGAGAAGAGGGGGAAATGGAAAGAAGACTTGTTGAATGGTGAATTGAGCGGTTCTTTTAAGTTCTTCCAAAGCTTTTCAGCCCTCACATGCTTTTTGGGAGATACTGTGAATAAAAGTGAATAATGGGACAGAAGGTGCACATAGAAGAGATGTTGAATGGTGAATTGGGTTCTTTTTTCTTGCTTAAGGCCGAATTGGTAACTACTATTGAAAAATGAGAGACTACAAAAAGTTATATACTTCGTACTTCATTATTAGCATTGTTATTACTCTGCTACTGTAAACTTGTAAACATCATCAAGCACTTTCTCTGTATCTTATTTGAGCAAATCATGTTGTGCTCTACTTTAGCCTTTAAGATGCTACAATAATTCTGCAAAAGCCAATAATAAACTAAGCATGCTCATAACCAACAGAAATACTCAGCAAGTCAACAGCCTCAAGAGACTACTCAAAACACAAATTAGCACTAAAAGCAATCTACCATTTTGCATTACAGGTCTGACAGAAATAGCAGAAGTATTGTGCAGCTACTGGAGCTGGGCCTTCCTACAGGACAAGAATTTTTAAGACTACAGCCATAAAGCCATCAATTTTGGCATCACAAATCTGAAATGATAATAGAGGTTACCTTGGAAAGTCTTTTGACTTCATTTTCAGCTAGAGCTTTTGTGTTTGCCTAGAAGATTGCCTTAGAAATGTGAACTTCAAATTCCTTCTTCCATATTTTTCTCTTGCTTGAGGCTGCAAATATTTAGATTCAATCAACCGATCTGTAAACATGGTGTCCCAATTTCAAATTAAATGCAACTCAACTTCTTGACCTCAATATTTGAATTATAACTTTGAAGCTCTCGTCTCTTTGCCTAAACTGCAAAAATCAAAGTATGACAGTGGATAACAGTGAGCAGAGGGTACAGATCAATCTTCAAGAATCCTTCTTTGGCTGCAATATTTACACTGCATGCAATAGTGAAGAGACACATAAGGGGGATCAATTTCCTAAAGAAGGTCGAAACTGATTTTAAGAAGGCAGAAACAAATATTATATATTAAAAGGTAAATGATGACCGTGGGGGAATCTGTTTCAAATATAAGATTAGAAACAAGTAAACAGATAATAAGCATAAATTACCTGAAAGTCAATTTCTTCGTGAAGGTATGCTAAACCAGGAGTTGCATCTTGAGCAATTTTACTATGCATAAGCTCATAATCCAAACGAGCAGCAGATGGAATTACTTGATGAAGATGTCATCTGTGGACAATACTAACACTAAACTTTTTATCCATAAACTCCCTACATGCCTTGGAAAGTAGGAAGATAATATCTTATATGTGCTTATTTAATAAGAGAATGCAAAATAGCAAACAAAATATTGCTTAAAGGACACTAGGGAACAAGTTGAGACCTTAAAAGGGATTTTTATAATCTGAACGCAGATCTTCTTATCAAATATGGCATTTTTAGCTTTTCTACCTCCTTTGAGGCATAAAGAAGGTGCACTTCACCACTTGTAAATGAAATGAGCTCACAAAATTACACAACATAGTCAAATGAAAGGCTGAAAAAAGGCATTACCAATATTGAAAACTACCTGGCACAAAGCCTTCCTCAGTAGCAACCTTTGTAGCATTCTAAAATACCAGTAACTCTATCCTTTTTTTTCTCACTGACCTCTATTTCACTTAGCTCTCCAATCTAAAATGTAGAAACATGGTAACGCTACTAGAGAGCTTAGCCTAAAATTTTGGTGCAAGGATATCTCCCACATTTGATTTGATCAAGAACCAGAGAGATGAGGTTTTACCTACAGCAGTTTCCTGCACCCTTTCTCCTTGGTCTTTTAAAAGCTATTCTTTAGCATTGCATTCACTCGTAAAAGAAGCCAACTTCTCGTTAAGGATCTTCACATATTCCTCTAGAGCTGCCTCTTTTTCATTTGGAAGAAAGACCTGCACAAACAAAGCAAAATCCCAGGCCAAAGAAAATTTCCTGTGAACCCATAAATTGTCTTTTCAGGCATTAAAACCAACCAATATTTTTTTATTGTGAAATCTGGGAAAAACATTGCAGTTGCACAGAAGAAAATGCTTTATTACCCCTTCTATTTTCCCTCTCAAATCAAATCCAACTTTTCCATTTGCAATAATTTTTGTCTGATGACCTTTTCCTCCATAGCCATGTCTTCTGATCCATGCTTAACTGATGATTGAAAATAAAACATCAATAACTTGTAACTTAGAAAACAATAAGTTAAGCACAACATTTATCCTCAATCTCACTAGTTTCATATTCAAAATTTACTCTCAATGCAGAGGAATCCAGAGTCTCACAATGAGATTATGCAACTTCCTCAATTATAGGGTTAAATTACCAAATGGTAGATAGGATTTCAAGAAGCTTACATATCCGAGCAGGCTTAGATTCTCCTCAGCATGATAAAAGCTAGTGCTTCCTTTTCCACTGAAAATCTCTAGCAGCAGCACTCCAAAGTTGTACACATCTAACTTCTCTGAAAATTTTCCTCCCATTGCGTATTCTGGCCACTGCAACACATCATTTACACAAAAAAAATTGCAATTGAAGTCAATGGAGTGTTGATATGCCAAGTAGCTGGGAAGAAAATAGTTGAAGTAATTTACAGTGTGATATATCTTATGAACTACTAACAACTGCTGCAGAATTTCTACACAATCCCTTGACTAGAAGAGTTCGTAAGCCTTTTCACTGCAAATTCTTAACCATTTAAGAACTGTACCTGCTCATATGAGATTATCATATTCCGTGACTGAGAATTACTTAAGAAAGCATATCAAAACGAGCAAAAAGCTTTTGGAACAACTAAAACCAGTCAATTATATTAGGAGTAGCAAAACCAACTTAATTAGTTAAAAGTCAAATACATTACCATAAGAACTCACATCAAGCTCAAGTGAAGACTTGAGAAGATTGACCAAATCATGAATGTGATAAATCCTTGCTATATACATTAAAATTGCAGTTTTTAGTACAAGAAGTGATCTGTAGTATGCAGTAGAGTAGGACCTATAAAATGGAAAAGAGCTGTGATTAACACGATGTCAAAATTAAATACAGTACCAGTCACCATTATCAGGATTCAAGGACATCTTCAATAATTTTAACCTACAAAGCAACCCAATATATCAAGCTAAGCATTTAAACTAGTGGATTAAAGTTTTTGCACACCATAAGCAACGAGGTTGCACGAATGCATGAACAATTAAGCATTAATGCAGGACCAATCTTTTGACCATAGCCATCCAAAACCTCATTACAAGCATCAATTCCATGGTAATTTGCTTCTTACTTCAATGATTTTCCAGCTAACTGAATTGATTAATTTTTTGCACTTGTCTAGCTGGGAACTTAGATAAAGGCAAACAAAACCCGTACCCATCTACACAAGCATTGATGTAAAGTGACAAAATATAAGAAAATGAAAACAGGAGGATGCAGAAGCGCACCAGAGCAGCAACACCTCTTTTTACAATAGATCCATTTGAGTAGAGGCACCTGATGGTTGCAAATCCACACCATTGATCATCTTGACTATAAATTGAATATACATCATTATTAAATCATCCAAAATTAATTGAACCAACAGATAAAGGACAAAAAAAATAATCCGAATAAGACAGAAATATAACACTTCTAGTTGTGAGTCTATCTTTAGAAGACATCAAAACTTTCTTAAAATGTATACCAACAGATTAAGGAAAAACAGACCCTATTATGGCCTGTCTGCTACACAAATCAAATGTAACAAAAGGAAACAAATCACCAATTGAACCACCACATTAATACCGTTTAATAAGAGAATCATGTAATCTTAATATTGAAAGTAAAAATAGAATTTATGCTCCTAATATTTCAAACAGTGTAAATTATCCATAAAATGAGCATTCCAAATCAAGGAGAAGCAAACGGAACATAATAATATATAGGTGACAATGGAAAATCATTCCAATATTTCATGTAAAAAGAAGAATAAATTTCTGAATTTACGTCTATAGCTGCATTATCATACTATATAAACAGAGAAATAGCCAAAATCCGACAAGACAACCTATATCGCATCTCCCTTCATGATTTCGTCAGCTTCGTGACCAATAAATTATTATTATGATTGCAAGAATTATCCAAAACCTCTATACTCTTCGTCTACGAAGAGTAATACAAGGTCGGCATGGCAAGCGTTCGGTGCCCGTGCTTAACCGATGCCAGAGACGGCGAGCTCTTTCCAATTAGGTCCAACGCGTTCGATTTCGCGATGTGCGGCCAATGGTTCTCCTAAGCCCAAGGCTCAAGTAAGATCACTCCATTGCAACAATTATTGCGCTGAATCCTTAAGGTTTCAAGCTGATTTAGTTTTTGGTTAGTGATTTGAGTTGGGAGGGCTAGAGAAACAGAAGTACCAAAGCCGGTGACCGTCTAACAATGTAATCGTTGAATTTACCTATAGAATTTGTGGAGTCGAGCGGACGACGACGAGGGGAGGGAATTTTTAGGGAGGGCGAGATGGAGAACTGAACTGGAAAAGAGGGCTTAGGTCGCGTAGAGGTGAGGTGAATATTCGGGTTCCGGTTAGTTGTAAGGGGTGGAACAAATTAAAAATATAATAATGTTAATAAACTATAAGTAGGATTTTATTTGTTAATTAATTTTTACAGTCAAATTAGTCTCTTTATAAGGAGATTTGGGTTTCTGTGTAATTGAAAAGTAAATTTTACGTCTAAACTAAGATTCTCGTCGACATAGAACATTATTTACGACGAGATTCGCCCGTCGTCGTCAAGTTTGGTCGTAAAAGACTCCTTTTTCTAGTTTACGTCCAATTGCTAGGAATTGATCATTGATGACAAAATATTGATGAGTAGCTTTAATTAGCCAATTCGAATTTTGATCTGTCTCTTTATTGGTGGTCCTCTGTAGTCGACGAGTCGTAAGTTGGATCTGGGGCTGCTTTTTTTTTGTTTAAGCTCGTGGGAGAAGACTTTAAAAGTCTACTACAATGGCTTCTCCAGGGCTGATTGAAAATGGATCGATGTTCCCATGAACTTTTCATTTGAAAAAAACTAAAAAAATTATATAATAATTTTTTTAGTTTTTTTCAAATGAAAAGTTCATGGGAACATCGATCCATTTTCAATCAGCCTTGGAGAAGAGTAGACTTTTCTTCTCCCACGAGCTTAAACAAAAAAAAAAAAAAAAAAAAAGCAGCCTCAGATCCAATAAAGAGACAGATCAAAATTCGAATTGGCTAATTAAAGCTACTCATCAATGGTCAATTCCTGTCCGGGAGGCTGCATGCATGAACTATACAAATTACTTACTCTTTCGTTACTAATGAAAAAGTCATGTTTGAATTACATCGTGTAATTTATAAATAATTATATCTCGAGATTTATTCTTCTATGAAAGTAATAAATAAGGAAAGCTACATTTTAATGCTGAAGAATTAACGTATGTATGCATGCATGCATGCATGCATGTTGAGAAATTTCAAATTTTCTCAACATTGATTATTGAGAATTGAAAGCTAGGGACTAGGGGGGATGTCGAGTCCACCCGAACCAAGTTTTGATGTGTTCAGTCTCTGTTTGTTTATTAGTCTAGTTCTAAAATTTTATTTATGTTGGTTTATTTATTAATTGAACTGAGCCTAAGTTTGTTCCTAGACACTCATGTACATTCTATTGTGACATTAACTAATATATAAACGTTAACGAGATTTCATCCGTTTATTCATTTATTGTTTATTTATTAATTGAGCAATAAAATCATGTTCGTATTCGTTTGTTATTGAGCATATCCTAACCTTGTTTGTGAACGTTCGTGTTCGTGTATCATGCAGATTGATTAATTTTCTTAAATTTCTTCAAAAGGTTAAAGACATTCGCACGTAAGTATGTAGTTTGTGGTCCAAAGTAATATATTCCATTCATTCAGGCGTCGAAGCCTACCTAGCTTTCAATTCTCAATAATTCAATGTTGACAAGATTTGACATTTCTCAACATATACATGCCTGCATACGTAATTCTTCAGCAATATTAACGTATCTTTTCACATTTTATTTTGACTGGTTGACGGCCGTTGCCCCTATTTTACTTCTTCTTCTTTTTTTTTCTTTTTTTTTTTTTTGGCCATTTCAGGTCAAGAGTTAGGCATGAAGATATACAAGAACTTCTTCTCAGTAGGTGTACTCTATTGAAAAATATGTTTGAATAGCCTCTGCTCAAAATGAGAATGTGTAGAATCCTACTTTGGCATGGTCCTATGAAATAAACTTATAACCGTGGAATCGACTCGATCATTTGATAATAAGTTCATAACCATATTCGTTTCTCATTTTGGCCAGAATAGAGATTTTCTAATTCTTTTATTCCATTTAATAAGAATGATAACTAAGAAATATAACTTCATTCATATATAGTACATGTTATTACATATACAGTCATATTCAATTCGATGTAACTGTTCGATTTTATAAGAGATCTTCTATATATAATTTCCCACGTAAAGGCTTACTTTGTAGTTTTGCCCGATCATTAATAAGTTGATTTTGTTTAGATAATACTTCCTATATATGTTCCATTAAAAGAGTCCACTTTGCAATACTATCGAACTACAAAATTGACTCTTCTAATAGAACAGAGGAAATAATAGATAGAAACAACACTAGTAAGGAGTCCTATTAAGACCCAAATTATCATATGTCGAGTTACTAATATATAATTATGTGTAGTCCATAATTAATTTAAAATCTCAATACAAATCATACTCCCCATAAACAGACCAGCTCACAGCTCGAATTGCCACTACTGAGAGACATTAATTTCTGACAATCTCTAATGCGACAACTCAAAACAAAATTAATACGTTATAAGAGATTCGTCAACTCGAGACACGGATGCGATTGCCAACTATTAAATGAAAGCTAGCTCTCTCCTATATATATATATATAAGGCGGTAATGAATCAAAGTTGTATATCTATCTATCTATCAAAGCTTAATTAGCTTAAATTCTTTTGCAGCATCAACAGAAAAATGGCAGGTGCATCTAAGAAAATTATGGTTTTAATGGTGTCGGTCGTGATGCATATTTCTGCTGCTCATTCCGAAACCGGCACGGCAACATATTATACACAAAGTGGCCGTAAGTATATATAAAATTAATCTGCATACTAAAATATGGGTCAGAAATTGAACAATTGATTTTTTTTTTTTTTTTTTTTTTGCAGCACCCACGGCTTGTTTTGCTGCCCGTCCGGCGCTGTACGCGGCGGCGGGTCCGGTGATCTGGGGCTCTAGAGGCGCCTGCGGAAGAAGATATAGAATAAGTTGTAGTGGAGGAACCCCAAATCCTTGCACCGGCGCCAGTGTTGACGTTGAGATTGTTGATTACTGTCCTGGATGCAAAGCCACATTCGATCTCAGCCAGAATGCGTTTGCAGCCATTGCAAATCTTAATGCCGGGACTATCTCCATTGAATATCAGCAGCTGTAATTCGCCGGCGAACGAGCCGTGTTGGAAAATAAAACCAAGCTTAATTAATAAAATATTTATATTTGTCATAAAATTTAGTATTTACTTGTTTAATATATTCTCAATTTTGTTTAAAAAATTAGTTTTTCCGTTCATTCTCATAATTGCGTACTAGTATATTTTGCATAATTGTATGGTCTATATAAATAAGTTGAAGGCATGGTTTTCAAGTGAGGTTAAAAACCTAGCTAGATGTTGCTTTCGTTTTGTTAAATAAAATTGTCCCGTTACGTTCAATATTCATGTTACAGAATTTTCGTAATGAAACTTTTAAATCAAAATATGGAGACTTTCTTAGCCGCTCTTTCTAATAGTCGGAATGTAGATATAAAATATCCCCTATCCAACTTTGGATTTACTCGTGGGATCCGGACAGTCTGGGGGACACTGCGGCTCCCCTCTTCTCAAGAATCCATGCATCCCTTATTTGTGATTTCAAATCCAAAGGTTAATGGTACTCTAGCAACTTTGCGTAAGCTTACGTCGTAAGGCAGAGTTTGGTTCCTATTGATCCACTCTTTTTCCTCTTCAAGATCATCCTGGCTCTTTGTTTTCATGTCGAGAATTGTTTGCAATGAAGAGATATCAAAGGGATTTTTATTACTGTCAGTTACGATCTAGATTAAGAAATATATTCTCAGAATTGGTTAATTTATTGAAAATACTCGATTATTGGTTAAATACCCAAAGCTTATGTTCCAGTTAAATACTCGATTATTGCTATCCTACCATCACTACTACAAAAAGGGATTTTAATTGCGGTTTTTAATGATGGTAAGTTAGCGGACTTTCTACGGCGGGTCAAACTGCTGTAGAAAGTGTAGACTTTCTACTGCGGTTCAAGGTTGAACCGCAGTAGAAAGGGTACACTTTCTACTGCGGTTCAACCTTGAACCGCAGTAGAAGGGTACACTAATTGAACCGCCGTAGAAAGTCTACACTTTCTACGGTGGTTCAACCTTGAACCGCAGTAGAAAGGGTACACTTTTTACACCCGAACCGCATTAAAAGCATTAAAAACCTGCTGCTAAAACCTGATTTAAAGCAAAACCTACTGCTAAAACTTGAAATTTAATACAAATATCACCAACATACAAATTTAAATTGCTTTTGTAATACAGGGGCATAATATCACCAAATATCACCAATGTACAACTATAATATGAACAAGTTTAATTAGTATTCTTCAACTACGGCTAATGCTCCAAAATATAACTAGCGCATAATTTGCGCACTGCATCTATATCCACATTGCTTATTGGAGTGCGGTCGAGCTTGAAGTGCTGCAACAGAGTTTTTGAAATTAAAAAGTATCCGAGTAGCAAAATGAAATACAGTCAATTAAGTAAGTTATGAGAAATATATATTTACCTTTTCAAGTGCCAATGTGGATGATTTCATTGCTATTTGGTACATGTAGTGCATTACGTAGTACCCACACTCCCAATTGCTCGTTTGCTTTTTATGCTAATGAATTAATATATACGAGTTAGAAGATCATACAATTAATTATATACAACACAACGTTGAGTAAAAAATTTAATATTCATAACTTAATATTCATAACTTCATTCATATTAATCTAATTAATTAAATAACTAGGACTCACTAATTGCTACTGATTGAAAAGGCAATTGCATGCATATATTAACTAACCGACAGTACTGGACTCACGGATTGCATGCATAATTCAAATACCTCAATAAATAACATGACTAACTAATAAATTAATTGACTAACACTACTAACTTAGGCTACTAGACTCACGGATTTAATTAAAACAACTAATTGTATACAATTAATTGTATACCACACAACGTTGAGTAAAAAATTTAATAAGAACCAATTTTACCTTAACTACTATCCACAAAGGTTGCATATGTACATTTATTGGCAATCCTAAGAAAGCTTGATAGTTAAACATCACCCTATAAAAATGAAAGCGGAACGAAAATAATTAGCAACATATGTATATATATATATGATTGGCATTAGAAATTATATATGCATTCTAACACTTGTTAATATATATAACTCACTCGTCTATAAGCACAACCGCCTCCTCTTTCTGTGGATTTTGTAAAGAATCCAACCAGTAGACAACCTTTTCTATTGGTCTAATGGCTATTAGCATCCAATGTTCACTGCAAACGAAAAATTTAATGACGTCAGATCTTTAAATCAGTGTTTCTTAAATATTAGAGAAGCGCTTACAGTGTCACTTACCCCTGAAGATAAGGCATCAGATAAATTTCTTTATTCCGATCCTTCAAGTTGCGCGCAATGTAGTGTACCCTATCTTCATACGTATTTCCTATGGGTGTGACATGATCAGCCGAGAGGAAACCTATCCCCTTTCTCCCATTCCTCTCAACTAACTCATGTAAAGCTCTAAAGAATTTACAAATATAGCTTCATTGGTTAGTCTAGGCACATGGAATGCATACTATATATAACATTAATCAGAAATAGGTTATAAAATTAAGTGGAAACTCACTGGGTGAACAACTGCATCAAACAGTTTGAGACCTGGCTTTCTCTAGTCAATAATTCTGCGACATCCTCTCGATCCATCGCAATAGGGTGCTCCACACCTATGACTTCTCTTGTCATTTGAAAGAATAAGCCATTGAAGTCCAAATCTTTCTCCATTCGTAGCTGTAACTCTTGCAATGGATCAGATATCGATGAGGATGACATCTCAATCGGAATCGTCGCCGAAGGAGATGTCTTGTCATCCATAGAATTCATCCGGCATTTTTTCTTTTGGGCACTTTTATCCACCTAACATTATTTGAAATAACATTAAATATACAAAACGGTATTAAGTAATTCAGAAATAAATGAAAGAATATACCCGTGTTACCGGATCCGGCTGAATAATTTCAATCAACTCTATAGGCCATTCCACGAAAAAGGATCTGGCCATTACCACTGTTGCAGCCTCTTCCTCAGGAAATGGTAGCGGGGCAAAGTCATCATAGGAAATTTTGATTGTGACCCTCGCGCACCCTTTCCTAACCTCGCGGCCGTGGTGCTTTTTTTGCTTATAAATATTTCCCTTGGCCACAAGCTTACGCCGCTTTTGCGCATCCTCAGATATGAACATGTGGCATTCACACCTGTCCTGAGATAATAGGCAAGCGAATGAACATTAATCAACTATTAAGTCTAACTTAACAAAGCAAGTGTAATCATGAAACCAAATTCAAGCGTCTTTAATTAGAAGTGACAATATGAAAGAAATTATACATTCAAATTTATTAATTAAATAAAAACTGAAATTTAAATGTAAAATTTCATTATTGTAAAATAAAAATAAAAGAAAGATGTTTAATATACTAAAACAAATGATAGTTTTTTTAATTGCAATAATATTTTTAAAAGGACAATATAAACTTCATTTTAAAAAAAATATAAAGTGTTTGTGTACTTGAATACATATGCAAAACAATAAATAATAAAAATAATTTAAAAGAAAATTAGAAAAATAAAAGTCTACCCAAGAAGAATAGCAGTGATACTCTATAGAAAAATGAAAGACATAAATGTATTTTAAGTACCTTGTAGTCGCTTAAAGAACCCCCGTCAGAGGCTTTCATCGGGTCCGTAGATGAAACAGTTAGCATCTCCAACTTAGGCAAACGAGTAGGGATAAGAGGAGAAACAGGGCTCACAGGGGAAACAGGGCTAGCATGAACCTCAAACAGCTCTGGGCCCATTTCGGAGGTCTCTGGGGGCACGCTCTGAGCTGTGCCACTGTTGATGACAGTGGCTCTGACTGTATCATAGTCAGTCCCCATCTTACCACATAGAAACCCAACCATCATCTTCAACTGTGTTTGACATTCATCTAGCTGGGCAGTGGTTTTCTGAAGCTGTCTCTTAGTTAAATCTAGTTCATCTTTCAGCTTCGGCCTTGTGGATGGGAAAACCTCTGTGATACGTGCCCTGGTAGAATGGCCTCGATAACGATCGGGGTGATCGGTCTTTCCCGTTGCAATGACAAGAATGTCATTCCTACCCTCTGTAACTTTCTCCCCCTGTGACTCGCGGGAACATAGATTGTCCTAAACGTTTTGCCAAAAATATGAAATGTAAATAGATCAATTAAATATAAATAAATACACATATATACAAATTAATCATTTATGTATATTTATTTTAAATATAAAATTGATAACCATAATTATAAAATATAAATAAATGCACATATATACAAATTAATCATTTATTTACTTTACAGTGATAACTAGATAATTATAATTGCAATATAAACATTTAATGACAACCAAATTATTAATTAGCATTTCATCATAGATATCTAGTAATAAATAATCAATTATAATAAAAAAATATATACACGGACACTTTAAATATTAAAAATATTAAAGAAAAAATAAGGAAAAATGGACAGTTCCGTAAAAAGAAAAAAAAATTTTAAAAAGGAAAAATGTGCAGCTCGGCTTCAGGTAGAATAATATTACTAGAGAAAAAGAAAGAAAATAAATGGGCCAAAAGTAAAGGGAAACGGTTTTATCTCTATTCCGCCTAGAGTGTGTTCAAATTTGATTTTTATTTTTTTTACTCTTAAGTAAAAGAACGATGTCTTACTTAAAAGTTAAATATAGTTTTAAATATATGCGTAGCGTAAAGAACTGAAACATAAGAAAATGTATGGTGCAAAACTTACAATTTCCATCCCTACACGCCCAGCCTCTGGCGTGAAGTATTCCCCTTTCTTTTTTGTGTGGGCCTGTCTCCAAAGTAGATGACGGCCTGGCACTGAATAAGAATCTTCGCCTTCTTCTTCGGACTGACCCTCCTCTGAAGGCTTCTTCCAGGATGCAATCACCGCCTCGTCATGCAACTGCTTTCTTCAGCAGTCGGTAGCCACCGCGAGATAAATTATTGTAGAAAGCATTTAAAGTGGCATTCTTTTGCGCTTTTCCACGAATTGCCTAGAGAAAAATATAATGAAAAAATATTATCCATAAAAGATCATGCAATTTCAAATATCCAAAAAAAATAATGAAATCAATTTTAAAAAATATACATGTCATTCTTCTGTCTCGCGGCTAGCCTTGAACTTAATCCATGTCTCCCTAGGGAGATATTTATATTCCAAGCATGGGTCAATACCCTTAAAATCACCATGTATATATCTCCCTAAAAAGGATTTTCAATCTTTCCACCGTTTACCGGCATAAGAAATCCACTTTGTTTCGAGTTCTTCAGTTGATTCAAAAACAAATAATGCCTACAGTAAAAATTAGAAGTAAAAATTTAGGTAAATTTGGGTTCATTTGTATGAAAGAAGAAACAAACAATGCATTATAATTAAAGGAAATACCCGTATTTCCATCCACACTCTCTTCTTGATCTCTTCGGGAACTTTGGGCCATGATTCATATTCCACTATGTCCACTTTACTCCGGGCCGTATATACCACAAAGGTAATCCACTTTGCATGATACTTTTTAGGCTCGAGCTGGGAATCAAAAGAAATGTCAAGAGTTTTCCCCTTGGTACGCATTTTCAATAGATCATTGCAATTTGTAGGCCCTCTACCTCTTCTAGATCTGGTAGAAGAACCATCTCCATTGCCATCACTATGCTCCTCATTTCGTTTTCTTTTAGGGGCCATTGAAGTTACCTTAAACTTCATGTACATAGAAAGAGAATTCAATATAACATATATGCAATTAAAGAAAAGCTTTAATGTCAAATACAAGAATGCTTGTAATGTGAAAAAAAAAGATAGCAATAGAAATACTTTGTGATTTCGCAATGAAGAAGCTTTACATTGATGCAAAGATAGCCTCACATTCAATATATTAATTGCATTCATGACATTAAACCAAGGGAGGTACACACTTCACCTCAACCACAAAGCATTACCCTCCTTTCCACTAAAGAAGAAACCATACATCGCAAAAGATAAAACATTGAAGGAGAAGTGATATTTCAAACTCTACATTCATGAAAAAAAATCCCCTTCATCAAGGAGAACCCTCACAAAGCATATTTCACGCTTTTGAAACAAAGATAAGGGAAAGCTAAGAGGAGATAGTGATATTTGCAATACACAATTACCATTATCCAAATTAAACCAAATGAGGGCCAAAAAAGTGGACTTATAAAGGGTACCATTGATAAAGTACTTCACATTTCACAACCAACAACTAATGAGAACAATCATTAATTTCTACTAAAGGAATAAAACCAAAATTTAGTGAGGAAGGTCAAAGCTTCAAGGGTTAGTACTTCACTCCTAAAAAATACTCTTCTTCCCTAAAGGTACTTAGTGCTTGTGCAATAAAAAATGCTTCACATTCATGCAAAGATTTCTTTACTTTCAACATATATGGGGCTTTGAAGACATTGAGACAAGGGATCCCTAAAGAAAAAACCCTATGAAGAATAAATTTCACAAAGTGGAATCAACAACAAAGCATTGTCCTCATTATTACTAAAGGAGGAACACTAAATCGAATAAGAACCGAAATCAAACACCAATATTCTAAAATTAATCGAGCAAAACCGAAATAAACATTTGAGTTTCTCATATTCATACACTAAACCCGAATTTCAAAGGGTACCTAATGGAACATTAATCAAAACCCTAGGTTCTCAACTTATGTAGGACAAAACACTCAATTCAACAACCAAACCAATGCAACAAACAATCAATAAATCCAAAAGCATTCCAATCATTCATCACAAGGATTAAAACCAAAATCAACCATAAATATCAACCCAAAAACCCTAGTGCAATGGGAAGCATTTACAAAATGTAAGGTCACATTGCAAAAATTTTAAAATGGAAGCATAGAAGGTGGAACCTTTTGTGTGCACTCCTACAACCAAGCCCGAACTATAGGAGGGGGGAAATGGAGAAATGCAAGTCGGGAAAGTGAAGCATAGACCAAGGATCGGCTGCGATGGTGCCCTTGCTGCAGCCGACGGTAGCGCGGGAAAGTGGTCGAGCTCGCCGGCGACAGGAGAAGGCGCGAAGAAGACGAACAGCCGCGGGATAGAAGGTTCGGGAAGCAGGGGAAATGCAGGGGAAAAAAAGGGGAGAAGAGGGGAAGAGAATGAGGGAGGAAAGGAAGTTCAAAAAATTTGAACTTTAATTTTGGACCGACTCGTCGGTTCAACGGCGGTTCAACCGCGAACTGCAGTTGAACCAACTTTCAACGGCGGTTCACTCGTGAACCGCAGTGGATTCTTCTTTCAACGGCGGTTCGCGGTTGAACCGCCGTTGAAAGGTCTCCTCTTTTTTCTTGGTTTAGCATAAGAGAAAAAATTGGAGCCAATTCCCGCACCGGCATATTTTAATATTAATTTTTTTTCCATTTTCAAAAAACTAAGCCCAAAATTTTGTAAATATAATAATACATACACAGATTGTGTATATTTATTAATTATGTACACAATCTCAACTTTTATGAACCATTTCATAATTAAATTTCAAATTTTCCATTGAACCATATATTTGCAATTAAATTTTGCGTGCTACTACACGTACAATAATCATACGTCAAAAATAAAAATTAATCAATTTCGTAAATGTACATGTAAGAGTTGATAAAGTAATAAGCTTCATTATCTTCCCTAAAATTTCTACTTTTTCGACTTGGGCGAACGGGATAAAAAAATCAAATCCACAAATGCATTAGGTACGTATAGTAATATAAAAATTAATTAATATTAGTTAAGTGGCCGAAAAAAAATAAAATAGTTACTGGATTTCATTACCTTACATACATATATATATATATAGATATATAAACATATATATATATATATATATAAACATCTTCCTCTTTTCTCCTTTCCCCTCTTGCACATCATCCAACTCTCTCCTCTCTGCTCTCGATCTCTTGTAAATTTTCACTACATATAAATAAAATATTTTCATTCGAAGAATTGAAGACTTGAAGAAAACTTTTATAATTAAGTCTTATATATATATATATATATATAACGTATTTTGAAAAAAAATGGAGGTTTACGTGAAAACTCTGACGGGGAAGACCATCATCCTCTAGGTCAAATCCTGCGACCCAATTGAGAATGTCAAGGCGAAAATCTAGGAAAAGGGTGCCGCTTCACTCTCTATTTCAATCGTAAGCGTCACCGCGGTTAATTTATGAAAATTGGCTAAAAAAACTTAATAGGGAGTAGCGTTTAGGGTTTAGGGTTTAGGGAGTAGGGTTTAGGGTTTAGGGTTTAGAAAATGATATAAAAATAGAAAATTCATGCATAGCGCGGGAATTGGCTCCAAAAACTACTTTTCTACTTTTCCTTCCTTTTTCTAAATTAAGATGAGTTTTGTGTGTAAATACCTTACATCTTACTCACTCCATCTCATATAGAAAGATCTGTTTCGAATTATACTTTGTATTAACTCAGAAATAATTGTACCATTGAACTCTTTTAATGGTCCGAAAAAAGTTTTAATAGGTAGAAATGGAATGATTAATTGATAGTTAATTTGTTTTTGTAGTACCAGCACCCCCATCTTGTTTTAATGTCTCCATCCCGGCGTTGTACGCCGCTGCCGGTCCGGCGATATGGGGTTCCACAGGTGCCTGTGGAAGAAGATTTAGAATAACTTGCACCGGAGGAACAAAACCGAGCACCCCAAATCCTTGTACCGGCGCCGGCGCCAGTGTTGAAGTTGAGATTATTGATTACTGTGCGGGTTGTGAAGCCACCTTCGATCTCAGCCAGGATGCGTTTTCCACCATTGCTGACCTTAACGCCGGGACTATCTTTATTGAATATCATCAGCTGTAATTCGCCGGCCGGCCGGCCTTTAAATAAATAAATAAAAAGAAGAAGAATAATTAAGACAGTTTAATTTATACAGTTGATTTTTCCTGATTTATTAATTTATGTTTTTCTTGTTGCTAATTTCAGAATGAGTAATAATTTTCAAAGCAACAAATTAATATAATTAATATGGAGTAATTACTTTTCCTAGCCAGTAATAAAACATTTGGTCAAATTCACACTAAACATTAATTAATACTATGTTAATACAAGGTAAATACAATTAGTTGTGAATTTGGTAATAGCTACTAGTAGAGTTCTTGTTTTTAACCCGCATTTTGTTGGTACTTATCGTGGACTTCCTTGTAACGATTCTTTAAGTTTTTGTTTTGGTCTCCATTCAAAAAAAATTATTTTGGTTTTGGTCTCAACAGTAAATTTAATATATTATAATCAGTTTTTATTATTTTCACTACAATTTTTTACTATTTAGCTATATCTTTTTATATTTGCAATACACTTTTTACATTATAAAACTATTTTTTTTAATCCAAAACTCAACCCAACCAAAAAGAACAGGCCCTAAATGGTTGGAGGTATGATGACCATTTATTAATTTAGGAAAATTCATGTACCAAGGGGAATTGTTACTTCAGGTGTTAAAATGCATCAAGTGCCTTATAACGATATCCTTAAATTAACAAAAAAGTAAAGTTCTTATTTATCCAAACTAACTTAGTTTGCAAAATATTTACCAAAATAACACACAAACTCAAAATATATTCCTTCAAGATCATATTTCTCTACCATGTCACCCGAGCATTAAATTCATGTAAAAAAAAAAAAAAACCTTATATATATATATATATATATTGAATATCAAAAACTTGTATACAAGAAAGAAGTAAGAAATATCTAAACATTCTTTGATAATTTAACGTAAATTGCTATATAATCAAGGTAAACAATTTTATATATAATTAATATTGCTTACTAAGTAAGTAATGATGAATAATTTAGAAAAGTTAAGAAATTATAATTTCATGAAGGAGAAGTCCAAATTGTAGGCGCAGAAGCACTTCGGTCTTTCTCTTCCACCGATTTCCGGTCGTTCCTCTCTTTCATTCAAACATGGAAAAAAAAAAAAAAAAAAATTCTATCTGCCAGAATTAACTGTTAGTTTTTCTCCACCAATGAAAAACATGCATCAATGATGAATCTAATTCAGCATATTTGAGTTCATATTTAAGCCATTCTGATAGTTGATTCATCACAGCAGCAGCATATTTGAGTTCCTATGTAAGCCATTCTGATAGTCGCCCCCCCCCCCCCCCCCCCCCCCCCCACCCACCCACGCACTAGTGGGACAGATGATATTTTGACAACTAAATTTAATGCACGTGTGTTTTTTTTTTTTTTTTGCAATATATATATATATATTTATACAATACTTATTATTTTAATATGAACGTCATTCTTTACCAATTAAACTCAATATATTTCATTTTTTAAACAGGGTACGCGATACTTTCAGCACATAAATTCAATACACGTATATAATAATTGTGATTTTAAAATATACGTAATACTTTATAGGCTAATTCAGTACTTCAGAACCTAAAAGCGATACACGATAAATCGGTATATAAATTCAATACAAGCGATACTTCAAATGCTTAATTCAGTAGTTCAATATATATATTCAATACATACTATACATGTAACATTTCAGAGGATAAACTTGATGTGCACGTCGTTAGACTGCAGTACTATGTCATATACAAATTTTTGCTTTTATTTTTATGATTGTATACACTACGTACTCTACTCTATATCCTGTTACAAGAGTTTTTTTTTTTTTTTTTTTTTCTTTGGAAGTAAATGCTGCAAGAGTTAAACATACAATTACTTGTGAGTTTAAAAAAAAAATTGCAATTTTAAATATAATTGTTTTCTATAAAAGGCTAGCGATTAAATATATATATTGTCAATATATGATTCAATACTGGGAAATTTTTAATTTGACATTTCTCACACATGCATTCACACGTTCATTTTTCAGTAAAACTGTATCTTTAATTTCTTGCTTAATTAAAGACATTTACTTATTCCTCAAAAAAGAAAAAGGACATGTACATATTTTAAGGAATGGCATATTTTTAAATGTAAAGAGTATATTATAAATGTAAAAGGATGATTAAAAAATACAAATGAAAAACATTAAATAAAAAAATTAAAAAAAAAGACTGGTATAACGAAGGGAGGTTAGTCCTGCTGCGACCAGAATTGGTCTCTCTCTCTCTCGATGATTAATAGTAATCTGTCGGCTGTGGAAAACCATTAATACGTAGCACTATTAGTCGTACGTTGCATCACATGTTATTTATTTAATACAAAATATGAACAAAGAAAATACAAAATCATAAGTAGGGTCTGAATATATAACTGAATTAATACTTTGAAATAACTGGTATTATGGTATTGGTCACGAGTATCAATACTCATACTATTTAGTATTTACTAATATTAATTTTTTAGATTCAAAAAAAAAAAAGCATGCCCGTATGCGTACCATGTATAAGTGGTCGCACAAGTGAACGGGTTTCACGTATTTTTTAAAATAAACTCTTTGAAAGAATGATTTTTATTTTTTTTTTAATTTATTGACTAGGTACACTCGGCGACCTGGTCCATGAATGTATTTCCAAATTCCAAACTAAAGAAAAACAGACCCGGAAGAGACTTCGGCCACTGTAACGGTTTGACCGGATTGATCTCACTACATTTACCTTCAAAAATTCAACTATAAAAAGGCCGATGTATCCTTGGGTGTTTCTCATCGATCTTCAAGCGAAATTATTTTCTTAGCAAAACCTTAAAGTTCGATCAGGAGCCATGAATATGATGCGACTTGTCCTGACGGTTGCCTTGGTGGCAACCCTCGTTTCCGTTGCTTCTGCTGCTTCCGGCACTGCCACTTACTATACACCTCCCTACGTTCGTAAGTATATATAATACTATTTCATCCGCTCTACAAAAAAAATCATATTTTTATTTATTTTTAACCAATAACTTTGTTGGTCTCTAAACTTTATTTTTTGTCGCACTTTTGTCTTTGAATTTCAAATTGATTGATTTTAGTCTCTAAATTTGGATTTTCCATCCATCCATGTGTAACCCCATTGCCAAAATTCCAACCAAGGTAGACACGTGACCTAAGCTTCCGCACCATTAAAGGGCTACACCCTTTTTTTTTTTTTTTGTGAAACTTTTGGTCACTACCTGAATTATCTTTATTAGTGGCACGCTTACATCATATGTTTACCCGGAGGTTTATGTTTGTCAAAATTTTGATGATGGATTATACGGGGATGGAAAATCAAAGTCTGGGGACGAAATGAAAGTATGACATGAGGTCAATGTTAAATATTAATGGAGTTTATTATCTTTCCTTTTTCTTTTTCTTATTTTGTTCAAAGGGAAAAGTACGTCGCTTTCTTAACTTTATAAGTTTTCATATGTTGTTCATAAAATGTTTATTACAAGAAATGACGATAAATTAATTATTTTAAGTGTTGTATTTTATCACTCGTAAAGTATTGTACCTTTTAAAAGTAAGACGTTAAAGAAAGTTGTTTTGTTTTGATTTTTCTTAATGATATGTGCAGCATCTTCATGCTACGGGTACCAGGACAACGGTGTGATGATCGCCGCCGCTAGCGACGCGATCTGGGACAACAGGGCGGCGTGCGGGAGAAACTACAGAGTGACATGCACCGGCCGGACAAACGACGGAGTGCTGAACCCTTGCAGGGGAAGTGTTGTGGTTAAGGTTGTGGATTATTGTCCCCCCGGCTGTGCTGGAACAATTGATCTCTCTCAAGAAGCTTTTGCCATAATTGCCGATCCAAATGCTGGAAAAGTTACTATTGATTATGAACAGTAAGCCTCTAATTATTTGGCTTCGTTTACTCCACTTCAAGTACTAGAAAATATGTTTTGGGGTATTTGATGGTTAAATTGCTTCGTTTGTCCCTGAATTTGATTTGTTGTCCAAACTCAATCTCAAACAGCACATGAGAGTTGACTTAAACCAAGTCAGAAGGCGAATAAAGTGATTTAACGTTTTTCTCTCATTTGGTGTCATTTTTAAGTTGTGTGAATCTCACATACTAATTAAAAATAGTTCATATATTATCATATTTTTATTTGGGACAGTCAGAAAACTGTTGTACAATTTTAGTTCTTATGTTATACATTTATGGCTTTGTCGATCAATCCAAATAACATCGGCTTCACATTTTTGTTCGTATTTTACAGGGTTTGAAGATGGAGTTCGATGCTTCAAAGAAAAGAGGACGTCCAACACATATCTGAATGATAATTGGAAGTAAAATATCCATTCTAAATAAAAGTTTGATGAAACTAGCTACTATCTTGTAGCATGTATGTGTAACAAATAAGTGTTTGAATTATGAAACTCTTTGAAGTTATAAATTTTCTTCTATTTATAACTTAATTTATGTTTAATTTGAAGTATAATCGAGTTTAACAAGCTGTTTAATCAACTTGAAAGTGATGAATGAAGCAAAGCTACATCAAATTTTCTAATCAATTTTCACTTTTAATTTCAAGGGTAAATTACAACAATCCCAATATGCATATTGTTTAAATTACTAAATGAATATAGTACTTTGTAAAATAGTTAATAACTCCATTGGTCCCTAAAATTGGACTTTTGTCGAACTTTCATCCCTAAATTTGAAATTGTTTCTCTTTAGTCCCCAAACGTGGATTTCTCCTCTCTCTATAGTTCACTGTCCAATTTCTGTCCAAAATCAGCCATCATTAGCGAGCATGTGCAGTAGGCGTGCCGTTATTTTTTTTGACCAAGTACCAAAATTGCCTCTAACTAACTGCATGCCTACTCCTTAATTGTGACCGCCGGCAATGGCTGATTTTTTACGAAAATCAAACAATGGATTATATAGAGATGAAAAACCTAAGTTTAAGGCCAAAAGTGAAACAATTTCAAATTCAAGAACGAAAGTGCGAAAAAGACCCAAGTTTGAGTACCAGAGTTATTAACTCTTTGTAAAATGATGACCAGATGGACCTCGTAGTTTGAGCAAATTACCACACAAACCTCATGACAACATAGTAGGTAGAATTTGAATTATTATACTAATAGAAAATTCTAAGTACATTTTATAATCTACACTAATAATATATAGAAGAAATTATTTTATGCACCCGTTGCATAAATTGACACTATGCAACCTGTATTATTTAAGGGTAAAAGCATAAATTTTTACCAAAATGATAAAAGAAAAAAAAATAAAAATAAGGTCATATTTATTTATTTTAATTTTGAATGGTCTATTGTACTTTAAAAAAAAAAAGTGGATGCAACGATTACATATGATTATATAGAATAATTTTATATTGGTAATGCAAAATCTCAGAAGAGTCCCTGCAAGTGGCAAACTCAAAGTCAAAATCGACAGGGTTAGTCAAAGTTAGAATCAAAGTTTAAGTCCATACCATGCCCAATTGGATTATTATTTTTATTGTTTTGAAAACGGGTCACATGATTCGGAGCCCAACATCAAAGTTGAAGAACCCATAATCAAGGCCCACGCATAAAATGGAAAATATGCAGTAATTAGATAATGGTGATGCCCAAAATGTTGAAAAAAAAAAATACAATGAGTAGGATTTTTTTTCCCCAAATATTCATTTTGGCCCCATATAAATACCAAAACAAACCAAAAAAAATTGAAATTCCCATGAAAACGAATCTCCCAATTTCGTTTTCTTCAACAACAAAAAAAATTTAAAAAAAAAAATTTTACAGTAGAAAACGAATTTCTACTGAAAACAAATACATCAAGGACATTTTTTTAAAAAAATTTCAAAACGAATTTGAATTCGTTTTCTTACAGAAAATTAATTTTATCTTAAAAAATTTAAGTGAAATCGTTTTCTCCTGCCAGAATTCGTTTTCTACCAAAAAAATTAATTTATATATTTTTAAAATAAAATTAATTAAGTAATTCTATGTAAACTAATGTAAAAAATAAGTAAATAATTATTTTATAATTAAAAACAAGTTCACCAACATCGTTTCTAAATTTTTATGGTTTTTAAATATAAATATTATTTAATGTAAAACTCATTATGGTGATTCGAAATGGACACCCGTAATTTATTTTTTAGTTTTAGGGGAACAAAGGCAATACATAATTATATAATTTGTAATTGAATAAAAATTTTAAATATTTTTTTTTGTTAAATATTTTTGAAAAAACGAATTTAGTGAATAAAATTATTATTAAGCTTTTTTTTTAAATAGAGAAAAATAATTTAGTAGAAAACAAATTCTGGCAGGAGAAAACGATTTCACTTAAATTTTTTTAAAATAAAATTAATTTTCTATAAGAAAACGAATTCACAAAATTCGTTTTCTTTAGAATTTGTTTTTTTTAAAAAAATTTCCTCAGTAGGAAACGAATTCAACTACAAAAATTCAAAATTTTTTTTTCTCAATTATAAGAAAACGAAGTTGCCAGATTCGTTTTTTGGGAAAAACAAATCTGCAAAAGAACGAATATGGCAACTTCGTTTTCTATAGACTGGGAATGAAAAAAAAAAAAACTTGTGTATTTTAGTAATTTTTGGTCCCAATATGAATATTGGGGGAAAAAATCCCAATGAGTGGCAAAAATGGCGTAGGGTTCAAAATGGCCTAATCACTCTTATTAAAATGGACGATGCGCCGTTAACATGTATTTTACACAATTTTGTCGCTTCCTCCTCCTCCTTGTGCCAAAATGGCACAAGGTTAAAGATGGTCTAATCACTCTGGCCAAAATTAACGGACAATAAACCTTTAACATGTAATTTATATATATTTTTATCGAGTAATGATATACTCAGCAACAAATCATAGCAACTTTTTAATAGTAACTCATGTGTCATGCATTCATTGGCCAATTATTTGATATTAATAAAAATGTAACCAATGAATGCATGCCACATGAGTTACTATCAAAAAGTTGCTATGATTTATTGTTAAGGCCACTAGTACAAAAATGATCAAAGAAGGCGCTCATTTGGAGGCGGATGTACAAACACCCGCATCCAAAGGGGCTGAAAAAGCCTTTGGAGGCGGATGCAGCATCCACCCGCGTCCAATAATTAATTATTGGAGGCGGGTGGATGTTGAACCCGCCTCCAAAGAAAATTGGAGGCGGGTGCAACATGCACCCGCATCCAATACTTAACTATTGGAACTATTGGAGGCGGGTGTATGTTGCACCCGCCTCCAAAGACAATTGGAGGCCCTTTGGAGGTGGGTGCAACATCCACCCGCCTCCAATTAGGGAGGTAATTGGAGGCGGGTGACCCCTTCACCCGCCTCCAATTTCAAAATACGAAAACGATTTTTTTTAAATTTTCAATACTAGATTAAAAATTGCATTTATTTTGGACTGTTGAAAATAATTTTAAAAATTTGTTGAGATTCTAGCGAAGCGAAAAATTAGTAGATAATAAAAATCACAAGTTTTAAAAGAAATATATAATTTCGATTTTAATATTAAATACATAAGTATATGTAGCGTAGTGGTCAATTTAATGTGCAAGAGCTAAGTGAAACTCTAGGCGCGAGTTCGATTCTTACTAAAGCCATAAAGTGCAAAAAAAGAAATTAAATGTTTTTTACGATGGGTTATTGGAGGCGGGTGCAATTTTGCACCCGCCTCGAATAACACTTAATGGAGTGCACCCGCCTCCAATATAGGAACATTGGAGGCGGGTGCACTCCAATATAGGAGCATTGGAGGCGGGTGCACTCCAATGCTCCTCTTAACAGAGGCGGGTGCGGGTCCCTCCAAATGGAGGCGCCCGCAGCTGAGGCGGGTGCTGCATCCAATCCCCCTTAGGACCCGCCTCCTAAGGGGGATTTTGTAGTAGTGGCTATCATTACTCATTTTTATCACAACGACAAATTAAATGCTTGTACGTTGTTTGTTTAATACTTTGCTGTGTATTGTAGGACCAAATGAAACTGAGATAATTAGACAGAAGGACTTAGTAAATTCACTCGATTTATACTACTTAAAGTTCAACAATACATTAAGTTCATGGAATAAACTTTTAAAACCTCAAAGAGTTTCTTAATTCACACATAAACGCTACAAAGGTAGTACTAGCTAGCTGATCCTCTCATGATCATCAAACTTTTATTCTTCAATGAAAATTCAAGGACAACTTATTTCCAAGCATCATCATTATTATTATTATCATTATTATATATGTTGACACTTTTCCTTTTGACAGCATCAAGATCCAACTTCAAACCCTGAAAAATACAAACAAAATATAAGAACTAAATTAATATAGGAATAGATTATTAAAATTGAACAGGTAAATAACACTATCGATCTTTTAAATCTCGTGATTCTGCATGGTCCCTTATCTTAAAAATAGTTTAATTTTCTTTTTCAATATATAAATGGTCCTTTATTGCATATATAGATTTCGACGTCTCATAAGTAACCGTTGACCCTAAAACCAAACTTGCTTAAATATATACGGTAATTTTATTATGCGAATATCCATATTCTACTAGATTTGGTCTAATTTTGAGAGGAAAAAAACAAAACACTTTTATCCACAATTTTGAAGGCAATGAACCCAAATAATTATTAGAGGGCTTACTGTGTATATTCAATGTTAACTTTTCCAGCATTTGGATCGGCAATAATGGATGGCAAAAGCTTCTTGAGAAAGATCAATGGTTCCGGCACAACCAGGGGGACAATAATCCACAATCTTAACCACCACACTTCCCCTGCATGGTTGCAGCACTCCTAGGTTTGTCCGTCCGGTGCATGTCACTCTGTAGCTTCTCCCGCAAGCTGCCCTGTTGTTCCAGATCACGTCGCTTGCCGCGGCGATCATCACCCCGTTGTTCTGGTTCCCGTAGCATGAAGACGCTGCATAAAATAAGTAATTTTTCATAAATTTTTTCACTAGTGATATTCTTATTTTTTAAATATTAATTACTTATGAACTACGTGTAATAACATAAGTAATATAACAAAAAGTGAAAAAGATAAAATTATGTCCCTTCTATTTGAGCAAAATAAAAAATGGAAACTAAACTATTTAAGTGGAACGGATACTTACGAACGTAAGGAGGTGTATAGTAAGTGGCAGTGCCGGTAGCAGCAGAAGCAACGGAAACGAGGGTTGCCACCAAGGCAATCGTCAGGACAACTCGCATCATATTCATGGCTCCTGATCGAACTTTAAGGTTTACTTAAAAAATAATTTTGAGTTGGAGTTTGAGCTTGAAGATCGATGAGAAACACCCAAGGATGCATCGGCTTTTTATAGTTGAATTCTTGAAGGAAGTTGGGTGTGGGATGGGGTAATGGAACACGACTCTTCAAACATTTTGGAGTAGTTCCGGGTTTGGGTAATCCGAAAGAGTAGTGGTCATTTCCAGCTACCCGTAAGATGGTGCACGAGAATAAGATTAGAAATAGGTATTTTATATCTGAAAATAGATAAATTGTTTAGTAAATGAATCTTAAATTGATTTTTAAAATATATATATACTAACTTAAATGATTAGATTCTTATACGAACCCATCATATAAATTTTAATCCAAAAAATTAATTACTCATTCAATTCATTTCCATTTTTGTGTGCTATGCACACTGTGGATAATAAGGCCTGGACAGGAATTTAGACCTGGCAAATTGACCTGTAACCCGTCAGACCGACCCAACCCATCCTCCTTTTTAACCCGTTGGGTTGGGTCAAACGGGTTGCGGGTCAAAATTTGACCCGTACCTAACGAGTTGGGTCGGGTCGAGTTGAGGTCAACCCGTGAGTTGCATTTTTTTCCCAACCCGTACCTATTGTCTTCATTACTGACCCGCACAAATGTATATGAATTATGATGTGTGACCCGAGGCTCAAATTTGCATTAGATGCAATCTGACCCGTGCGGGTCAGTAATGAAGACAATAGGTATATATATATATATATATATATATATATAATGACACATGTATAATTAATGTGAGAGTTCATTTTATTTTTGTAAATTAAAATTAATTCATGCTTTTTATTTCTTAATTTATTTACTTACTTATTCACAGATTATATATAAAAGTGTTTTTAAAAATTTTTTATAAGAAGATTTTAAAAGTTTTAAAGTACAAGTTTTCAAAAATATTTTTTTATAGCTAAAAATGTGTTTTGATTAGTATTTTAGCAAAATATTTTTATTATAAAAAATGTGTATGAATAAAAAAATAGTGAATACAAATAATTATATAATAAAATTATGTACTAATAAATTGAATGATAATATTGTCCTAAAAAATAGAATTATTTGTAATTTATGTTGACACTTATGTATTTGTAGTTTGTAAGAATAAAGAACAAAAAATAACTACTGTATAACAAACAGAAAATGAAAAATAATACCAATGTTATTGGGAAAAAGAGTTTGGGATGGTTTTAGGGGGGAGGGGATGGTGGTGGTGGGTGGGTGGGGGAGCGGGGAGGGTATTGAGGGTGTGTACAGTGAGGGAAATGCGGACGAGGGGATGGAGTGAGGAATTGAGGACTGAGAGTGGGAGGTAGGGGACGGGTTGGGTAGCTTTATATATTTTGTTAAAATAATTTATTTGTGGGTCAACTACGGGTTGAGGTACGGGTTATAACCTGTCGGGTTAAATAAATTTAATCTATTAAGTCAACTAATTTAACCCGCTGGTGTTAACCAATCTGGACATGATCCAACCCGTCTTTGACCCTTCATTCAACAGGTTAATTTGGGTCATGACCCGTTAAGTACGAGTGAAAGATTAACCTAACCCATAACTCGCCCAATTGACACCTATAGGAATTGATGATTGATGACAAAATATTGATGAGTAGCTTTAATTAGCCAATTCGAATTTTGATCTGTCTCTTTATTGGTGGTCCTCTGTAGTCGACGAGTTGTAAGTTGGATCTGGGGCTGCTTTTTTTTGTTTAAGCACGTGGGAGAAGACTTTAAAAGTCTACTACAATGGCTTCTCCTGGGCTGATTGAAAATGGATCGATGTTCCCATGAAGTTTTCATTTGAAAAAAATTAAAAAATTATTATATAATTGAATTTGTAATGGATCGAATTAATGCTTTAAAAGAAAATCTAATATATTTGAATTTAAAGAAATTTTTTTTTTTTGGTTAATTAAAGTATAATTCTTCTGTTCTATTAGAAGAATCGGATTTTGATAATTTATTATAAATTTCAAGATACAATACATAAAATATGTAATTTGTCACTTTTTATTTCACTAATATCTTTACCTTTTAAGTGTAGTATAATTTTAGATCACATATTATTATATTAATATAGGTAAGAAGAGTAAAAAAAAATGGTAATGAACTTTTTATATTGAAACAAAAATACATATTAAAAGTAGACTCTTAAAGTGACCAGAGGAAGTTATAATTTCAGCTTTTAAATTTTTTTTTTGTTTTTCCCACTTATGAGAATAATGATCTTTCATTATCAACAAGAAAAGAGAATGAAACTTGAAAAGACTTAGGCCCTGTTTGGTACCTACTCTAAAAATATATTTTTGGAAGAAAAAAGGTAGGCATTACACTTAAAATGTGTTCGAAATATGGAAAATATTTGTAAGGGCCAGCGGAAATATCAAAATTAATAAGTAGCGTGCAATTTTTACATAATATTTAATAAGGGCAGTAGATTATTAGTCATAAATTTAAAAATAAAATTATATTTGTATAGACTTAAATACCCTCAAATAATTAACGATGACAAAAAAAAAAAAAAAGAACAAAATAAACCTTCCTAATCTCAAACTTTAAACCTTATTTTCATCGTTTGAGTCCCCTTCCCTATTTTTGTGAACTTTACCGCCGCCCCCATTGCTGTGTTCAGTTTTAGATTCAACATCAAGTTTTTCTAATTGCTTAGGGCTTCAGTCAATCAATTCAATAACCTTCTTGCATTGCAGCATCCTCTACCCAACAAAATATTTCGTATGGAGAATGAACCTCAACCAAATTGGGAGGACAATCAGCAAAGCATCATTGGGAGACAATCTTCCCAACACATCATTGGGGGGACAATCTTCCCAGTGCTGGAGGTGCATCAAGATTCACTGGAACTGCATCAACAGAATCAACCTCAATCAAATTTTCTTACCTTTATTTTTCTACTGTTTTCTTTCTCAGCCGTCTCTCATACATATATTCCAAAGCATCTTCCAAGACCTGGATTTCATCATCGGGAACTTCCGGCCGAACTCCGGCGGCAAGACAATCTTATGTTTATGCTTCTTTTCCACTGTCGATCAGCAAAGCATATTGGGAGGACATGTTATTATTAATTTATAGTCTCGTTCACTATCATTATTCTCTTGGATTTGTCCAGAAATCATAAACATAAACAAATTATTTAAAGGATTTTACTTGATGCTTGTTAATTTGAAACTAATGCTCATAATTTGTAATCCTATTCCTGAATAGTGTTCAATCCATCACAGAAGTTTGATGTTGAATCTGAAACTGAACACAGCAATGGGGTAGCGGCAAAGTTCACAAAAGTTGGGAAGGGGACTTAAATGATGAAAAGAGAGTTTAAAGTTTGAGATTAGGAAGGATATTTTTTTTTTTCCCTGGGTTAATGATTTGAGGGTATTTAAGTCTATATAAATATAATTTTATTTTTAAATTTATAACTAATAATCTATTGCCCTTATTAAAAATTATGTAAAAGCTGTGTCCTATTTATTAATTTTGATATTTCCACTGCCCCTTACGAATATTTTCCGTTTGAAATGTGTTTTGGGCATGTTTTGAATCACATACCAAACATGCCCTCAAAATGTGTTTTAAGATGACAAAACTCAAGGCACAATCTTGGTAATAGTCACTAAACTGATAATATTTTTCAAGGGAAAATGGCAATTTTGGAGTTTTAATACACATTTAGAGGGGTGTTTTTGACAAACCAATTGGGGATTTTTGTGCTTTAACCAAATCTTGGGCGGTTTTTTTGGGTTCAGATCCTATTTCCCCAATTGTGTGTCCCTACTGTGTCTCCACTCACATATGTGAAGGACCCGATAGTAGATCCACTAGTAGGCTCTCCACATATGTAAAGGGAGACACAACAAGAATATATTAATTGGGGACATAGGATCTGATGCCGATTTCTTCGAGCTAGCTTCTACTCAAATTTTTTTACTTGCTTTTGGGAAGTCAACCATGGCATTGACCAGTTTTTTCTCCATTCCTAGAAACTGCAAGTCGACAAGGACCCCCACCATATCCCATCAAAGAAAAACCCAGAAAAGCACAGCAGCGATGGAGTCCAAACCGTGACGTATAGAGAAGGGCAAAACCTAAGGCCTGTATGGAGGCATCTTTTGAGAAGCATTTTAGGCCAAAATTAGTGGGTCCCATGCCAAAATATTATTTCGAATGCATTTTGTGCTTTATCAATTTGAAAGGTCTTTTGGAAGCTGTTTGTTTTGTATTTTGGAAAAAGTTTTCAGATTTTCCTTTCTCATTTTTTTGCGTTTTGGAATATTTTTGGAATGTGTTTTGAGTTTTGCCATGTTGAAACACATTTTGAGGGCATGTTTGGTATGCGATTCAAAATATGCACAAAACATATTTCAAACACATTTTGAGTGTAGGATTCACTTTTTTTCTCCCAAAAATATGTTTTGAGAGTAAGTACCAAACAAGGCCTAATCTTTTCAAGTTTCATTTTCTCTTTTCTTGGTGATAATGAAAGATCATTATTCTCATAAGTGGGAAAAACAAAAAAAAAATTAAAAAGTTCAAATTAAATTATAACTTCCTCCGGTCACTTTAAGAGTCCACTTTTAATATGTATTTTTGTTTCAATAAAAAAAATTTATTTTCATTTTTTTTACTCTTCTTACCTATACTGATATAATAATATGTGGTCTAAAATTATATTGCACTTAAAAAGTAAAGATATTAGTGGAATAAATAGTGACAAATTACATATTTTATGTATTGTATCTTGAAATTTATAATAAACTATACATTTTTAAAATCCGATTCTTCTAATAGAACAGAAGAATTACTCTTTAATTAACAAAAAATTATATATATTTCTTGAAATTCAAATCTATTAGATTTTCTTATAGAGCATTAATTCCATTACAAATTCAATTATATATATAATAATTTTTTTAGTTTTTTTCAAATGAAAAGTTCATGGGAATATCGATCCATTTTCAATCAGCCTTGGAGTAGAGTAGACTTTTCTGCTCCCAAGAGCTTAAACAAAAAAAAAAAAAAAAAAAAAGCAGCCTCAGATCCAACGTACGACTACAGAGGACCACCAATAAAGAGACGGATCAAAATTCGAATTGGCTAATTAAACCTACTCATCAATGATCAATTCCTGTCCGGTAGGCGGCATGCATGAACTGTACAAATTACGTACTCTTTCGTTACTAATGAAAAAATCATGTTTGAATTAGATCGTGTAATTTATAAATAATTATCTCTCGTGATTTATTTTTCTATGAGATCGAGAAAGTAACAAATAAGGAAAGCTACATTTTAATGCTGAAGAATTAGCGTATGTATGCATGCATGCATGTTGAGAAATTTCAAATTTTCTCAACATTGATTATTGAGAATTGAAAGCTAGGGACTACGGGGGATGTCGAGTCCACCCGAACCGAGTTTTGATATGTTTAGTCTCTGTTTGTTTATTAGTCTAGTTCTAAAATCTTGTTTATGTTGGTTTATTTATTAATTGAACTGAGCCCGAGTTTGTTCCTAGACACTCATGTACATTCTATTGTGACATTAACTAATATATAAACGTTAACGAGATTTCATCCGTTTATTCATTTATTATTTATTTATTAATTGAGCAATAAAATCATGTTCGTTTGTTATTGAGCAGATCCTAACTTTGTTTGTGAACGTTCGTGTTCGTGTATCATGCAGATCGATTAATTTTCTTAAATTTCTTCAAAAGTTTAAAGACATTCGCACGTAAGTATGTAGTTTGTGGTCCAAAGTAATATATTCCATTCATTCAGGCGTCGAAGCCTAACTAGCTTTCAATTCTCAATAATTCAATGTTGACAAGATTTGACATTTCTCAACATATACATGCCTGCGTACGTAATTCTTCAGCAAAATTAACGTATCTTTTCACATTTTATTTTGACTGGTTGACGGCCGTTGCCCCTATTTTACTTCTTCTTCTTTTTTTTCTTTTTTTTTTTTTTTTTTTTTTTTTTTGGCCATTTCAGGCCAAGAGTTAGGCATGAAGATATACAAGAACTTCCTCTCACTAGGTGTACTCTATTGAAAAATATGTTTGAATGGCCCCTGCTCAAAATGAGAATGTGTAGAATCCTACTTTGGCATGGTCCTATGAAATAAACTTATAACCGTGGAATCGACTCGATCATCTGATAATAAGTTCATAACCATATTCGTTTCTCATTTTGGCCAGAATAGATTTTCTAATTCTTTTATTCCATTTAATAAGAATGATAACTAAGAAATATAACTTCATTCATATATAGTAGATGTTATTACATATACAGTCATATTCAATTCGATGTAACTGTTCGATTTTATAGGAGATCTTCTATATATAATTTCCCACGGAAAGGCTTACTTTGTAGTTTTGCCCGATCATTAATAAGTTGATTATGTTTAGATAATACTTCCTATGTTCCATTAGAAGAGTCTACTTTGCAATACTATCGAACTACAAAATTGACTCTTCTAATGGAACAGAGGAAATAATAGATAGAAACAACACTAGTAAGGAGTCCTATTAAGACCCAAATTATCATATGTCGTGTTACTAATATATAATCATGTGTAGTCCATAATTAGTTTAAAATCTCAATAGAAATCATCCTCACGATAAACAGACCAGCTTACAGCTCGAATTGCCACTACTGAGAGACAATTAACTTCTGACAATCTCTAATGGGACAACTCAAAACAAAATTAATACGTTATAAGAGATTCGTCAACTCGAGACACGGATGTGATTGCCAGCTATTAAGTGAAAGCTAGCTTTCTCCTATATATCTATATATAGAAGGCGGTAATGAATCAAAGTTGTATATCTATCTATCTATCAAAGCTTAATTAGCTTAAATTCTTTTGCAGCATAAACAGAAAAATGGCAGGTGCATCTAAGAAAATTATGGTTTTAATGGTGTCGATCGTGATGCTTATTTCTGCTGCTCATTCCGAAACCGGCACGGCAACTTAATATACACAAAGTGGCCCTAAGTATATATATAATTAATCTGCATACTAAAATATGGGTCAGAAATTGAACAATTGATTTTTTTTTTTTTTTTTTTTTTTTGCAGCACCCACGGCTTGTTTCGTTGCCCGTCCGGCGCTGTACGCGGCGGCGGGTCCGGCGATCTGGGGTTCTAGAGGCGCCTGCGGAAGAAGATATAGAATAAGTTATAGTTGCACCGGCGCCAGTGTTGACGTTGAGATTGTTGATTACTGTCCTGGATGCAAAGCCACATTCGATCTCAGCCAGAATGCGTTTGCAGCCATTGCAAATCTTAATGCCGGGACTATCTCCATTGAATATCAGCAGCTGTAATTCGCCGGCGAACGAGCCGTGTTGGAAAATAAAACCAAGCTTAATTAATAAAATATTTATATTTGTCATAAAATTTAGTACGAGGCATACTAAACGCAGTAACCGTTTTACTAAACGCAGTAACATTCCCCTGTGAAAAGTCTATTTTACCCTTAAGTATTAAAAAAAAATTCCATACAATTTCACACTATTCACAAGAACATTAGGAAAATACCGCCCTTTGTGGGCAGTATTTTCCCAGAAAATACCACCCACTGTGGGCGGTATTTCTGGGGGAAATCCAGGAATACCGCCCACAGAAATACCGTCCACAAAAGGCAGTATTTTCGCAAAATTTTATCCCGTTTCGAAAAAATGTGTAGGTTATTTACATACCGTGTAATATGGATCGTACTCGTGACTATAAAATGAAATGTTGTGCGGTATTTTTTATTTTTTTTTTATCTAAAGGGTAAAATAAACTTTTCATAAGGGAATGTTACTGCAAATAGTAAAACGGTTACTGCGTATAACAATTTCGTTTAGTATGAGGTTTACTTGTTTAATATATTCTCAATTTTGTTTAAAAAATTAGTTTTTCCGTTCATTCTCATAATTGCGTACTAGTATGTTTCGCATAATTGTATGGTCTATATAAATAAGTTGAAGGCATGGTTTTCAAGTGAGGTTAAAAGCCTAGCTAGATGTTGCTTTCGTTTTGTTAAATAAAATTGTCCCGTTACGTTCAATATTCGTGTTACAGAATTTTCGTAATGAAACTGTTAAATCAAAATATGGAGACTTTCTTAGCCGCTCTTTCTAATAGACGGAATGTAGATATAAAATATCCCTTATCCAACTTTGGATTCACTCGTGGGATCCGGACAGTCTAGGGGACACTGCGGCTCCCCTCTTCCCAAGAATCCATGCATCCCTTATTTGTGATTTCAAATCCAAAGGTTAATGGTACTCTAGCAACTTTGCGTAAGCTTACGTCGTAAGGCAGAGTTTGGTTCCTATAGATCCACTCTTTTTCCTCTTCAAGATCACCCTGGCTCTTTGTTTTCATGTCGAGAATTGTTTGCAAATGAAGAGATGTCAAATGGATTTTTATTACTGTCAGTTACGATCTAGATTAAGAAATATATTCTCAGAATTGGTTAACTTATTGAAAATACTCGATTATTGGTTAAATACCCAAAGCTTATGTTCCAGTTAAATACTCGATTATTGCTATCCTACCATGACCATTGTTCCCTCCCTTCAATTGTCAATTAAAATTTCTTATTTATTTTTCAATAAGAATATAAGTAGAAAATATAAGCATATAAATAAAAAATAACTTAATTTATGTGTTGTAACTTAATAAAATCCATAAAAGGTTATAAGTTTTGAACTAGAACTCCGAGTTAACATTAAAATGATGTTATTTAATTTAGAGGGAATCTCCATTTCCACTGTGTGATGGTCTGATAGGTTATATTTCAACACCTAAATTTGATGTGAGTGTTCTCTTCATTACTGGTGTTAGTTGTTGATTTCACATTACCTTAATACATTAACAATTAAACTCGATACATCGTAGACTAAAGTCGATACTTCATACATCACATGTTATACGCGATATTCGATACATCAGTAACTAAACTCAAAATCGTATACATTCAATACATCAAAAAATAAACTCGATACGTGACACAACCTATGCTATACGTGATACATGTACATCAACTACTACTCTCTTAATTGCAGTATGTCAGCAACTATGTTCAATATATCATATCGCTAAATTCAATACGTGATACATCATATGCTAAATTCAATACGCGTGTTTTCTAAACATAATGATAAATCACAAGTTAAACTCAATATGTGTATCGTTGAACTATCGAACACGTCAAATACTAATTTTTGGGTTTAATTTATAATTCATCAAAACACAATATCATTTAACTTATAAGAATGAAATACAAATGGTGAGACAATGACAGTATCATTTCTCACACGTGATTTGTTTAATGTTAAATTAAAGGGTAAACAAAATTATTTAACAATTATACTTCTATTTGTTATCTATATTAGTGTGTGAGAAATCTCACGGATTATATGAAAATAGTTTAAACATTGTCAAAAGTTGAATTTATGACCATTTTAAAATAATATTTTAAGTTAATGAACCAAAATAAAACACTTTCAAGTTAAGGAACCAAATGAAAATAACGTCCCAATTTAAGAGACCAATAAAGTGGTTTAACAATTAGGAAAATTCCATGTTCCTATCTTTCATCTGTAATTCCAAACTGATGATGCCCCAACATTTATTGTTTCTACAACGTAATATTCCTTAGAATCTAATAAAAGTGACAATGAAAAACTCAAAATTAGTTAATTACAACGTATAATTTGATATCTTTGATGCATATTATTTATTTTATTTTTGAAACTTTTACGCATATTATTAATTAATTTCCCAAGAGCTGGCTATTGCCTGCAGGTTCTTGCATGGTTTGAGGGTAAAACTGACTCCTCATGCGTTGAAGCGGCAATTCGATCGAAATCATCAAATCTCTGGCGTCTAACGTTTGGGATGACTCTGCTTTCTCATGTATACGACAGAGTTACGATCACAATTATATATCTACAGTAATTCATCAAATGTCATTACTAAATCACTGAATGATTCCATAATAGGACTATATATAGTATTTTCTTCATATATATATATATATATTTCAAAAGCTATTTTTGACCCGAATATAATTATATGTGTTACAAATATAATTATTTGTGGTCCATCATTAATTCACGCTAGGCTCTGTTCTCTTAGTACTATGGATAGAAAATTTTTTTGTTAAGGAAGAATTTTGTTTTGGAGGAAATTTCTTTTGGAGATTTGTGTAGGAAAGAGAAAAAAAAGTGTAATGATTATGTTTTTTTTGAATTTATGTGAATGAGAATTTAGAGGGAATTTTTAAATTTGAATTGTGAATTTTATAAAAATGATGTTGTTTCTTTGTATAATATTTTTGAGAAAAAAGTGATACTTTTCCTGATTATGTTCGGAAGAGAACATAGCCTTAAAATATATGGATATAGGTAGAAAAAATGGATGACAAATTAGTTATTTTAGATGTTTTACCTTTTCATTAGCAAATTATATTAAGAGGGAGAGGGTCCGAGTAGTAATTAATGTGAGTGTCTTGTAATTCCGAAATCACGGATCTACTCTTGACTCATATACAATGGTTTACGCCAATATGTTATCACATTTCAAAACTACTCTTTTTACATTTTTTTATTCTAAAAAGTGAAAATGCATTATGGCATAATACATAGAGTAATAATTTTAAAAGTGATAATACACATAGTAAAAATTTAAATTTTTAATTGTCAAGTGGCTCCAATCATATGACGCCACATCAGTCACTTAGTTTTTTCACTCTCCTAATAATTACAATAGCATAAATGGAAGCAAATATCATATTATTAAATTGATCGCAATGTTAAAAAAATGCAAGTGTCTATGTAAACTGCATATAGGTGCTCCAAAGTGGTGAACTTGTATCAACAAAATAAAATAGTTGGACGAAATTTCAGCACTTTTAATCAAAAATAAATAAATAAATTGATCACAATGTTAAATACCTTTTTTATAATTCATTTGTATTATTTCTTGATTTGCTTGATTTTTTAAGACAAAAAATGTTTCCTTTCTAACTTTATCTTTTGTTTCTTATTTAAATGATAAGAAATGGAATTAAGCTAAATGCCGTTAAAAACATAGATCGATCGCCAAGTTATTAAACTAAAGTAGTTATCTTACTAAGATATATAATGTCGTATATGTTGGTTTTTGTTTCATTATTAATTTGTTTATGAAACTAACCAAAAGTGGAAACTTATGTATTAACAAAAAAAACAAAAGAATTGATAATAACTAGAGACGGTTGCACATGGAATTAAGCCGTTTTATTTCATGCAACAACAGCAACAAGAATTAACATTTAACCCATAAAGAGATTATTCGGTCAATCTGCAATTCGATACATTTCAAAAATTATGTGCTATTTTGAAGGAAAATTATGTACGCGCAAGAGAACTATTAATAAATATAAATTTGAATTACTAATTTATCACTGTATTTGACTTGTTATAGTAAGCATGTTGCGGTGCATCTAATAATTTCTCCACCACATGAGACTGACTATGCAAATCATATTTCATTATTGTATACATGATCCATGTCATAAAAGTATAACAATATTTTATAATGTTTGTATACCTAATGCATTCTCCTTTCTATTTCATTTTTTTTGCCGATATATAACTCATGAGTTGGAACATGATACTTATAAATAAACAAATTGTCAATAGATAAGCGAAGTTGATTTATGTTTATAAATTTTTATTTTATTTTATCTTTTACATAAACAATGTTTATGTATGGTTCATTGAACCTAATTTAGGAATAATTCTATCTTGAATATTATTTGATTATTAAGTAGTTTAATTCTTGGAAATTGCACCAAGCCTTCAACATATAGGGTTTTTTAAGAATGATGACAATTTTATTTTCTACCATTTGTTAGTGTATAGATTAGCTCAATGAGCTTAACCCATTATCCTACTTGTACTATTTGTACTATTGTACTACTTGTACTACACCTAGTGTACTACTTGTACTATTGTACTACACTTAGCCTATACCTAGTCTATATATAGGCTCTCTTTGTACAATGTTATACACACAATAAAATTATTGTTCAACAAATCTTTTCTTTTATATTTTTATCATGGTATCAGAGCCATTGCTCTAATTCTTTTGGTTCCTGTGGATATTTCCGGCATTCTTCTGCTGCCCTCATCTTCATCCGGTAATCGGTCAGAAGAATAGTCCCGCCGTCACGCCCACAACTCTTTCCAGAACTCGGTCTCCCACGCGCCCAACACGCGCCGACAGCCGGTTCTGTGCCTGACACCACGCGCCTTCACGCGCCTCGAGTCGCCTCTGCACCACCAGCGCACGTCTGCCACTCCAGCAAACATACATCATATGGCTCAACAAAGTGATCGCGACATCATACGTCCTATCAACATTATGTTGGATGGTCCTACTAACTATCATGAATGGTCTCAGAATATGACTATTTTTCTCAAGGGTCGTAAACTGTGGAGATATGTGACTGGTTCAATTCCTAAGCCGGTACCAAACCCTAAGTCCAAAGACATAGCTGCTGAGGAGTCTTCCACGACTACTGTTACAACAGATGATTATGAAGATCGCCTAGAGGAATGGGAGAGTATTCAGAGTAAGATCTTGTCTTGGTTTATTAATACCTCTATTCCCTCCATTCATAATCTTCTTCCTCGTCTTGAAACTGCTGAAGTTGCTTGGAAATTTTTGGCCAATCGCTATAATTGTACTAATGATTCAAGCTTGGAGTTCCAAATTGAATGAAAACTTTATCAAATGCGACAAGAGACAGGTCAGTCCATTTCTGATTTTTATTCTCAGACTTCTACTATGTGGGAACAACTCTCTGCTGCAAATCCTCCACTCGTGTGTCCTACGGACATTGAGCTTTTTGCCAAATATCGGGATCGCCGTAAATTTATGCACTTCATGATGGGTTTGCGTGAAGATTTTGAACCTACTAGGGCTTCTCTACTTAGCCGCTCTCCTACTCCTTCTCTTGATGCTGCAGTGAAGGAGCTCATATCTGAGGAAAACCGCCGGCCTGCTTATCACATGTCATCATCTGACCATGTATTGGCTACACCATCTCCACAGCCTCCCATTGCTGCATTCACTGCTCCTCCACGGATAAACTCTGGGCGTCCCACCTCTCAGTCTTCCAAAGGTATTCGCTGTGAGTTTTGCCGTGCTAAAGGGCATAACATCTCCGTTTGTCGCAAACTGCAGAAATTTATGCAAGAGCATAATAAAGCTTCTCTTCCTCGGGCAGCTGCTGTATCTCCTTCTGATCCATCGGTTCCTACCGGTCCACCTTCGACTTCCTCACTTACTACGGCTGATATTAAGGCAGTTGTTCAACAGGTTTTATCCCGTACTTCCACTACCCTATCTGTCACCTCAGGTAACCATTCTTGGTTTTTTGATACTGCTTGTTGTAACCATATGACTCCTGATGAATCCCAATTTTCTGATAAGGCACTCTTAGAACATCCAATCACCATTTACACTGCTGATGGAACTCTTATGCCTGTTAGTCATAAAGGAACAATCTCTTCTCCTTGTTTATCCCTTAGTGACACTTTTCATATCCCAAAGTTATCCCTCAATTTGCTGTCTGTTGGCCAACTTTGTGAATTAGGCGTAGATGTTCTCTTTACTAATCATGGTGTGGAAGTGCAGGATCCCCGGACAGGTCAAGTGCTTGGGACAGGCCGTAAGGTTGGTCGCATGTTTGAGGTTCATGACCTGAAAATTCCTTCCCGAGTCGTTTCTGCAGCTGCTGCCACTATTACCTCCTCACCTGATCTATGGCATGCTCTTCTTGGTCATCCATCCTTATCTCGTCTTCAGCTGTTGGCTTCTCAAGGTCATTTAGGTTCGGTTCAGTTTCAAAAATTTGATTGTACTTCTTGTCATTTTGGCAAACAAACAAAATTGCCCTTTAATAATAGTGACTCCTTTTCTTCCGCACCCTTTGATCTTATACATTCTGATATTTGGGGTCCTGCACCTGTTCCTACTGAGGGGGGATCTAGATATTTTGTCATATTTGTGGATGATTTTTCTCGATATACTTGGATTTATCTGCTTCATCATAGGTCTGAACTTGTGTCTGTTTATCAAACATTTCATAAAATGATTCAAACACAGTTTAATCGCACTGTCAAAGTTTTTCGATCAGATAATGCTCAAGAATATAATGATAAGTCTTGCCTATACTTTTTAGACAATCATGGTACCCTTACTCAGCGGTCTTGTCCTTATACCTCCCAATAAAATGGTCGTGCAGAACGAAAACATCGTCACATTCTTGATGTTGTCCGTACCCTTCTCATTTCTGCCTCTCTTCCTGAACGTTTTTGGGGTGAGGCTGCCCTCACTGCTGTATACACCATTAATCGCATCCCTTCACCAACTACACACAACAAATCACCATTTGAGCTTCTCTATGGTCAAACCCCTGACTACTCATCTCTTCGGGTTTTTGGTTGTGCTTGCTTTGTCTCTCTTCCTACTCATGAACGAACAAAGCTCCAACCTCGTGCTCGTCTCTGTTGTTTCCTTGGTTATGGTGTATCTCAAAAGGGATTTCGCTGCTATGATCCCATTTCTCGTCGTCTTCGTGTCTCCCGTCATGTTGAGTTTTGGGAACATCGTCCTTTTACGAGTCTCCAGCAATTTCCTCCATCCTCTTCCTCCGAGTCTCCCATTTTTACTGATCTTCTTCTCCCTCTCTATCCTAAACTTGTGGAGGATTCTTCAACATCGGCTGCCTCTCCAGACGACTCATCTACGGTTCTGTCCTCGGCACATGACCTGCCTGTCTTGGATCCTGTGGCACCACCTTCTCCTGAATCTCTTGATGGTCCAGAACTTCGTCGTTCCACTCGGGTAAGCATTCCTCCCTCTTATCTCTCTGATTATCACTGCTCTTTTGCCCTTGCCACCCTCTATGAACCTCGCACCTATCGTGAGGCATATACTGACCCTCTTTGGCAGCAAGCTATGAATGATGAACTAGATGCCCTTAATAAAAATCACACTTGGGATATGGTTGATTTGCCTCCTGGTCAGACTGTAGTAGGTTGTATGTGGGTCTACAAGATCAAGACCAAGGCTGATGGATCTGTTGAACACTACAAGGCTCGCCTAGTTGCCAAGGGTTTTACCCAACAGTATGGCATTGACTATGAGGAAACATTTGCTCCTGTTGCTCGCCTTACATCTGTCCGCTATCTCATTGCTGTGGCTGCTGTTCGCCGTTGGCCTCTTTATCAAATGGACGTGAAAAATGCTTTCCTCAATGGTGACCTTAATGAAGAAGTGTACATGCAACCACCCCCTGGTTATCCACATTTAGGCAGTCAAGTTTGTCGTCTTCGCCGTGCTCTTTATGGCCTCAAGCAGGCCCCTCGAGCTTGGTTTGAAAAGTTCAGCTCAGTTGTTGCTCAGCAGGGTTTCACTTCGAGTCCTCATGACACTGCTCTCTTCGTTCGCAAATCCTCTGCTGGTATCACTCTTGTTCTTCTCTATGTTGATGATATGATTATTACTGGAGATGATTCTGCAGGTATCCGCTCTCTCCAGTACTTTCTCAGTCAGCATTTTGAGATGAAAGATTTGGGCACTCTCAGCTATTTTCTTGGGCTTGAGGTTACCTCATCCTCTGATGGATACTATCTTTCCCAAGTTAAATATGCTTCTGATCTTCTCTCCAAAGCCGGTATCATTGACAACAAGACTGCTTCCACTCCTTTGGAATATAATGCCAAGCTCATACCCTTAGACGGTGAACCTTTATCTGATGCTACTCGCTATCGTCAGTTGGTTGGTAGTCTAATCTATCTCACTGTTACTCGTCCCGATATTTCACATGTTGTGGGTATGGTTAGTAAATTCATTGATGCCCCTCGTTATGTTCACTATGCTGCTGTTCTTCGGATACTCCGATATGTCAAGGGTACACTTTATCATGGTCTCCACTATTCCTCTCAGTCTTCACTTGAGCTTCATGCTTATTCAGATGCGGACTGGGCTGGTGATCCGACTGATCGATGCTCTATCACAGGCTTCTGTTTCCTGTTGGATACTTCTCTTGTCTCATGGCGTAGCAAAAAGCAGGAAGTTGTTTCCCGTTCCAGTACTGAGGCTGAGTATCGTGCCCTTGCCGATACCACCTGTGAGCTTGTCTGGCTGCGCTGGCTCTTGGCTGACATGGATGCTCCACAACCCATTGCTACTCCTCTTTATTGTGACAATCGTAGTGCTATCTACATTGCTCACAATGATGTCTTCCACGAACGTACCAAGCACATTGAGATCGACTGCCACATTACTCGCATGCATCTCAAGAAAGGCACTCTCAAGTTATTCTCCATATCATCTGCTGACCAGCCTGCTGATATTTTCACCAAATCTCACCCACCTGGTCGTCTTCGAGATCTTATATCCAAACTCCAGTTGGCTTCCTCCTTGCCACCTTGAGTTTGAGGGGGGATGTTAGTGTATAGATTAGTCCAATTGGCTTAACCCAGTATCCTACTTGTACTACTTGTACTATTGTACTACTTGTACTACACCTAGTGTACTACTTGTACTATTGTACTACACTTAGCCTATACCTAATCTATATATAGGCTCTCTTTGTACAATGTTATACACACAATAAAATCATTGTTCAACAAATCTTTTCTTTTATATTTTTATCACCATTTATGGTCCCTTCAAGAACTTATTTGTAAGGAGTTGAAATAACTTTGTTGGTGGTGGTGGTATAATTTCAAAATTAATATTCATAGTAAATTAAGGTAGTGTTTAGTTTTTAACCAAAAAAAAAAAACATATTTGGTTAATTGGGTTGAAAATGAAGAATCTTGAATCATACCCATGTAATTGAAAATAGATCGGGATTCTAAGATTTTCTTTAATGGTCAGAGTTGAGGAACATCTTGCAATATACGCAAACTCAAACCCAACTGAGGGGAAAAAAAAAAAAAAAAAATTCCCCTCGGTAAATTAAATTTAATTCTATTCTATTCTATTCCAATCCACTATCATTTCAACAATCGAGGTTGGAAGAAGTCTTTCATCATTTATAAATAAATTAAAATTAAAATATATGTTCTTAACCCTAATAGTGACAAGATCGAAAGTGAAATGAAAGATCTTCCAACATACTCATTCAAACCCCTTTTTTCTATAATTTAATCAATGCACGAGGCCATCTCTCCCCTATAAAAAGAGTGCAAGAAGCCCTTATTTTCACATTACTAGCTTCTTGCAAAAACCATGAATACATCAAATTAAACCAATTATTAAGTTGATTGTAATTGGTGGAAATAATTTTTTTTTTTTTTTTAATGGAAGCAATGAAGAACACTTCACTAACACTGATTTGCACGCTGGTGATGATCTATGTCTTCTCCATTCGTGCAGAAGATGGCTCCGCAACTCTCTACAACCAAGAAAACCGTAAGTTCACTCTATGCTTAATTTTATTTATTGTAGGTTATTGTCAATTTTTTTGTTTTTTTAACTTGAAAAGTTTCACCTTAATTTTCTCTTTCAAATTCAAAAAACTGTTCTTAAATTGTTTTAAACAGAAATTTTGGAAATATCTTTTCGAGTTGTTTTCGATTAGCATTTGATATTCACACACGTTAACATGAGCAGTAAATGCAGGAAAAGAAATGTCAAATTACTTTATCCATCCTTTAAATGGCCTGAATTAATAACTCACATGTTAGCTGGAAACTAGTCTAACGCAGCCTGAGTTTGAGTTTGAAGTTGGGCGACAAAAATAAAACTTGTTCAAATTGATGGATCAAAGCAACGCATGAACAACTTAACTTAAGGGACCACTACAGTGCAGACTTACATAACTATCTATTCTTTCTCTTCAAAAGTGTATAATTTTTTATGAGTTTCAAGAAATCAAGCACAAAAATAATATTTGTCACCGGTTTTTTTCAAAAGTGTGTTAATTATGAATCGCAGGTAAGAATACGAGAAGTAATAAATAAAAATTAGACTCTCCTATTAACAAAAAGAAACCAAAACCGAAACCGAAACTAATTTCACTCTTCTAATGAAACCGAAAAAGTAATCATTTTTAACGAAGATCGATGATTTGCAGCCTCGGCATGCCTGGGATTCAACACACCAACCTTCGGAGTTGCATCGGCGAGTGCCGATATATATCAGGACGGCGACGGTTGTGGTTTAAGGTTCAGAGTAAGTTGCCGTGATGGTACGAACTTAGGGACCCCACATCCTTGCTCCGGCGAAAGCGTTGAAGTCCAAGTCGTTGACTTTTGTAAGAATTGTATAGCCACCTTTGATCTCAGCGAGGATGCATTTAGCACCATTGCCGATCCGGCCGCCGGGAGAATCTTGATTGAATATACCCAGTAAGTTTTTTTTCTTTTTCTTTGACAAATAAATAAATTTAAATTAATCCCAAAATTTGGAAAATATAAAAAAATTGAAAAAAGAAGAAGAAACCTCTATATTTTTGTAAAATTCCCAAAATACCCTTATTAAAAGGCATTTTCTTCTAAAACTTGAAGACAATTGTGTCATTGCATACAAATTAAGAAGAGCATACATCAATTAAGGGGATTTTTTTTGTTATGTTTTTGAAAACTTGAATTTCATATTGATCTTTTACCAAATCTAATAAGACGTGACAATAATCATTAAGCAGTTTTAATGTTAGTTATTCTATTAGCTTTTTTCATATAATTGTCACATCAGTTATTGTGATAATTTCTGAAGTTTTTTCACAGTGTGTATCAACACAGAATGTCTAAGTAGCAATTTTTTTTGTTTTTTTTTCCTTTTCTATTTTCAGAATTTAAAGACAGGGAATGGCTTCACGTGCGAAGTTGTGGAGAACACATTATGGCCTTCTTCGTTTGTTGGGATCGAAGATTGAATTTTGTTTTGCATCGCTCAAATTATCGTTGGTGGCAGTTTAATTAATTATTTTTTAAATTCTTGCAGCAGAAAGTGTATTTGTAATTCTCTTTTTTCTTTTTGGAGTTTTTTAAAAAGTAATTTTGCGATTCTCTTGTAGTTCTGAATAAATTAGTTTGTTGAGAAGAAAACTTGATCATTCTGCTTTCTTTATCCTGGAGAGCATTGGTACTGCAGGGAGGGTCCTTAACATGGTTAACATTAATGTCGGGAGGGTTGAGGTGATAGATAATGAGTGGGTCTTGTAACCCTGAATTCATGAGTTCGATCCTTTAGAATGAAGAGTAACAAATAAAAAAAATTAACATTAATGTCGTTCAAAAAATAATTTAAAATGAATAAACATCTATACATTTATTTGTGTTGTGTTTCTCATTTGAGCTCTATTAATAATCTCAATTGGTTTTTCTGAAGAAAGTAATTATATTAGGGGTTATAGCGTGTTCAAATAAGGCCCTGAATTTATAAAATAATGGAAATATATTACCTCTAAGTGTAAATACACATGAAGGGAGAGGAGTCAACTTGGCCCAAATTTTAAACATTGAGGTGATTTAGAGACAACGTATAACGTCACTGGTTTATTTGTACACAATAAATAAATATATATATATATATATATTAAACCCAGGATAAAATAAGAACAAGGATGGAGTGGATTCGAACCTTGTATTGATGAGTGAAGGGAATACAAATAAATAAAGTGGAATACAAGTGAGGGTATGAAAGAAAGAAAATGTTTACAAGTAGATGAGAGTCTTTCAAAATTAGGATTTTCGATCGGTGTCCTTGAGTAGTGGAGTCGTCCCTCTTTTATAGGCCGAATGAGTAAGCTAAATTTAATTAGTTGTTGAAGTCCGTCTTCATTTGGAGTCCGTGAATTGAAATCCGCCGCCCTACGTCATTGAGTACGTCATGAGTTCCTGTAGTTGAGTCATTGCATGCATCACTTAGTACCTGTGAGTTTACAGAAATGCCCCTTTTATTATTTTTGCGGGTCTTTTCTCCTTTTTTTTTTTTTATACGTATCAAAAGGATCTTGAGCTAAAGGATCCCCAAATGGATCATGTGGATCCGAAGATTAATTACTGGAGTTGTTTCTTCTTTTTCTATTTGTTTCATTGTTTTATACATTTGATAAAAAATTTTAAAATCTTCGTCATCATTCTCTTGTTTTGTTTTTTCTGGAGTATGTGAAGTTGAGTCTTGAGAGGATTGAGTTATTTGAGTAAGGTGTTGTTGCACAAGTTTGTCTGGAATTGAGTGGTAGATTGAGCCTTAGCTGGAGAATCATGAGTAATTGATGGTGAAGGATTCGCCTTCGAAGCATCTTTGACTGCTTTTTTGAGTGTTGAAATAGATTGAAGATAACTGAGAACCAAATCGGGCCCACAATTATCACTGCTGTAGTTTGGCCACCATTTGATGCGGAAATCACGGATGAGTGCACATGGCCGTCCTTGAGTGATTGGCTTTATTTGAGAACTCTAAGCAAAAATCCAAAGAACCCTGAATTCTGCATGAAAAATAATTGGAGTACGAAACCTAGTCGTGAAGGCATATTTCTCGAGTAGATTTCCAAGCCTCTTTTAGCAATTGAAGTATAAATTTGATTAGTAGGACCAAAGTAATCCCACCAGTCACAAAACCAATCAGAAAAATTAGTTTTATCACAATTTGAAGTAAAATTAATGAACCATGAGTAATCAAAACCCCTGTAGTAAAGAGTCCAATACCAGGCTAGAATGTAGTCAAAGTAATTAAACTCATCTAGGATATAATTAACAGAGAAGGAGTGACGTGTATGAATTGAATCGAATTCTCTTGGATGACCAATTTTTTTATCATAAATTTGGAGTAGAAATACGGTCTGGATTATTTTTATCTAGAATATGAATAATATCTACGGAATTAGTATCTGCAAGAATAAGTTCATAATATGCTTGAGTCTTAGAAATATCGTCAGCAAACCACTGACAATTTGGTAAAAATAATCTTTGAGTAAAGTTTTTGAGAGTAGGAATATCTGGTAGAGTAGTATATGGAGTTTGAACAAGATATTCGAATTTGAATTTGGTTACATAAGGAGTAGTAGATGATTTTTGGATTGGAGTATTTTGGAGTTTTGCTGATGGAGTTTGAGCTGCATGAATATACGTAAATGGTGAAAAATCTGGAATTTGAGTAGTTGGAGTAAGTGGTTTAGGAATTACTTCCCTTTTCATCTCGTAATCTTTCACGGATTTTGGAGTAGGTGGAGTAGGAGTAGAAGTAGAAACCGCCGGGGATTTCCCCCGATCTCTAAAGGCCATTTTGTTTTCCTGTGAGAAATTCACGAGTGAGAAAATTGGGTAAAAAATTAGTTGAGTCTTTATAATAAATTCAATATTGAAATCAAAAACAGATAAAATTGCTTGCCATCTAGCAAAGATTTGCTTAGTGACAAGATTTTTCACATCTTTTTGCAAGATTTCTTTTGCTGACTTGCAATCTACGCGAAGTAAAAATTCTTTATTGTGTAAATCATCTTGAAATTTTGAAATACACAAAACAATCGCTAAAATTTCTTTTTTAATGGTTGAGTAATTTTTCTGTGATCCTAACCAGACACCAGAATGATACCTACCTACTGCTCATTAGTAGACTCTTGTATCCGTTGTTTCAAAATACCCCCATACCCTATGTCAGATTCATCAGTCTCAACAATCATGAATGCATGTGGATGAGGAATGCCTAAACATGGAAGTGTTTTAATTTTCTCTTTTATTTCTTTTACAATATTAGTATGCATATGAGTCCATACTGGTGGTTCTTTTTGTAGTCTCTGAACTAAGGGAGCACACAAAATTCGTAATTTTGGGAAAAAATCAAAAATATAATTTAAGCATCCAAGAAAACGCTGTAGTTGATTTTTATCTTTAATCTCATATGGAAATTTATTAATAAATTCTAGATATATTTGTATTGGTTTAATGAGTCCTAAATGAATGTCATGACCTAAAAATCTAACTTTTGTTTGAAACAATTTCATTTTAGTTGCTGATAGAACCAAACCATTTTGCTTTATTACATTAAAAATAATATTTAAATGCTTAAAATGTTTTTCTAATGAGTCCGACAAAACTAGAATGTCATCAATATAAACAATAACAAAAGATGAGTAATTGTTAAAAATATCATTCATAATCCTCGAAAATTCAGAGGGTGTATTTTTTAAACCAAAAGGTAAAGCATTCCATTCATAATGACCAAAAAGAACTGTGAATGCAGTTTTATACCTATCTTTCTCAGCAATTTGAATTTGCCAGTAACCGGATTTTAAATCAAATTTTGAGTAAACCTTAGCTGATACTAATCGATTTAGTAAATCTCTTTTATTTGGAATTGGATATCGAATCCATTGAAGTACTTTATTTAATGATTTATAATTTATAACTAATTTTGGAATACCTCTTTCTTTTTCATTTTGATTATTAACATAAAAAGCTGTCAGCTCCAAGGAGACTGTGATTTTCTAATAAGTGATTTTTCTAAAAGAGTTTGGATTTTTTTTTTTTACAAAATTCTAATAATTCAGAATTCATTTGAATTGGTCATGCCTTAGTTTTAATCATTTTTTCATCAAAATCTTTTTCATACGGTAAATTTACGACATGCTTTTTACGATCCCAAAAAGCACTGGGATGATCAGAACAAATATTAATTTTAAACTTTTCTTCTAATTCTTTTATTTTTTTCTTGAGTATTAATTTGCTGTAGTTGTTCTTCGATCCTTGAAAAACTTAATTCTTCTTTTAAAAACATTATTGACTTCTTTTTTGTTTGTAAAAGATGAATTTGTTTATAAATTCAATTGGACTGCAGTAAATCTATTTCTAATTTGATTGGTGGGATGAATAAAAGGGAACCATACTTTCTTCCCTAGAATTCTGTGTAAATTCCATTAACAGTCTTTTTAAAATGAGTAATTTGAAATAAAAATGGATTTCCTAAAACAACATCATATGAAATATTTTCTAAAATTAAAAATGAGTGTTTAATGCAATAATTATTTTGACAAACAAAACCATTCGAAAGCTCTTTTTTAATTTTCATTGGAGTACCATTAGCTGCAAGTAATTGTTCATTAGATTTTGACAAATAAATATTTGAAATGATACCTGACCGAATGCATGATTGATCAGCTCCGCTGTCAATTAAGGCAATAACAGTAGTAGAGAAGTCTCCAGCGCCTATAGTGACAAATGATTACCATTTTCCCATGTTTACTTTATTTAAAACATTTAAAAATTGTTCATCTTGCGGAATTTCTTCCGAAATTTTTAATCCTTTATCAGAGGATTCAGGAGTATCTTCATTATTACTGGACTGACTTTTAACAATTAATTTTGCTTCTAGTTCTAAATCTTTTAATTTTAAATTATTTAATTCAATTTTTATTTCTTCTACCTCCTTTTTTTAATTTTATTATGTCACTATTAATATCATGAGTTTTTCCAATTTTTTGATATCTATTTGTTTTGTCATATTTATCTACTAATTTTGATAAACTAAATGGTTATGTAATCTTTGGAGTAACTTCATTATCTAAAACTAATGATTTTAATTTTTTTCACATATTCTACTTTTACATCATTATCCTCAATTTTTTCGATTATATCAAATAAAAATTCTTCATTATTTGTTTTCTTTGGAGTAGACATCATATTTAATGTTTTTTGTTTACATTCACAAAAATCATTTCTTTCATTTTCTGAAGAAGAGGATTCTAAAGTATTTTGAATATCTTCAACATCTGAACTATTTATTAATAAAGACATAAGTTTATTTTTTAACTCTTTTTCTTCAGAAAATAATAAATTAATTTTCTTTTCTACTTTACAATCTGGGCTAATATGACCTATTTTTCCACATTTAAAACATTTTAAATTTGTTTTTATTCTTTTTATTTGAAAATCATTTTTTCTTTTTATAAAATGATTTTTCTGTCGGAAATTTAATATTTTCATATTTTCTAGAATATCTTGGTCTTTTATAACTATTCCTATGACGTCTGAATCTTAATTTCTTTTGATGAAGCTTTTATACCTGTAATGCCAAAAGCTTGACAGAAAGAGTCCATCTCCTTGCGCTCCGATCCGTACCTGCTTTGAATTTTCAAATCCTGACATAGTAATAATCCTTCTTTTTTAATGAAAGCAAATAATTGACCAAAAGTAATATTTGAAAAGTCAATATGATCTGTCCCTATTTCTTTTTGAAGATTTGTCATGATTCGTCGAGAAAATAAATGAGGTAGACCTGTAATAAATTTTTCTTTCCAAAAAGTAGCAAAACAGTCTGGACGTCTCATTACTTGAGTTAAAAACATATATTTATACCATTTAAAATCAGTCAATGTTGGACATCGTAAATTAGTAAGAAAAACTTTTGAACTAGCCAATTCTTTTTTTTGATTTCCAATAAAATGAACTGAAATAACATAAATGAGGAACTCACTACCGTCTGGTATTTGAACTAAATCATCATTATCATCTAACTGTTCAGAAGTATGATTAATAATTGACAATTTTTCAGGAGTAGTTAAAGCATTATCCCACCATCCTTTTAGTTGACCAGTAAAACCTGAGATTAAACAAACAGCAACATAAGATTCTTCAGCATTAGTTTTTGCTTTATAAGCCATTCTTGCCATTCCCATTTCTTGGAGTGTATTGAGTATTTCATATTCGGATTTTGAGTCAATATTCCATTCATATAACGAACTACCATCATAATTTTTAGCAACAAATTGAGATCTTTCTTCGAATAGAATATTTGGAGGTGTTGGACGCGGATAATAATTGCTAGTTGGACCAGATTGCCATTTTCTATCATCGAATCTATTTGAGTATCTATTGGACTTTCTATAGATCTTATTGAGTTCTAATGGAGTTTCACTATCAAACTGGTTTTTTACAAGATTTATTTGATTTTCTACTTCGTCTTCAGAAGAAGATTGAGACTCTGAAGAACTTAAAGAGTCATTATCTAAATTTGGAGTGGTTTGAGTAAAAACAGCAATTTGCTTTGAAGAACTTGGATCTGAGGTTTTTGGAGTTAAACATAATTTCTTTTCAAATTCTCTTGATAAAGCAGATACTTGAAAAAATGGTTTTGCAACTTCAACTGGAAATTTGTCTTTAGACTTTATTGAATCCATTTTTGTGGAAATTAAATCAACTTGTTGAGCAATTGTATGTAAAATTTGATTTGTATAGTTATTTTGTTGAAATACCTTTTTGAAATCATCTGAAGTAATTCTTTCAGTAGCTACTTCTTTTCCCTTTTTAAAAGGATGAGCAATTATATCACCATCCGTAGTAAGAATAGTAAAACTGACCAGTGGTGGATGGACTGAGGTAATCACTTGACCTGTAGTAAATTCCATTTTTTATACAAATTAGTTTGAACTTCAATAGTAGGAACTTCATTAAATTTTTCAATTTTTCTTTTTGTAAAAAATAATCTAGCAATTTAAAGAAAGGAATGTTAAATCTTAGTTTTTCAGCTTCTTTAATCCATTCTGAAATGAGTCTATCTTGATAATTTGAATTTAAATTTTCAAACCATAGTCTTTCTTGAATAAAACTTTCATCAAAATATGATTCTTTTAATAAATCGAGATTCACAGTAAATTCTTTATTCATTACTAAAATGTCTGAAATTTTCATTTCTGATTGAGTTGGAGAATTTGGAGATTGAGATCTAATTGGAACTACATATGGAATAGGAGCTTTAAACTTAAGCTTAGTATCCTGATAACTAGATGATTGATCCTGAGTACTAGAAGAAGGATCAGAAAATGAGTACCTTGACCGTCCTGAGAATGAGTACCTAGGAGGAGCTCTAGATGAACTTGGAGTATCATCTTCATTAAGAAACCTGGAAGATGCTGACCTGTATGAACTAAAAGAAGATAGATACACAGGAATAGAGTTAGGAAAATGAACTAAAAGTTCACGATCTGAATATTCTTCAACTATTACTGGTCAAGATTGTCTTGTTTGTTCAATTGGTTCTTGTTTTGGTTCTGGTCTATCATTGAGGAATTCCTGAGGGATTGTTATTTGATCCTACGGTAAGAGCTGAGGAGTTTGAGTCCTTGTCAATGTTCTGTCTGAATTTGTAGTCACAAAGACCGATTAATCTCGATCTGAGGTTGGTAGTCTCAAGGCAGTTGGAATCATGGATTTTATTAGTTTAAAGTATATGCGATAAACAAGTGAAAAATTCATTGATGGTTGTTCAATTTTTCTTCGATCTAAATGAATATCAAGATTAAAGATTTTAGTATGAGTTGATCAAGTAAACAAATTGAATAATCAGGTGTACATTCAACACGAATTGTACCATTACATGCATTAGTTTGAATCATTGCAAGTAGTCAATCATTATAATTAATCATTCTATCGTCTCTTAGTGCAAGAAAAACTGGAACATCAATTCCTTTTCTTTGAAGTGGATGAATTGCAACTTGAATTAAACCAAAATGCATATAATTAAAACCTTGATCTAAATAATTATTAATAGCCATTCGCGAAAGTAATGGAATTGTAGCATTTCTTTCATGTAATGGAAGAACTTCTTCATGAATTTAGTTTGAGTGTGCCTTCAAAAATTCTGATACACCAATTATTCAAAGATTTTCAACACACAATTTTAAATTTTTAGAAGTTATTTTGATTAAGCTGGGTTCATACTGCATCACGATTGCATACTCTCTAGCGTTGGTTAGCCGTAAGTCCGTTGGTAAGCCTTAATTGGTGTTTCCGATAAGTGGTCCCGTGTTCCCGATAGAAGCTTGCATTCATCCTGCATCATGCATCTACACTAATCAAGTAAGTTTTAAAAATGGCGTAGTGTTCAAAGATTTTTGTTTGGTGACTTAAATGCTAGATCATCCAGGACTAACAGAACTTTACAAAGTCATGAAGTTCAATCATTTGGTATTCCAATTAATCAAATACTTCCATCATACTCATTTAGATCTATTTACCAATTAATCAAATACTCCCTTCCATGTCAATGTTCTGCACATTTTAGGTGTATTATTTTAGCACTTGTTATGGCAGTTCTCATGGATTTTTGCCCAAGGTTTTAATGTTTATTTGCAGTTTTGGAGATCAGGCCTAAGAAGAAAAGAATGTGCAAAAAACCAAAAAAAAAAGTGAAAGAATTGGAGCAGATGAGTCACGTCTAAAAAGCCCACACGAGTTGTGGGATAAATCAAGAAGGAAACCCGCAGGCAGAGCTGCGCACGGTTGGAAGAAGAAGAAGCAAAAAATAAATCCAAATCAGAGAAGGAACTGGATTCATAGGAAATTAAATTCAATTGGTTTCTACTGTACCCGAAATCAGCTTCAAGTGGGCCAATTCCAAATTGGAATTTAATCCAATTCCAATTGGAATTTAATCCAACAACAATTGCACGTGGGCCTTTCTGTATTTGGAATTTAATCCAATTCCAATTGGAGTTTAATCCAATTCGAAATCCAATTCATGGCCGATTCCAATTAATTAATTCCAATTGGAATTTAATCCAATTCAATTGGAGTTGAATCCAATCGGCAGGATAAACATGGGCCGGCGCATATTTGATGCGGAGAAACTTAAAAGGGAAGCAATGAAGTTTTGGGCAAATTACCAATCCAAGAAGGAATTAAAGAGAGAAGTTGGGAGTTACCAAAAAGTGAAAAGATTCCATGTGCTTAATTAATTCTCTTTCCAAGTAGAAGAAGGTTTCCTTATTCAATTAGGAGATTGGTTAATTGCTGATTTGTATCCCTATATATATGGGATTATTCCTGCACTTTTGAGATATAGCTTATTTTTAGAGGACAGCTTTTTAGAGACAAGATTTTGAGAGACAAGTTTTTAGATAAGTTTTATAGAATAGTTTCTTAGTTTAAAATAATTCTCGCGCAGGATTCAGTTTCGCGTAGTGTAGATTTCCTCTATTTTTTTCTCTGTTCTGTTCTGTTTTGCTCTGTTTCGATCGCAACTTTGGATTTTCCCGACGGGCAGTCTACCGTTTGGCCAAACCGGCGGTTGTCAGATCGCGACTTCTTAAATTTCAGTACAGTATTCTCTTTTCTCTTTTAATGTCTTCTTTTATAATTATGTGTTTTTCGTATTTTATCATGAGTAGCTAATTTATTAGTTCTGGTATTATGTAAGAAGCCATAATCCATGCATGTATGAAACCCAGGAATTAATCTAAGGTCTAATGAATTATGTTTCTAAATTGCCTGTGTTTATATGTCTAATTACTAAGATTCTATTAAGCCTGATCAACTTAGTTTAATCTGGTAGAGTCAGTGAGTGGCACAACTACAGGCCGAGTAGTACATGATTAATTGGGTAATAATTTCTAATGCATCGTCAGTAGGAATTATTAGTTTCGGGTTCTTCTAGTTCTTAATGCTTCTATTTGTTAATTAATAAGGTTTGCGGGGACTCGCGGTCTGTTAGTTAACGTAGTTAGAGAATAATTCCTTTGTGGGGACTCGCGGGGGATTATCGAGAATCTATGGAAGAATTGGGATTATTTGCGTGGACTCGCTGTAATACTATAACCGAAACGGCATAAGTAATCAGACAAGTTAAGAGGTTTATGATTGCATGCATGATATTAAGGTGGATTTACATAATACCGAAATTTTCTCTCATTAATTGATAATTGTTTAAGTCTTTTATTTAATTATTAGTTTAATTATTATTTTGCTCTAAAGTCTCTTAAGAGACACAAAGGTAACTACTAGTTATAGTTTGGTCTTATTTGCACGTGAATTGGAATTTGAATTAAATTGCCGTCTTTGTGGATCGACCCTGTCTACTACTGTGCTATATTTTATTAGCATCTTAATTGCAGGTTTTAAGCAGTATTTTACTGTGTTTGGTAGACTCACGACAAGTCCTATCAAATTGGCGCCGTTGCAGGGAACGGTTACAATTTTTATTCTTTTTCCTTTTTAATGTGCACTGGTGTTTTCTTGTATTATGTATGACCAGATCTTCAGGTGCTGAATTACTTAGTGATCCAGAGATCGAGAAGACCTGCAAACGCTTAGCCAAGGCGACACGATTAAGAAAACTAGCAGAAACAGAATCTGTCAGTCGACCGTTTGCCCACACGGCCGGTAGCTCCGAAACAGATTTTTCACATCCTCACTCTGAATCAGATCCAATGGGTGATAGATAACGTGTAGAGGGCCCAGAAGAAGAGCCCACGCTAAAAGATCTCTGCAGCCATGATACAGATGATAGAGCTTTAGCAGTAGTCACTCCAACATTGCCCAACGGATTTCCATTGAAGAACGGTTGGTTGAATGGCATCCCAAAATTTCATTGGGGTGCTAGGGATGATCCACACAACTTTCTCTCGGAGTATGTAAAGAATTGCAAGGTGGGGCGCCTACCTACAGGGGCCACCCTTGATTAGCTGAAACTGGTGGCCTTCCCATATGTCCTGACAGGTCCAGCAAACAGGTGGTTTTCATCATTGTCACCAAATTCTATAACCACCTGGCAGCAGATGAAAGAGACATTCCTGAAGAAGTACTTTCCTCCGACAAAAACCAACTTGGTTATGAAGGAGATCAGCAGCATTCAACAAGAAGTTGATGAGTCCCTTAGTAATTATTGGATGAGGTTTAATGAGTTGGTGGAGAGCTGCCCAAATCATAAGTATTCAGAGGCTCAACTATTGCAATATTTCTACCATGGGATGTGTACCAATGATCGAAATCACATGGATTCATATAATAATGGGGCGTTCCAGAATAATACAGTAGTTAAGGCCAGGAAGATAACTGAAGACACTATCGAGTCAAGAAGCCAGTTTGGGGAACCCTCCCGTTTGGCAAAACGACAGGCTGAAGTTCGGTTTATTGATGATTCAGGGGAGGAAAAATTAAATCAGCTGACTGCCAATGTGGAGAAATTGATTGCACTGGTGGCGAAACTGGCAACCTCAAACAGTAGTAACAAAGAGGAAATGGTGTGTGCATGCTGTGGCAATCCGGGGCACTTTGCGCAGAATTACAATCTTGCACATGAAGAAACAATTGCTCAAGCTAATGCTGCAGGGAATTGGCACAATAATTCTAATGGGAATTGGCAGCGGAATGCACCCAGGAGGGATCCATACTCAAATACATAAAATCCAGGATGGAAGGACAATCCAGCATTTGGTTGGAAAAATTCAGAAGAAGGAGTTCAAGTTCCCTTCCCCTCAGAAGCAAATCAGCAAGTTCTGGGTCAGATTTTGGGGAATCCCAACCCACAAGCTTCACATCCAAATATGAGGAGCAATAACCGAAGTAATGGACCAATGTACAGGCCCCCGAATCAGAGGAATTTTTTCAACCCAAATTAGAACAATCTAAGAGGAGGCAGACCGATAGAAGAAGCCATGGTGGAGCTATTTGCACAGCAGAAGGAGCAGCGAACAGCCATCGACGGGATTGCCGGAGTGTTATCTCAGTTATCTGCTTCAATACAAGAATTAAGAGGGAACCAAGGCCAGCTACCCTCCCAGGTACAGGTTCCTCCTAAGGAGAATGTGAACGAAATTCAGCTACGACGTGGAAAAATTTTGGAGCCTGCAGTAAAAAAATCGCAGTCAGCAGGGGGCCGACAAGTGATCCAAAAGCTGAAAGTTCAGAGCAACCAAAACCTGAGGAGTCCATTGTTATCAGATCTGAATCTGAACCTAAGAAGAGCCACGCCCCAATTCCAGTAAGCAAAGAGGTGTACAAGCCAGTGCCACCCTTCCCTACTAGCTTGCGCCCCAAGGCAAGAAAGATGAAAGAGGACCCAATTGAGTACTTGGAAGTTTTTGAAAAAATGGATGTCAACATTCCCTTCCTAAAGGCGATAAAAATTCCCCCAATTGGGAAATTTCTGAAGGACTTCATGGCTGGGAAACCAAGAGGAGCTAGTAAGGTGGTCCTAGGCGAAACAGTCTCCGCTGTTATTCAAAAGAAACTGCCACCCAAATGCAAGGACCCATGTATGTTTTCTCTACCATGTGTGATTGGAGAAAAAGTTATTGAGCATGCAATGTGTGATCTTGGTGCATCTATTAATGTCATGCCCTTATTTGTTTACTTGACTCTATCTGGGGTAGAATTAGCTGAAACAAAGGTTGTGATTCAACTAGCTGATAGATCATGTGTTCATCCTGAGGGGGTATTGGAAAACGTACTTGTGCAAGTTAATTCCTTTGTATATCCTGCTGATTTCTATGTCATAAAAATGAATACTAATCCTGCTAAAGAATCTGCTGGGGTGTTGTTGGATAGACCTTTTCTTAAGACATCCAAGGCTGTTATAGACGTGTATAATGGATCAATTTGTTTGGATTATTGTGGGAAGAAGTGGTAATTTAACATTGAGAATGATATGAAACATCCTGATGATGTTGAAAATGTATATGGAATAGATGTCATTGACCCCCTTGTCCAAGAATATCTTGAGACGAATTTCTTGCAGGATAAACTGGAAAGGACACTTGTCCAGAGCCTCACAGAAGCTGATATACATAATTTAAGTGATAAGGGAGTCTGTGAGGCAATTCAGAACCTTGCAGCAGCTAAAGAGTATACAGGATCAGGCGACAATTTCCCCAAACCGCTGGGTGCCGAACGACCCATTCCATCATTAGTAAAGGCCCCGAAGCTGGATCTGAAGCCCCTCCCAGACAATCTGAAATATGCATTCTTAGGCGAAGGAGATAGACTGCCAGTAATTATTTCCAAGGGATTGACCCCAGCTCAAGAAGATCTGTTGCTGAGAACCATAAGGAAGCACATCAAGGCGATTGGGTGGACCTTAGCCGATGTTCCTGGAATAAGTCCAGATATTTGCCAGCATTATATCTTCCTAGAGCCCGACGCAAAGCCATCACGGGATCCTCAAAGAAAGTTGAATTTGAACATGAGGGAGGTAGTTCTAAAGGAGATTCTGAAGTTATTGGCAATGGGGATAATCTATCCTATTTCTGACAGCAAGTGGGTTAGCCCAGTCCATGTGGTACCAAAAAAAGGAGGTTTTAAAGTGGTTACAAATGAGAAAAATGAGCTGGTGCCAATGAGATTACTCACAGGATGGAGAATGTGCATTGACTTCCGCAAATTAAATGCAGCTACAAGGAAGGATCATTTCCCCCTCCCCTTTATTGATGAGATGCTAGAACGTCTGGCTGGTAAGATGTTCTTTTGTTTTCTTGATGGGTACAGTGAATATTTTCAAATATGGGTAAACAAGGAGGATCATGAGAAGACTACTTTCACATGCCCTTTTGGAACTTATGCCTACAGGAGGATGTCATTTGGTCTATGTAATGCCCCTGGGACTTTTTAAAGATGCATGATGAGCATATTTTCAGACATGATCGAGCAGTGCATTGAGATTTTTATGGATGATTTCACAGTCTATGGGGATTCTTTTGATCAATGTTTAGAACACCTGGATTCGGTTTTGGAACGTTGCGCGGCAAAGAACTTGGTGCTGAATTATGAGAAGTGTCACTTCATGGTGCGAGAAGGAATTGTTCTTAGTCACAAAGTCAGTGAAGAAGGGATCGAAGTGGACAAGGCCAAAGTAGAATTGACTGCCAAGCTACCCTATCCCACTAGCGTGAAGGAAATTCGTGGTTTTTTGGGCCATGCAGGTTTTTACAGGCGTTTCATCAAGGATTTTGCCAAAATCGCACTGCCACTTACAAATTTGCTCAAAGACGATGTTCTGTTTGCCCTAACAGATGACTGCCGTGACGCATTTAACACTCTAAAAGAGAAGTTGATATCAGCTCCAATCATTCAACCTCCAGATTGGGCAAAACCATTCGAGCTGATGTGTGATGCTAGTGATTATACTGTTGGTGCCGTGCTTGGTCAGAAAATTGGGAAGGAAACACATGTTGTATATTATGCCTCCAAGACTCTTAATCCTGCCCAATGTAATTACACCACAACAGAGAAGGAGTTATTGGCAGTAGTGTTCGGATTTGATAAGTTCAGACAGTACCTCCTGGGCTCCAAGGTTATAGTTTATACTGATCATGCTGCTTTAAAACACCTGCTACACAAAAAGGAGTCAAAGCCGAGGTTGATTCGGTGGATTCTGCTTCTCCAAGAATTCGATTGGGAGCTTAAAGATAAAAAAGGAGCTGAGAACACAGTAGCTGATCACTTGAGTCAACTGATTCTACCTGAACAGGAGGAACAAATTGGTGAAGAATTTTTGGGAGAACACCTTTTTGCTCTAAGTGTTGTAATTCAGGGAGAACAAACTTATCTTGCAGCAGTAACAGCAGCCCATCCAGACCCATGGTATGCACTCATTGTAAATTATTTAGTTGCTAATGCTCTGCCACTTGAATTTTCTCAAGGAAAGAAGAAGAAGTTGATCAGTGATAGTAGGCAGTATATCTGGGACGATCCAATCACGTGGAAGTGTGGTCCTGATCAGATCATCCGACGATGTGTACCAGAATGGGAGCAAAAGAGCATTCTACAGCACTGCCACTCTTCACCTTCAGGAGGGCATTTTGGGCACAAACACACAGCTAGAAAAATAATGGACTGTGGTTTTTATTGGCCTAGTCTGAACAAAGATAGCTACAGATTTTGTCAAGCTTGTGAAAGATGCCAGCAATTTGGAGACATTGGTACCCGAGATGAAATGCCACAAGTCCCAATCAAGGTCTGCGAAATATTTGATGTTTGGGGCATGGATTTTATGGGCCCTTTTCCACCTTCCAATGGGTATGTTTACATTTTGCTCGTCGTAGATTATGTGTCCAAGTGGGTTGAGGCCAGGCCCACACAGTCAAATACAGCCAAAGAAGTGAAGGCATTTTTAAAATGTCAATTGTTCCCTCGATTTGGTATTCCCAAGGCAATTATCAGTGATCAAAGGACCCATTTTTGCAATCAGACCATAGCCAGAGTATTGAGGACACATGGAATTCAGCACCGTAGTGCTACACCGTACCATCCACAGTCCAACGGCCAAGCTAAAGTGTCAAACATAGAGATCAAAAGGATTCTTGAGAGAACAGTTAATACCTCAAGAAAAGATTGGAGTCAGAACCTACCTGATGCTTTATGGGCATATCGGACTGCATTTAAAACTCCTATTGGGATGTCTCCGTATCGACTTATTTTCGGAAAGATGTGTCATCTTCCTGTGGAATTAGAGCATAAAGCATACTGGGCAGTCCAAAAGATGAACCTGGATTCAACAGCAGCAGGTGAGGAAAGGCAGTACCAACTCCAGGAACTTGAAGAAATTAGGCTGGAAGCCTACGATTTGGCCAATTGGTACAAGGATCGAACAAAAGCCAGGCATGATCGACTCATCAGACAGAAGAAATTCCGAGTTGGCCAGCAGGTGCTATTATTTAATTCCAGGGTTCGTTTATTTGGCTCCGGAAAATTATTTAGCAAGTGGCATGGACCTTTGGAAGTAGTAGCCGTTTGGCCCAATGGTGCAGTAGAGGTTCGAGACCCTCAGTCGGGACAGTAGTATAAAGTCAATGGGCACCGACTCAAGCAATTTTATACTTCAAGTCAAATCCAGCAAGTCGACTGCCTCTGGTTAACTAAGTGCCCGCATCACATAAACTAATCAGCTCACACCCCGTCTGGCCAAGACGTTAAAGAAAAGCGCTACTAGGAGGCAACCTAGTTTATTGTAATAGATTAGTTTTTTAAAAAAAATAAAAAAATAAAAAAAAAGTTATTTGCTTATTTTTTTTATTTATTTATTTACTTTATTTTATTTATTTCTTTTCATTTTTTCACAATTTAATTAATTTTTTTTACAGGGAATGGAGGAGCAATTTTGAGGCCAAGAGGGCTCAGTACAAATTTTGGGGCCACAATCGCACATTGAGGAAGTCCAAGGGCCAATGGTGCAATCTCCAGCAGTAATTCGGTAATTTTGGGGGTCCAAATGTGCAGCTTTACAAAGTTTCAGGGACTGGAGTTGTAATTCTTAGGAGCAAGGGCCACAAGTGACAAATTAATGGGCCCAATTGCGAACTCATGAAACTCCAGGGACCTAATTGCAACATGGTAAACACTTCACCAATTCACCATTTCCAGTACCCATTCTCGATTTCAATTAACCCATCGACCCAATTACCCGCCCCAACCCGACCCAATTACCCGCCCCAACCCAACCCAATTACCCGACCCACCAACCCAACTAACCTAATTAACCCAAATAGCTTGCAACATTCACCCACGAATTTCATCTTTTTCCTTTGTCCTCTGTTTTAGCCGCCACCCCCAACCCTCTTTCCACCCCCCCCCCCCCCCCCCTTCCAGCAGCCGCTGCCCAAAATTACCGCCCTTCTCTCCCTTTGTCTCCCAGGTAAGTTTTTCTGTTTCTGTTTGTATTGTAGGTTGTTTTGTGTTTTAATTTTATCTATGTTTGTTTTTCTTTGTCTGTGTTTAGCCCTGAGTTTTTGTTCTTTTCTTTGCGCTTGAGGACAAGCTTTCTTTAAGTGTGGGGATGTTTGCAGGGCTGATTAATGTTTTTTCTGAATTGTTGTTAAGTATCCCCTGTGTTTCATTGTGTTTGCTTGGGGACAAGCAATTGTCTAAGTGTGGGGATGTAGGGATATTTGTCCTAAAATTTTTGTTTTTGTCCTGTTTATGAGTCAAGTTGTCGCTGCCTTTAATCTGATTTGGATCTGAAATATGCATCATAGATGAAGTGTGACATGAAGTATGCATGCTGTAGTTTTGAAAAATTAATCTGTGAAGTCCTGAATTAGTTAAATTTGGAAATATGCATGTTTTCCCTTTTCTTAAGCCATTGTACTGAGTCTAAATGCTGAATTGTTCGAGGAGAATCATTTGCTTGCCTGTCAGACTGTCAAGATGGTATGAATAGTATATGGCGGGATGATGGGGAACCTTCTTAGGATTAACCACTTTTGGCTTGCTTTCTTAACCTACCTTGTTATATCCCTAGAAGCCAAGTTGAAGCCTTGTATACAAATGTTTTTTTTTTAAGTCAGTAAATAAGCCAAGGCCAATTTTTGTGATAAATCCTTTCTACCCCCCCCCAGTGTGTGTTAAGTTACTGAATTATGAATGAAGTCAAGTGGTGCAATGTTTAAACAATATGTGTGGATTATTTGGCAATGTATATGTGTGCCCAATGTTAAAAAGCTCATGGAAAGCAGAAAAAAGAAAGAATGAAAATAAAGCAGAAAAAAAGAGATAAAGAATGAAAAAGTTGTTGATGTTTTGAATTCTGTAATTTGCTGAAATCGTGATATATGATGAGCTGGGTAGAAATTTAATGTACTTAATTTGTGAGCCATAATCCGCACAAAGTGCAAAAATGCTGAATGAAACAGGCGCCAGTTTGCCCAAACAAAAGGGGGCTGTGAAGAATTTTGAAGAAAGGTACAGAAACTGAAGTTTAATTTTTGAGAACACACTGGGTTTGAATTTTTTTACAGGTGGCCTAGAACCTTTAGGATCTGTCCAAAGGTTCGAACCCAAGCCTTACGTTGCGTCCTTTGATTAGAAGGTTGTTTCTTAACTGCTGTGTATCTATTCCTTCTATACTGTGGCGATGGTCGACTATCAAGCATGTATGATTCTGGCTAGATTAGGATTTATTTTTATCCTGATTTTTTTTCTGAAAAATGTGAGATTGTGTGCATTACTGACCAAAGAGTGCTGCTTTGGGAATTATTGCATGTTTTTGGATTTAGCAAATGAAAGGACTATTTTTGTGAAGTAAATAGAACACATGCATATGAATTGAAGTGATGATTTTGTGGTGTGAGTAAGTTCCATAAAAGAGAAAAGGCAGATTTGTGAGTCTTGTTTTGAGTCTTATTTTCGAGTTAGTCCAAAGAGTCTTGTGTTTTGTTCTGTTTTGTGTCTGTGTTGTCTCTGTCTGAAGCAATTGAGAATTAAAGTATAAGTGCATTTGTTGAATTTATGGTATGCTCTAGTTCTTCACTTCACGCTTGAGGGCAAGCGTCATTCAAGTGTGGGGATATTTGATCTGCACATTTTAGATGTATTATTTTAGCACTTGTTATGGCAGTTCTCACGGATTTTTGCCCAAGGTTTTAATGTTTATTTGCAGTTTTAGAGATCGGGCATAAGAAGAAAAGAATGTGCAAAAAACAAAAAAAAAAAGAAGTGAAAGAATTGGAGCAGATGAGTCACGCCTAAAAAGCCCACACGATTTGTGGGCTAAATCAAGAAGGAAACCCGCAAGCAGAGCTACGCACGGTTGGAAGAAGAAGAAGCAAAAAATAAATCCAAATCAGAGAAGGAAGTGGATTCATGGGAAATTAAATTCAATTGGTTTCTACTGTACTCGAAATCAGCTTCAAGTGGGCCAATTCCAAATTGGAATTTAATCCAATTCCAATTGGAATTTAATCCAACAACAATTGCACATGGGCCTTTCTGTATTTGGAATTTAATCCAATTCCAATTGGAGTTTAATCCAATTTGAAATCCAATGCATGGCCGATTCCAATTAATTAATTCCAATTGGAATTTAATCCAATTCAATTGGAGTTGAATCCAATCGGCAGGATAAACATGGGCCGGCGCAGATTTGATGCGGAGAAACTTAAAAGGGAAACAATGAAGTTTTGGGCAAATTACCAATCCAAGAAGGAATTAAAGAGAGAAGTTGGGAGTTACCAAAAAGTGAAAAGATTCCATGTGCTTAATTAATTCTCTTTCCAAGTAGAAGAAGGTTTCCTTATTCAATTCGGAGATTGATTAATTGCTGATTTGTATCTCTATATATATGGGATTATTCCTGCACTTTTGAGATATAGCTTATTTTTAGAGGACAGCTTTTTAGAGACAAGATTTTGAGAGACAAGTTTTTAGATAAGTTTTATAGAATAGTTTCTTAGTTTAAAAATAATTCTCGCGCAGGATTCAGTTTCGTGTAGTGTAGTTTTCCTCTATTTTTTTTCTCTGTTCTGTTCTGTTTTGCTCTGTTTCGATCGCAACTTTGGATTTTCCCGATGGGCAATCTACCGTTTGGCCAAACCGGCGGTTGTCAAATCGCGACTTCTTAAATTTCAGTACAATATTCTCTTTTCTCTTTTAATGTCTTCTTTTATAATTATGTGTTTTTCGTATTTTATCATGAGTAGCTAATTAGTTCTGGTATTATGTAAGAAGCCATAATCCATGCATGTATGAAACCCAGAAATTAATCTAAGGTCTAATGAATTATGTTTCTAAATTGCCTATGTTTATATGTCTAATTACTAAGATTCTATTAAGCCTGATCAATTTAGTTTAATCTGGTAGAGTCAGTGAGTGGCACAACTACCGGCCGAGTAGTACAGGATTAATTGGGTAATAATTTCTAACATCGTCAATATGAATTATTAGTTTCGGGTTCTTCTAGTTCTTAATGCTTCTATTTGTTAATTAATAAGGTTTGCGGGGACTCGCGGTCTGTTAGTTAACGTAGTTAGAGAATAATTCCTTTGCGGGGACTCGCGGGGGATTATCGAGAATCTATGGAAGAATTGGGATTATTTGCGAGGACTCACGGTAATACTATAACCGAAACGGCATAAGTAATTAGACAAGTTAAGAGGTTTATGATTGCATGCATGAGATTAAGGTGGATTTACATAATACCGGAATTTTCTCTCATTAATTGATAATTGTTTAAGTCTTTTATTTAATTATTAATTTAATTATTATTTTGCTTTAAAGTTTCTTAAGAGACACAAAGGTGACTACTAGTCATAGTTTGGTCTTATTTGCACATGAATTGGAATTTGAATTAAATTGCCGTCTCTGTGGATCGACCATGTCTACTACTGTGCTATATTTTATTAGCATCTTAATTGCAGGTTTTGAGCAGTATTTTTACTGTATTTGATAGACTTACGACAAGTCCTTTCAGACTCAAACTCCTCAGCTCTTACCGTGGGATCAAATAACAATCCCTCAGGAATTCCTCATTGATAGACCAGAACCAAAACAAGAACCAATTGAACAAACAAGACAATCTTGACCAGTAATAGTTGAAGAATATTCAGATAGTGAACTTTTAGTTCGTTTTCCTAACTCTATTCCTGTGTATCCATCTTCTTTTGGTTCAAACAGGTCAGCATCTTCCAGGTTTCTTAATGAAGATGATACTCCAAGTTCATCTAGAGCTCCTCCCAGGTACTCATTCTCAGGACGGTCAAGGTACTCATTTTCTGATCCTTCTTTTAGTACTCAGGATCAATCATCTAGTTATCAGGATACTAAGCTTAAGTTTAAAGCTCCTATTCCAGATGTAGTTCCAATTAGATCTCAATCTCCAAATTCTCCAACTCAATCAGAAATGAAAATTTCAGACATTTTAGTAATGAATAAAGAATTTACTGTGAATCTCGATTTATTAAAAGAATCATATTTTGATGAAAGTTTTATTCAAGAAAGACTATGGTTTGAAAATTTAAATTCAAATTATCAAGATAGACTCATTTCAGAATGGATTAAAGAAGCTGAAAAACTAAGATTTAACATTCCTTTCTTTAAATTGCTAGATTATTTTTTACAAAAAGAAAAATTGAAAAATTTAATGAAGTTCCTACTATTGAAGTTCAAACTAATTTGTATAAAAAATGGAATTTACCTACAGGTCAAGTGATTACCTCAGTCCATCCACCACTGGTCAGTTTTACTATTCTTACTACGGATGGTGATATAATTGCTCATCCTTTTAAAAAGGGAAAAGAAGTAGCTACTGAAAGAATTACTTCAGATGATTTCAAAAAGGTATTTCAACAAAATAACTATACAAATCAAATTTTACATACAATTGCTCAACAAGTTGATTTAATTTCCACAAAAATGGATTCCATAAAGTCTAAAGACAAATTTCCAGTTGAAGTTGCAAAACCATTTTTTCAAGTATCTGCTTTATCAAGAGAATTTGAAAAGAAATTATGTTTAACTCCAAAAACCTCAGATCCAAGTTCTTCAAAGCAAATTGCTGTTTTTACTCAAACCACTCCAAATTTAGATAATGACTCTTTAAGTTCTTCAGAGTCTCAATCTTCTTCTGAAGACGAAGTAGAAAATCAAATAAATCTTGTAAAAAACCAGTTTGATAGTGAAACTCCATTAGAACTCAATAAGATCTATAGAAAGTCCAATAGATACTCAAATAGATTCGATGATAGAAAATGGCAATCCGGTCCAACTAGCAATTATTATCCGCGTCCAACCCCTCCAGATATTCTATTCGAAGAAAGATCTCAATTTGTTGCTAAAAATTATGATAGTAGTTCATTATATGAATGGAATATTGACTTAAAATCCGAATATGAAATACTCAATACACTCCAAGAAATGGGAATGGCAAGAATGGCTTATAAAGCAAAACTAATGCTGAAGAATCTCATATTGCTGTTTGTTTAATCTCAGGTTTTACTGGTCAACTAAAAGGATGGTGGGATAATGCTTTAACTACTCCTGAAAAATTGTCAATTAGTAATCATACTTCTGAACAGTTAGATGATAATGATGATTTAGTTCAAATACCAGATGGTAGTGAGTTCCTCATTTATGTTATTTCAGTTCATTTTATTGAAAATCCAAAAGAAGAATTGGCTAGTTCAAAAGTTTTTCTTACTAATTTACGTTGTCCAACATTGACTGATTTTAAATGGTATAAAGATATGTTTTTAACTCAAGTAATGAGACGTCCAGACTGTTCTGCTACTTTTGGAAAGAAAAATTTATTACAGGTCTACCTCATTTATTTTCTCAACGAATCATGACAATCTTCAAAAAGAAATAGGGACAGATCATATTGACTTTTCAAATATTACTTTTGGTCAATTATTTTCTTTCATTAAAAAAGAAGGATTATTACTATGTCAGGATTTGAAAATTCAAAGCAGGTACGGATCGGAGTACAAGGAGATGGGCTCTTTCTGTCAAGCTTTTGGCATTACAGTATAAAAGCTCCATCAAAAGAAATTAAGAAATTCATACGTCATAGGAATAGTTATAAAAGACCAAGATATTCTAGAAAATATGAAAATACTAAATTTCTGATAGAAAAATCATTTTATAAAAAGAAAAAATGATTTTCAAATAAAAAGAATTAAAAAAAATTAAAATGTTTTAAATGTGAAAAAATAGGTCATATTAGCCCAGATTGTAAAGTAGAAAAGAAAATTAATTTATTATTTCTGAAGAAAAAGAGTTAAAAAATAAACTTATGTCTTTATTAATAAATAGTTCAGATTTGAAAATATTCAAAATACTTTAGAATCCTCTTCTTCATAAAATGAAAGAAATGATTTTTGTGAATGTAAACAAAAAACATTAAATATGATGTCTACTCCAAAGAAAATAAATAATGAAGAATTTTTATTTGATATAATCAAAAAAATTGAGGATAATGATGTAAAAGTAGAATATGTGAAAAAATTAAAATCATTAGTTTTAGATAATGAAGTTACTCCAAAGATTACAGAACCATTTAGTTTATCAAAATTAGTAGATAAATATGACAAAACAAATAGATATCAAAAAATTGAAAAAACTCATGATATTAATAATGACATAATAAAATTAAAAAAGGAGGTAGAAGAAATAAAAATTGAATTAAATAATTTAAAATTAAAAGATTTAGAACTAGAAGCAAAATTAATTGTTAAAAGTCAGTCCAGTAATAATGAAGATACTCCTGAATCCTCTGATAAAGGATTAAAAATTTCGGAAGAAATTCCGCAAGATGAACAATTTTTAAATGTTTTAAGTAAAGTAAACATGGAAAAATGGTACTCATTTGTCACTATAGGCGCTGGAGACTTCTCTACTACTGTTATTGCCTTAATTGACAGCAGAGCTGATCAATCATGCATTCGGTCAGGTATCATTCAAATATTTATTTGTCAAAATCTAATGAACTATTACTTGCAGCTAATGGTACTCCAATGAAAATTAAAAAAGAGCTTTCGAATGGTTTTGTTTGTCAAAATGATTATTGCATTAAACACTCATTTTTAATTTTAGAAAATATTTCATATGATGTTGTTTTAGGAAATCCATTTTTATTTCAAATTACTCCTTTTAAAAATACTGTAAATGGAATTTATACAGAAATTCTAGGGAAGAAAATATAGTTCCCTTTTATTCATCCCATCAAACAAATTAGAAATAGATTTACTGCAGTCCAATTCAATTTATAAACAAATCATCTTTTACAAACAAAAAAGAAGTCAATATTGTTTTTAAAAGAAGAATTAAGTTTTTCAAGGATCAAAGAACAACTACAGCAAATTAATACTCAAGAAAAAAATAAAAGAATTAGAAGAAAAGTTTAAAACTAATATGTGTTTTGATCATCCCAGTGCTTTTTGGGATCGTAAAAACCATGTCGTAAATTTACCATATGAAAAAGATTTTGATGAAAAAATGATTAAAACTAAGGCACGACCAATTCAAATGAATTCTGAATTATTAGAATTTTGTAAAAAAAAATATCCAAACTCTTTTAGAAAAATCACTTATTAGAAAATCACAGTCTCCTTGGAGCTGTCCAGCTTTTTATGTTAATAATCAAAATGAAAAAGAAAGAGGTATTCCAAAATTAGTTATAAATTATAAATCATTAAATAAAGTACTTCGATGGATTCGATATCCAATTCCAAATAAAAGAGATTTACTAAATCGATTAGTATCAGCAAAGGTTTACTCAAAATTTGATTTAAAATCCGGTTACTGGCAAATTCAAATTGCTGAGAAAGATAGGTATAAAACTGCATTCATAGTTCCTTTTGGTCATTATGAATGGAATGTTTTACCTTTTGGTTTAAAAAATACACCCTCTGAATTTCAGAGGATTATGAATGATATTTTTAACAATTACTTATCTTTTGTTATTGTTTATATTGATGATATTCTGGTTTTGTCGGACTCATTGGAAAAACATTTTAAGCATTTAAATATTATTTTTAATGTAATAAGCAAAATGGTTTGGTTCTATCAGCAACTAAAATGAAATTGTTTCAAACAAAAGTTAGATTTTTAGGTCATGACATTCATTTAGGAGTCATTAAACCAATACAAATATCTGTAGAATTTACTAATAAATTTTCATATGAGATTAAAGATAAAAATCAACTACAGCGTTTCCTTGGATGCTTAAATTATATTTTTGATTTTTTTCCAAAATTACGAATTTTGTGTGCTCCCTTATTTCAGAGACTACAAAAAGAACCACCAGTATAGACTCATGTGCATACTAATATTGTAAAAGAAATAAAAGAGAAAATTAAAACACTTCCATGTTTAGCCATTCCTCATCCACATGCATTCATGATTGTTGAGACTGATGCATCTGACATAGGGTATGGGGGTATTTTGAAACAACGGATACAAGAGTCTACTAATGAGCAGTTAGGTAGGTATCATTCTGGTGTCTGGTTAGGACCACAGAAAAATTACTCAACCATTAAAAAAGAAATTTTAGCGATTATTTTGTGTATTTCAAAATTTCAAGATGATTTATACAATAAAGAATTTTTACTTCGTGTAGATTGCAAGTCAACAAAAGAAATCTTGCAAAAAGATGTGAAAAATCTTGTCTCTAAGAAAATCTTTGCTAGATGGCAAGCAATTTTATCTGTTTTTGATTTCAATATTGAATTTATTAAAGGCTCAACTAATTCTTTACCCGATTTTCTCACTCGTGAATTTCTCACAGGAAAACAAAATGGCCTTTAGAGATCGGGAGAAAACCCCGGCAGTTTCTACTTCTACTCCTACTCCACCTACTCCAAAATCCGTGAAAGATTACGAGATGAAAAGGGAAGTAATTCCTAAACCACTTACTCCAACTACTCAAATCCCATATTTTCCACCACTTACGTATATTCATGCAGCTCAAACTCCATCAGCAAAACTCCAAAATACTCCAATCCAAAAACCATCTACTACTCCTTATGTAACCAAATCCAAATTCGAATATCTTGTTCAAACTCCATATACTACTCCACCAGATATTCCTACTCTCAAAAACTGTACTCAAAGATTATTTTTACCAAATTGTCAGTGGTTTGCTGACGATATTTTTGAGACTCAAACATATTATGAACTTATTCTTGTAGATACTAATTCCGTAGATTTATTCATATTCCAGATAAAAATAATCCAGACCGTATTTACTACTCCAAATTTATGATAAAAAAAATTTGTCATCCAAGAGAATTCGACTCAATTCATACACGTCACTCATTCTCTGTTAATTATATCCCAGATGAGTTTAATTACTTTGACTACATTCTAGCCTGGTATCGGGCTCTTTACTACAGGGGTTTTGATCACTCATGGTTCATTAATTTTAATTCAAATTGTGACAAAACTAATTTTCCTGATTGGTTTTATGACTGGTGGGATTACTTTGGTCCTACTAATCAAATTTATACTCCAATTGCTGAAAGAGGCTTGGAAATCTACGCGAGAAATATGTCTTCTCGACTAGGTTTTTGTACTCCAATTATTTTTCATGCAGAATTCAGGGTTCTTTGGATTTTTGCTTGGAGTTTTCAAATAAAGCCAATCACTCAAGGACGGCCATGTGCACTCATCCGTGATTTCCGCATCAAATGGTGGCCAAACTATAGCAATGATAATTGTGGGCCCGATTTGGTTCTCAGTTATCTTCAATCTATTCCAACACTCAAAAAAGCAGTCAAAGATGCTTCTAAGGCGAATCATTCACCATCAATTACTCATGATACTCCAGCTAAGGCTCAATCTACCACTCCAATTTCAGACAAACTTGTGCAACAGCACCTTACTCAAATAACTCAATCCTCTCAAGACTCAACTTCACGTACTTCAGAAAAAACACAACAAGAGAATGATGACGAAGATTTTAAAATTTTTTATCAAATGTATAAAACAACGAAACAAATAGAAAAAGAAGAAACAACTCCAGTAATTAATCTTTCGGATCCACATGATCCATTGGGGAGTCCTTTAGCTCAGGATCCTTTTGATATGTAAAAAAAAAAAAAGGAGAAAAGACCCGCAAAAATAATTAAAGGGGCATTTATATAAACTCACAGGTACTGAGTGACGCATGCAATGACTCAACTACAGGAACTCATGACGTAGGGCGGCGGATTTCAATTCACGGACTTCAACAACTAATTAAATTTAGCTTACTCATTCGGCCTATAAAAGAGGGACGACTCCACTACTCAAGGATACCGATCGAAAATCCTAGCTTTGAAAAACTCTCATCTACTTGTAAACATTTTCTTTCTTTCATACCCTCACTTGTATCCCACTCTATTTATTTGTATTCCCTTCACTCATCAATACAAGGTTCAAATTCACTCCATCCTTGTTCTTATTTTATCCTATATATATATATATATATATATCTACACGTTGAGGATTTATTTGAAAATAACGTAACGTTGGGATTATCATTATAATATAAGTCTTATCAAATACTCTCTTTTTTTCTTTTTGTCGTTGTATCTCTAATGTTCGAATTCATAACCTCTGGGTTACAAAGCACTCCTATCACCACCATCTCAACCCTCCCCAAGTCTTATGGGACACCAATTACATATTAATGTTATTGATGATTTTTATTTTATTTTTTAATGATATAAATAAAAAATTCAAAAAAAAATCAGAAAATCTACAAATACATGGCTTGTACTGTTTCCATATAACATGGGAAAAGCAACATTTGACCTTTGCTAACATTTATTGTACTTAATATTAGAATAAGTATACATAGAATAAAATCGCCTATTAAATTGATAACAATTCATTAACAAATTCACGGTGTGGCCGAGGATTGTAGTTGGTCCATGATTCCGGCATGTGTTTCTCAATCTTCGTTGACGATTTCCAGCAATTTTAACATATTATGCTTCGTTTCTCAAAAAAAAACAAAAATGTCATTGTATTTGTCATTATTTTAAATATTACTCATTCTGATCCGCTCTCTTTCAAATACTCCAACAAAAAAAATTTCTTAAATAAGCGTCCCTTAATAAATTTCAATACATAAAACTTGTAAGTAATATACATTTTAACTCTTTTTTTAATATTTCATTTATATTAATTGTACTTTTTCACCTTTTTAAAAAAGAATAAATTAAGTAATTCATTCATTTTATTAACTACTGTGACCATCCCGCTTGAAACACTGAAAAAAGAAGGGAGAAATATTTGGCTAATGTGTCATTGTGTATTACAATGCCACTTCTAAATCTATAAACTAAGATAGAAATGGAAATATTTAAAAATAATAAAAATATAATTTCCAGCTCTTAAGATATGACGTGAACGAAGTCTCTCCACCGATCCATGAATGAACTTCATTTCATCCTTTCGAAGACATCCGATAAAATTAAAACGATATAGAAAAGATTATCGTATATGACCCCGTGCAAGGATGACACAATCAAAAATGAGTGAACCCCATTTCTGGGACAATGTTGAAAAATCGATTTGCTTTCCTCATCCCAAACCATAACTTTGGAACCATTCACATTTAAATTAATTATTGCTTTGTATTTGTAGCATATATATCTTCATAATTTGGGCATAACTGGGGTGGGCAATGCAATTTCAGCTACCTCCCTCCTCCATCAGCCCAACCGGGGCAAGCATTATCTTAAAAATAGAGTATGTTTCCAGACACTCGAGGGAATGCAGTCATAGGGATGTACCGTTCGGCTGGAGATTCACATGATCGCGTTCTAAAAGCTTGCGTCATACCATATGACTCATTGGACGCAAGTTTTTACAAAAAACTTAAAGGTTTGAAAAAAGTTTTATATATTAAAATTAAAAAATATGAAAGAAAGAAAGAAACCCCTACTTATGAGTCATGAATCTTGGTTTGGTATCAAATGGTAAACTTATCCTCAAGTTCTCTATTAAAATACTCCTAGAAAATAAAGTATTTTAAAAATCTTATGAAAATATTAGGTATTTTGAGAGTTTCATCAAAACGAAGGGTTTTCTCAATATTCTTTCAAACGTTAGATATTTTGATTTAAGGTAACACCACATCGTGGTAAAAAATTATTCATTCATTGAATAATAGCCCATGCAATGATTGTGTAATAACATTAGTAATACATCATAAATTATTATTCAATGAATGAATGGATCTTTAACCAAATTATGGTATTTTCCTTTGATTTCTTACCAAATCTCTAGTTGTTTTGAAATCCAAAAAAAAATAAAAAATTAACCAATGAATTTTCTATTAGAACAGACAATTTTCGAATACTATTTTCAGTAATAAAAATGACTCTTCTCAATTTTCGAATACTATTTTGAGAGTATCACGCTAGAATTTTCAAATTTTCAATCTCAGCATCCAATAGTACTTATAAATCTCCTACGTTTTGATTTGATTGTTCTTTAAGAATCCCATTTTAATATTGTTGCATCAGTCAGAGACACGAGGAATCTGTTCAAAAATCTTCATCAAGAAATCTTCATCTTCAATCTTCTCACATGGCCCCATTCCTTTGCGTTCACAAATCCAAAATTTTCCCCCTTTTTTTCAATTCAATCTTCATATTCCTATTGTTATGCATCTTTCTCCATCCCAACTCCACGAATTCAAGTAACAAAAACCCTCTTAACAATGAAGAAATTGGCTGTGGAGGGATTCATAATTTCAATGAAAAGCTCGAGAAATGCTCATACGTGAAATCCCACGAGGGATGCAAGCCGGAAGGTTACATTTCCTATTTGCAGCTGTTTTACTGCGATTTTAGCCCAATTCTTGGCTACGTTTTACTCGCAATTTGGCTGGTTTTGCTGTTCTATCTTCTCGGTGATACCTCCCGCAAGTATTTTTGTACCTCGCTGGAATCCCTGTCCAAAGCCCTGAAGCTTTCTCCGGCCGTTGCCGGAGCAACCCTTCTTTCCCTCGGAAACGGAGCGCCTGATGTCTTCGCCGCCGTGATTTCCTTCGCCGGAGATGGAAACACAAAAGATATCGGCCTGAATAGCATATTGGGCGGCGTTTTCTTTGTTTCGACTGTGGTTGTTGGAATTATAAGCATTTCAATTAGCCAGCAGGGGAGGCGAATAAGCCCTTCCAATTTTGTGGGAAATGCTCTGTTCTTGCTTTTTTGCCTTTGTTTCCTTCTGGTTTTCGTCATCATAGGCAAAATTAACTTGTGGGGTGCTCTGTTTTTCCTCTCTCTTTACTTCATCTACGCGGGTTTCATCTTCACATCGGAGTTTCTGGCAAATCAGGAAAAGCGATCTGCAGGAAATTGTGCGCATTTGCCAGAAACTTCAGCAGAATTGCAATTACCTTTATTGGGGCATCCCAGAAATGATACAAATAAGTGTGTTTTCCACTACTTTCTCTACTTTCTGGAGTTGCCTCTTGAGCTTCCAAGGAAGCTAACAATCCCAATTTTCTCAGAGGAAAAATGGTCAAGGCCAATTGCAATTGTCTCAACTGGATTGGCACCTTTTCCATTGGCAATTATTTGGAACTTCCATTACCAAAAGCCATGGATTCTGGTTTCCCCAATTGTTGGATTAGTTGGGATTGTTTCATCTTTGGTTCTTTTTTGCACTAGTGATGAGAATAGCCCACCAAGAAAGTACAAATTCATATGGTTTTCAGAGGCATTTCTCATGAGCGTAACTTGGACTTACATCTTGGCTCAAGAACTGATTTCTTTGCTGGCTTCACTTGGGATTATTATGGGAATTAACCATTCCATCATGGGATTGACCATTCTTGCATGGGGGAATTCCTTGGGTGACTTGGTTTCAAATGTGACAATGGCCAAAAATGGTGGACATTGTGGGGCAAACACAGCAATTTCAGGCTGCTATGCTGGTCCAATCTTCAACACAGTTGTTGGGCTTGGGATTTCACTTGTTTCTTCATGTTGGTCTGTGTTTCCTTCTTCTTATTCCATCTTTAATGGAGATCATAGAGACCATTCAATCTATGAAACTTTTGGGTTTTTAATGGTGGGCATAGTTTGGGCTCTTGTGGTTTTGACAAAGAGAAATATGAGGCTGGACAAGGTGTTAGGGATTGGGCTAGTGGTGATTTATTTAGTGTTTCTTACCTTGAAATTGGCTAGGAGTTTTGGCTTTGTAGATCTTCATGTTTGTCCACCACATTCCAAACTATGCTTATAAGGAGTGTGTATGGACAATCTTTTTTATTTTCATTTTTCAAAATGTGTTCTAATTTTGTTTTGTAAATGTAAAAATACTTTTAGAGAATAGAGAGTTAAATTTAGAAGGAAAAAAAAAAAAAAAGATGTGACATGAGATGAGATTGAATACACAATGGTTTCTCACCATTTAAGATAAAAATACTCTCTTTGGTTTATAAAAATAGTTTATTACCTGAACAATGAACGGATGATATACACAATGTGAACATTTATAGTGGTTGATGTGATAATGACATGGGGAAAAAAGTTACTGAATACTTTAATTTATGTAGCCAATTAGCAACTACTATTTTATGTCATATCAGTTACTGTGTTTGTTTACTTTCCTAATCACTTTACTTTCTAAAATGTATTATTTTTTTATTTTAAGGAACAATGTAAAATATGTGAATTCGTCATTATTTTTTTCATCTACTCCTTCATTTTTTTTAGTATGGATGGATCGTTAACCACGCGTAATCATCTTAGTAACTATATGAAAGTTATAAATAAAAAAAATAAAATCAAAAATCAAAATATGACTTTCTAAATAAGACCGAATAAGTATTATTCAGGAACCAAACAACCCTCCCACAATTAATTTCCCTCGTATTTGTGATTTCATTCCTCATTTGATGTTGGATACATTATTCGTAAGTCTTGCCTGAGGCGTAAGTCTTCGCCTCAGTGTTCGTGGCAGGATCTTGGAGGTAGGTGCATATGTCCAACTTTTTTTTTTTTCCTAAAATTCATGTCCTTCAATATAATAGATAGAACGTTGTAACAGTTAATCATTATTTTTAAAGAATTTATTATGATGTAATTTATTGATGAGTACTTATTTTGAAGCATATCGTTGCCCATCTCATCAATAGGCCTTTAATGTATAATTTAATGTATATGTGTACATGTGTGGTGGTGCTAGTTTGCTAGATAATTGCAGTGATGAAGTGTTAGGTCACACATAAAAATTAGACAAAGCCTCTCAACTGCTCCCGTGACTATTAACGTCAGCCATAAATGTGTTCAAATCCGAAATCCCCATTCCCCTCATCTGCCCTTGGTCCTTTTGGACATCAAAACGAAATGTCTTGTCTTCCAAATTCAATGTAAACAGATTGTCCTCGTTCACCTGAGATCGTTCGGTCCATCCGTTGTATCTAGGGTTGAGAACGAACACGAACATTTACGAACAAACTCAGGATCGACTCGTTAAAAGCTCGGTTAGAGATCGTTTATTTATTAATAAACGAACACGAACAAAATTTTAGGCTCGATTAATAAACGAACAATAAATGAACAAAAGGGAGCTCGACTCGATTACGTTCGTGAACAGCTCAATAAGAAAAAACAATTTTTAGGAAGGATAAAATACATATATAATTTATCATTCATACATATAACATGAAAATAAATTTGGTGCAGTAGTAAGACATCAAAAGGAGAAGCAAGGGAACTAGGATTCGAATCTTCACAAGGCCAAATTTATTTTATTTCACAATTTTGAGGTGAATTTCACCCAATCCCACATCGGAAATGAGAGAAGATTTGAGAGAAAAAATCCTTATAAATAGATGAGTATGACACTTAAGGCTGAGAACGAACATGAAAAAGCTTGACTTGGCTCGATTAATAAATAAACGAATACGAACAAGATTTAAACTCGATAAATAAATGAACAATAAATGAACACGTCAAAGCTCGGCTCGGCTCGTTATCACCCCTAGTTGTATCCCATAAAACGATATAGTCAAATATATTTAGGAGAGAGTATGCTATTTTAGGAGAAAACATATGTAAACATAAAGAGCCCATGAATGAATAGATGAGATTAATTGTTCAGTGCATGTATTCGTTGTATCACGTAAAATGATACAACCAAATATATTTAGGGGAAAGAATGCTATTTTAGAAGGAAAAAAAAAACATATGTAAATGTAGGGAGCTTATGAATGAATATATGAGATTGTTCGGTACATCTATTGTATCACGTAAAATGATACAGCTAAATACATTTAGGAGAGAGAGTGTTATTTTAGGAGAAAACATATGTAAATGTACAAAAATCATGAATGAATAGATGAGATTGTTCGGTGCATCCGTTGTGTCACGTAAAATTATACAACCAATTACATTTAGGGGATAAAGTGTTATTTTAAGAGAAAACATATGAAAATGTGAGAGCCCATAAATGAATAGAAATATGATGAATTATCAATTTATGATAAATTTATTGTATTGATTTTAAGAATGTAGTGGATGCATCTAATAATTTTCCCACGTACATAATTAATTTGTTCCAAACTTTGTAGTGGAAGATAAGGTGGGAATTGGTTGACACGATACGAAAACTCAATACGAATTTAACATGTTATAATTGGATTCATTAGCATAGGTATGACTTGAATTGTTACCTTTAGAAGGCAACTTCTTATAATCTCTAAGCACAATCTAAAAATCTAAAACAACCCTAACTTATTATAAACAACCCGATAAGCAATGACACGATATGAAAACTCAAAACAAATCTAGTAATGATTTGTAGTGGAAGATGAGGTGAGAAATTTTTGACGTGATACGAAAATTCAATACGAATCTAACACGTTATAATTGAATTCATTAGCGTTGGTATAATTTGAATTGTCACATTTGGAAGACAACTTTTTATAATCTCTAGAACGATATAAAAATCCGAAACAAACCTAACTTATTATAACCAATCCGATAAGCAAAGATATGATACGAAAACTCAACACAAATCTAATTCTAACATGCAGTGGAAGATAAGGTGGGAAATATTTCACACGATACAAAAACTCAATACGAAACTAACATGCGATAATTAGATTCACTAACGTAGGTATGACTTGAGTTGTCACATTTGAAAGACAACTTCTTATAATCTCAAGCACGATATAAAAATTCGAAACAAACATAACCTATTATAGCAAATCGGATAAGCAAAGACACAATACGAAAACTCAATACGAATCTAGTAATATTAAAGGTGAGAAATTTTTGACATAATACGAAAATTCAATACGAATCTAACACGTTATAATTAGATTCATTAACGTATGTATAACTTAAATTGTCACCTTTAAAAGACAACTTCTTAAAAACTCTAACATATAATAAGTGCTTCGATAAGCGAAGACACAATACAAAAGCACAATATGAATCTAATTAATTGTAACGTGTAGTGGAAGATAAAGTGGTTAATTTTTGACACGATACGAAAATTCAATATGAATCTAAACGATCGATAAGCGAAGGCACAATCAGATTGTCATGCATACAGTAGTAAGAAGTAATAGCATTAACTAGTAGAACTAAATAACACATTTTGAATTTGAATTCTCTTCTTCGCATTGATTGCATTGCACCATCCCACCTACTCATGGAAGACTCCCAAGTTTATGTTTGGACAATTTACGTTGTAATTCCTGAAGTTTGTGGCAAATTATATTTTAATTATTTGATGTAGGAAGATGATAACATTGCAGCCCTCAAACTTTTAAAATAATAATATTTTGATCCTTATATTTTAAATTTCAATCAATTCCTCTCAGAATTATTTTTGACGAAGGCTCATGTTCTTTCAATGCAAAGGACGAAGAAAAAAAGAAAAAAGAAAAATGGCTTACTTTTTATTTTGAATAACTCCGAAAAAAAGAAAAAAGAAAAATGGCTTACTTTTTATTTTGAATAACTCCCTTGCCGAAAGAATAAATCTATTCAACATATAACTATAATGAAATATAAGATCAACCATCTTATGTCTCTATTTTTAGAGGCCTTTGCCTCTATTTTTTCGAAATAGAGAGAGGAGTTCCTATCTATAGGGCGGGCATCCAAAACCAAGGGAAGGTTTGATTGAGAGGGAGAAGAAAAGACTACCATTCGATTTGTCGTTCCTCAAAAACAAAAATGATCTGGCATGTACAGAATGAAAACTTCATTCTTGATTCTACAGAGAACTTTTATGAAAGCCTTTTATTTGCTTCTCTTCTATGGAAGTTTGATTTCCCCGAAATGTATACTAATTTTGGACCTAATGCTTCTCTTGATGGTCAATTCAACCTCAAATCACAAAGATATACCTTGTTTATATTTCATCTCTTCAACAATCATCTCGGGTGTCAACGACTGCATTTGAAAAAAAAAATAAAAAAAATAAGCCATTTTTGTCCACCCATATAGCTATCTTCGTTAAGCCATCAACCAAAATGAGCTGAGGTGTGGTAAAGTCTTGTATTATGCCAGTCAATATTAGTAAAGGGTAAGGACTTGTTCTCCAAATAAAATACTTAAGTTAGAATAAGCTTCAACATAAATAAATATTAGGGTAATCGTTCGGTGTTGATTACGAAAGGTCGAGATATAAGGATGAGATATCTTGCCTTGCAACCCCCAAAGGGAGACCTTGCTTGGACTGCACTCTCTAAACTAGATTGAGGTCAGTTTACGTCCCCATCAATTCTAATAAACTCCTTCTATCCTACCAAAAGAGTATTGATTCTTTTTTTTCTTTTTTCTTTTTTCTTTTTTTTATATTAGAAACATGATTCATTTGTATTGTATGAAATTATTGTGCCTTACACATACACAGAGAGATATTTTCATGGATTTAGACTTATACCAGTGGGTACAAAATGCATATTTTTATGTGACAACTTAAAAATAAAATATAAAAATAATAGTAATGAGTTTGATCTCAATTCTCTTTGGGTAACCAACTCTTCGAGTTATGAATAACTAATCAAATTGGTGTAGAGCTGGAAATAATAGTTGATCATGTGGGTTTTTCGATAGAATAGTCCAATATTAATGTGAAACACTCCAAAGGCCAGGTGGAAAGGAGGAGGACAGAAATTTCCTTTTCATTCTCAATCTCAATATAGTATTTAGCAATACGTATAAATGACAAAATGGTAATAACTACTATAATTCATATATTAAACTACATTTTTATGAAATATTAATTAATATTATTTGAATAAGTAAATGTTATATCAATTACTATAAAAACATATTATTTCCTCTATTTCAGCAGAAAAACTACACTTCAATTTTTTTGTTCAAATAAAATATATAAATATATATTATTTTCTATATTGTGACTAATATTATTACTTGTGATTTAATACTTTAATCTACACTTAAAGTAGTGAACATTTCAAATGCCAACATAAAAGGGGAGAAAAAAGTAAAAAAATCAATTTAACCGCTGCAATATACTCAGGCAAAATGCAGCCATCTTCTATAATTTTTGGGTCTTTAATTTTCTCTCTATCTCTATTTTATCTCCCATATCAAAATATGGCCTCCCTTCAAGAGAAATTATAATTGTATCTATGAAACAATCCACAAAACAAGATGAATAATCATAATAATAACACTAAAAAAAGGGGGGCTAATCCATTAATTAAAACTAGACATTGGATGATGCTGATGAAAACTGTGAATGAACCACCTTGTTCTGCCTTCCCATCAGCCACAGCAGAGTCTTCCTTGCAAATGAAGGTGGATTATTTGCTTGTGAATCCAAACTACAAATGCTCTGTGAATCAAAATCACTCCCAACTCCATTGCTATTATTTGCCCACCTTCCCACATCAGCTTCAGAAATGGTTCTTCTTCCTCCTTTCTTATTGCCCTTCTCTTCTGTAATCAATGGAAATCTGAATGAAAATGCCCTTCGTGAAGGTTGCTCAGTGATGGGATTATTGTCCCTTTTCCCCCTTAGCCAAATCTTGGAGATGGAGAAGCTTTCTCCTCTGATGTTGTTCCCTATTGCCGTATTGTTATTATTATTAATCTCCTCAATTGTAGCAGCATTATTGAAAAGATGGCTGTTGCTGTTTCTGAAGGCTTCAAAGTTGACAAGTTCTTCCCTTCTTGAATCACCCCCACCACATTCAGACATTGCAGGCCTGTGCCCTGGATTTAAGGGCAGAGATGGTTTCTTAAGGGATGGTTTCTTTAGGGGAGTCCTAACAGGAACTCGCAGAGATGAATTCTCATCCATTATGTAAGCAAAAGATCCCATGGAAAAGCATCTTCTTGAATCAACATTGTTGGTGGTTGTACTGCTACTTTCACCTGGATTTTGATTCCTATACTTCCCAAGCTTCACAGGAAGAACTTTCTCCCCTGAATTCGCCATATCTTGAATTTGATTCTCATCTTCCCTGGCTTGAATTTGAATTTCACAAGATTTTGGAAGAATCCCTGAATTTGGTATCCTTAATTCATCCTGAAAACTGAGATGAGAACTCACTCTTCCCACTTCCCTTTCTGGGATGATTTCCCTGGAACTTTCGCTTCCAGATTCAAGAACCAAAACTATTGGGGAACAATGGCGGTTGGAACTGAAATCAGGGATCAAACTTGCCCTACAAAGAGGGCAAGTGGAATGGGACAAAAGCCATGTATCTATGCAATCCATGTGAAAAGCATGGCTACATTTTGGCAACAATCTAAGCTTATCATCAGCCTCAAATTCAGATAAACAAACAGCACAATCAAAGGGGCTTTTCACACCTATAATCGCTTTGTAACTGAATATAGGAAGGGTGTCAATAAAAGATTGATCAACCCCAGCATCATGGAGGTGGAAAAGTTGCTGCAATTGGCCTTGAAGAACAGTGAGAGAGTCCATTTCATCAGGATCCCTTCTTTGGGGTCTCAAAAGGTATCTAATCAGGAGATGCAGAAGCCCAGAAACAAAGAAGATAATGGCAAGAATGATTATGATCAGAAAAACACTTGGGCTTACCTTACTGATCAGAAGGTTCGAAGAAGAAGCGGCGGGAGGAGGCGGAGGCGGCGGCGGAAGCGGTGGAAGAATGGACCTTTTTCCCCGCAGAACCACCACCGCCGCATCCATTTTTCCAGATTGGAAATTAGTCATCAAGATTGGAACTTTACACTTCAATCATGCGAAACAACAAAACCCAATCTCAGAAGTCCCATCCCACATGCAGGAATCAACACAGAAAATATTCGAATCTTGCAAGAACAAATAAAACAAATGGGATTGGGATTATATATGAGAAGGGCTCCTGAAAAAGACTTTCAGGGACTTCACAGTGCGTTTTACTCCTACAATGGAAAGGATCAACAAAGTGAAATGAAGAAAATGGTGAGAGAGAGAGAGAGAGACAAAAGGATTGGTTGAAGAAGCAGTAAATGTCATGCAGAGAAGAGAAGGTAAGCTTTTAAATTTTGCAATAAATTTAAAAACAGCACAGCAACCATTAATTGTACAGTTTGGATCCATCATGGAATTATTAAAGAAACAAATCTTTTTTATTTAATTTTTTTTGTTTCAGTTACTATATTTTTTTTTATGAATTCATCAAATGCAAAGCCTTTTTGGTTGACTTGAAAAGTTGAAAAGAGGGAAGAATTCATCAACTCCAATGCACATTTAAGTCACCTAATTTAATACTAACAACTAATCTAATCTTCCATGATTTGTTGTAGTAATATTTTAATCTATTTTCATTGTCATTTTCCACCTCTTTTCTGACCAAATTCTTACCTCAGACCTTCCATTCCAATCCTTTGTTTTCATACGAGTTTCTCAATCCTTTAATATGAGATATTGTTTATATTTGGTCCGTTAACTTGAAATGAATTTATTTCGGTCTCTTAACTTTTAAAACGGTTCCAAAATTGTCACAAGTTAAAATTTTTACAATATTTAATTTATTTTCAACTAATACTTGAGTTATTTCAAATTTAATTAAGGGACGAATAAAATAATTTAATCTTTATTTTTCTTTTATTTCCTTATTAATATATATAAATTTCACATGTTAGTTAAAAATAATTTAAATTTATTCAGAATTTTAGTTCTCATACCATTTGAGAACAAATTTTAAAGTTAAGCAATGAAAACATAACAATTTTAAGTTAAATGACTAAACAAAGATAATATCGAGACCAATAGAGTGATTTAACGTTTATGAAAATCTTGGATAGCCGGCTAGGGAGAGTAAAATGGGGAGACAAACCAGGAAGTAGGCATTGGGGAGATTACTATATATTTTAGTGTTATTTGGAACTGATTAATTAAGGAACATGAAGGTCAATGTGACCTTTTTTTCTGGAGCCCATTGTCTTGGAAGTGACACTAAATGTTTTCCAAAAAAAAAAACAAAAGTGACACTAATCTTTTTCTCTTTGGTCATACTAGATTGCTTTGTGCAAAACTTTTTGTGCTTCTAAAAGGGCAGTCAGCCATGGAACCAAAAACCCAAATAGAAGAAGAATCATTCACTTTCTGTCTCCTCACTGATCCACCAATTTTTTTGGCTTTAGTGCATATAGTATTCTAATAGTCAGAAATACAAGAACATGGAATGATTTCAAATTTTATAGTTTTATAATTTTCAGTCATGTTACATGAACTTGACGCGTTAATATAATCTATTTAGTTATATACAATTTGAACTATCACTTTAGGAGAAAGTGATCGATGATAAAATTTTAACACAACAAGTTAAAAGTAACTTGTACATTTGAATTTCTACTGTGGGTACACCAAGATGCAATCATAGATTCATACTTATCATCATGATTATTTATGATCAAAATGCAGATTAATTACTAATGAATCTTTGAATTGGTCCAGCACGGTAACTTGAGATTTACTGTAGTTTTCGGTATATTTAAGAGTAATTGTCAGGTAGTCCAAGGAACCACATCTAGTGAACATTTATAAAGCATTTTAATAATTACCTTGAAATTTTTGGTTCTTTAATTCATGAAGTTAGTATGGTTAAAGGCCTCAAAAAAATGGAGAAAATATTTGTTTGGCAAGTATTACATTGTCTTAACACAATGTTTTTTTTTTAATATTTCATATTCACAAGATGAAATTTGACAAAGTTTTATGTAGTTGTCAACCTAATGTAATTCTACTCCTGATCTCGATTTTAAGGCTGATAATTTGTACGTTGGCATAAATTCCTTATAAGCGAACAAGAGTTTTAGAGTATATGGAACACGAACAGAAACTGAATGTAATTCTACTCTTGATCTCGATTTTAAGGCCGGAAACTTCTACGTTCTCATAAACTTCTTATAGGCAAACAAGAATTTTAGAGAGCGCACAAACACCCACAGAAACCTAGAGTAATCCTACTCCTGGTCTCGATTTTAAGGCCGGAAACTTCTACGTTCTCATAAACTTCTTATAGGCAAACAAGAGTTTTATAGCGCGCACAAACACCCACAGAAATCTAGAGTAATCCTACTCCTGATCTCGATTTTAAGGCCGAAAAGTTCTATGTTGGCATAAACAAGAGTTTTAGAGCGCGCTCAAAACGCATATAAACCTAATGTAATCGTACTCCTAATCTTGATTTTGAGGCTGAAAACTTCTACGTAGGCATAAACTCTTGATAGGAAAACAACAGTGTTAGAGCATGCACAGTACACATAGAAACTTAATGTAATCGTACACCTGATCTCGATTTTAAGGCCGAAAACTCCTCGTAGGAAAACAATAGTTTTAGAGCGCGTACAAACACAGGTAACACAATTTCTTTAGAAAAAATGTTATTTTACTACCCCAATTTGGAGTGTTCATAATCTCATGATCACACTTTTTTCCTTTTGTTTGTTTGGGTGTGTGATGAACAAAAGAAATCTATAGTCTTCAATCTTCAATCTCTATAAGGCATGAAGCTCCTATCCCTAATATCTTCCTGATTAAACATAACTGAAATAATTAATATAATTGTTATCGTCCTTTTTGGACGGAGAACGCGGAGTTGAAAATCCCAATTCTTAATTAATGTGTCCAATCAAAAAACTTTCATTTTTCAAGATTAGACCGATATTGTATAGATGCTGAAAAAGAAAATTTGTCTAGTATATAGTAGGGTCACTATAAATAGTAGTAAATGAACATGCACAATAAATTGTACTACAGCAACATTTTAATTTAATTAATTAATGGTCCCTAAAGCAAAAAACAGAAGTAGGTGATTATTTTCATCTCGGCATTTATGCTTTGATTTGGTATAAATGCCTCTCTTTTTTTTTTTAACTTCTCTCTTATTCGTTTCATATTAAATGATTAACGATTATTAAAAAATAATTGGAAATGAAATTACAAATTGTTTATTAATGTTCATGAGTAATTATGACATTTCTTTGAAGTTCACCTCCTCTTGATCCAATTTAATGTGTAAACAAAATGTATATTGTGTTTGGTGCGCGAAAATATGAAGAGAGATAAAAGAACATTTCATATGTGGGTTTAAAATAATTATTTATGAAGAAATCATGGATTGCTTTGAGTTGTTTGGGATAAAATGAGAAATTGTTATGGATTTCTCATTCTTGAATATATGTTTGGGATCTATTTGTTGAGGGGATTCAATTAAGTGAGAAGCGGTGGAACCAAAACTAAATATCAGGGGAGGCAGTCGCCGGACGACAGGAGACAACCTATTAGGCGCAACGGCGGTGGGCAATGGAGGAGCCTGTGCGTAGGGCTTTCAAAATTCCTAACATAATTAGTCATTCCAATACTCTTACGCCAAACACACGTTAGATTAAATATAAAAGAAAATTAAGTATTTTTAACAGTTGAACGATAATTATTCCCAAATAAAAAACCTTTTACAACATCATTTAGTCTAAAACAGATGGAGTAATACAACATTAGTCTAATTAGAAGATTAAAATTTTAAACCTCAATTAAATAAGGTAGAAAATAAATTATATAATAACCTTTAGTAGCTCTATAATGAAGTCAAACAAAATCTCAAAGCGATGACATGGGAATGTGGTGATCAATAAGAAAGAGTCTTGAATTCCATAGTTGAAGAGTGAACATGTGATGCATGGGTGTAAGTGAATTTATATATAGAAAAATAAAATATTTTTGTGTTTATTTTCTCTTATAAGTGTTTTGTGGTCCTATGTAACTTTCTCATCTAGTGGTGCAACTCTAAAAACTAATCACTATGCTCATCATATCCTCTCAAATATGGCCAAATTTCTAATTCATTTAGAAAGGGAAAGAAAATGAAATTTGAAGCATTTTTTTATTTTATCTAATGTTTCTCCAATTGTTAACATGAGAATGGATGTTCCCATTTTGTATTGTATTTCTCTGCCACCTTTCTCTCCTTAATAAACTTCCTCTTTCTTTTTAATAAATATATATATATATAGGTGTAGACTAGTGATCGAGTTTATATTAAAATCATGATTTCAAAATTCTTACAAAACAGTTCAAACTCATTAGACATACTGAAATAAATACTATAAACTTAGTCGATTACATATTAACGTTCTTACTAATTTATGTTACAGTAATAAGTTTTTGCTCGCTCGATCTCCTTTATGCCCTTTTATAAGCCCCAAAATTGCCATTTAATACATTAATACTTATGTATATGATGCTCAATTTTTACTCATTTATTTATTTCAAAATTTTCAAACTTTAAGATACACAACAAAAACTAACAAAGAGGAAAAGAAACTGGAATTTGAAATATATATATTTAAAAATCAAGAAGCAAGAATCCTTTTTTCAATGCTCAACCATTCCCTTTTCTCTCCATGATCTTCTCACCGAAATTTATTTCTTTCATGAATTGGACATATATATAAAGACAAATCCTAAACAACAAAAGAAATGCACATTTAAACTATATTATATATATTTATGCCTTGGCTTTGCCTGCCCGATCTTTAATGTCACACGGCTCAAACTGAATAGAAGTCTCCATCCCTGTTTTTTCTTTTTCTTTTTTTTTTATAGTAAAAGATTTAAAGGGAAAAAATAGATAAATATATAATTGCAATCCCCATAACGAAATCATGGGATTTCTTCATTCGTTTGTCAAAGATCAAATATGCTAGTTTACTACTCCTCATGCAAGTTTTAAAATTTTGACTTTCGATCTTTTACTTTGTGAGGTTTTGGTTTCAAATTAATATTTCTTTTTTTTTCTAGGTCCGACGCTTATATATGCACTTTCCTCTACCTACTTAGTAGGTGTTGATTCCTAACTTGATTGAGAAAAGTCTCAAAGAGTGGACATTATTGTTTACAAAATTATAAATTCTACTTATACATATTTTGCAAAACACTGATATCAAGTGGAATCGATTTGGATGTAAACTAAAATCAATAGGATCGAATCGTAGAATCGTAAGATTCTACACAAAACGTCTATGTGTGATATTATAGATAAATTATAAAAATGGGTGAAATACAGTTTCTCCCCTGTGGTTTCGTGTTTTGAACAGTTTTCCCCCTATGCTTTCAAAACTGACAGTTTCCCCCTCATGATTTTGGACTGAAGTGTCCACTTAACGGAAAATGCCTTCTCTAATGGCGCGTGAAGCGAACGCGCTCAAGACGAGAGTGGGGGTAAACAAATTGATGATGTCATTAATTTTGTTCCCAAAATAACCCTAACTTAAAAAAAAAAAGAAAAAAAAAAGAAAAGAAGAGAGGTTGCGGGAGGCTCTCCCGCAACAGAAAGGCTCTCCCGCAAGACAGAAATGGAACCCATTTTGATGGGTTCCATTTCTGTTGCAGCTAGGTTTAGGAGAAAAAAAAAAAAAAAAAAAAGTAAAGGAAGAAGGAAGAAGACGATGAACAGTGCCATCGTCTTCTTCCTTCTTTCAATTTTTTTTTTTAAGTTTTTTTTAAGAGGGGTAATTTAGTCATTTTTTTTAACACCGTTAGAGAAGGCATTTTCCTTTAAGTGGACACTTTAGTCCAAAATCATGAGGGGGGAACTGTCAGTTTTGAAAGCATAGGGGGGAAACTGTCCAAAACACGAAACCACAGGGGGGAAATTGTATTTCACCCTATAAAAAATTATTTTTATTTAAATTAGTTTAGTAAAAAAATTTAAGATCGAATATAATCAGAGCTATATAAAATCGATTTGGTATTTTGGGATCAAAAAATAAAATCGTAAGATCATACTATCCGAATCGGAATTTTGCAGGCTAAGTACATATACGAGGTTAGCAATTCATGACATATATGAGTTAACGAGTTTATTTTGAATATTTAAATTCTTTTTTTTTTTTTTTTTTGAAATAAGGAAAAGTTTGTTTATAAAATATAATGAGTAATATTGCTACATATGGCCGGACCGTTTGCTAGTAGTCCTATAAAAATAGAAGCTTGTTGACTAGGTAGTAGAAATAGACAGATGTAAAGTAAACAAGGGCATGAATATTCAAAATTTAAGAAAGTTAATCCGATCCACCTAGAGTCTTTTCTTTTAAGAAAGTGACATAATAGCTAATTAATTTGTAAAACCGTTCAAACATTGACTTTTCTTTGACATTTAGAGTGAACGCTAAAGATTTAATTCAACGTTTATGGTTAATGTTTTAATGACTATAGATTAAATGTTCTTAAACCGTCGATGTAAAAGGCGTCAAACATATTAATAACAGGGTAATCAAATTCGTCAGTTGAATAAGATACTATTTCATATTAAAGAGGGAAAAAAAAAGAAATTTATAAAAGTATGACGTGATGCTGACGCATGTAGAAAAAGATTTGAATCTTACTGTCTTATGATAAAAATGAGGTTAATTCAATTCACCTAAAGAAAATAATAGGAGATTTTTCTTTTCTTCAAAGAAAATCTTGACATAATAGCTAATTTGTAAAACCATTGCAACATCAATTTCTTTTCGACATTTAAAGTGAACGCTAAAGATTTAAACGTTTGTGGTTAATGTTTTAATGACTATATATATTAAATGCTCCTAAACTTGAGTCAGTGCAAAACGGGTTAAACAAATTAATAATAGGGTATTCAATCTTGTCAATTTGACAAGAGACTCTAATTTATTGGAAAAATTATAAAATTATGACGTCATGCATGTAGAAAATATTTGAATGTTACTGATGATAAAAATGAAGTTAATCGAATTCACCTAAAGAAAATAATAGGATATTTCTCTTCTTAAGACTTAAGAGTTGTGGCATAATAGCTAATTTGAAAAATCGTTTAAACATTGACTTCTTTTCGACATTTAAAGTAAATAGTAAAGATTTAAACATTTGTAGTTAATGTTACAATGATGATTAAATGCTCCTATACAGTTGTTACAAAAGGTGTTAAACAAATTAATAATAAGGTATTCAATCCCAGAAAAAAAAAAATCTAATTCATTGGAAATAAAATTTTTAAAGAAATGAAATTTATAAAGGTGTGACGTCATGCTGATGCATGCACGTAGAAAAGATTTTGAATCTTTTTACTGTCCGATGATTTGTTTGTGTACTTTGCGGTTTGAATCTGAAGAGGATCATCGTCATCAGGTTATAAGCAGTTGACCAAAAGTACTAAAGGGGGCCACATCACTGCAAATCTAACCCACAACCTAATACAAAGGTTTTGGCAATTCCTAATGTCAACAGCCAAACCTCACAGGCTTTTGTTTTCCTTCTTTGAGGTTTGTTTTCTGGTTTTTCTTTTCTTTTCCGCGGTCAGAAATTTCAGAAACTCACACTTCACGTTTGTATCCACGGATGGAGCTAAGCTAAACTGTCTCTATCCCCTTTCTGTCTGTATCCCGTATCAGAGGTAGGGATGATAATTTTTTTATACAATACGCTAAGAATTCTTATCGATCTTAGAATACATTGTCGAGTAATTGTTGAAGAAATTCATTAACGATAATGGGACTGAATTAAGTTGACAAGTCTTTAAAATTGGACCGAAAGGTTAAAGAGTTTATTAGAGATTCATATGTTGAAATTAATGAGTTAAAAATGAGCAAAGGGCTAAAAGATGAAGGAAACGCTGAAGTAACGGATTAATTGAAGAGTTTCGAGCTCAAGAGTATAAGTAATGGGAAACCCAAAGCTCACGTGGACTTTCTTACATATTTTTCTCTCATCCCATGAAAATCGATCTCGCCCTGATGGGAAGCCCCCCTACATTCCTTGCCACTGGACTGTAAATCATTTCTAATAAATTAAGAAGCCCCCTTACATTCCTTGCCACTGGACTGTAAATCATTTCTAATAAATTAAGGGTCATACTATTTACAGTAATATTTTTACTATTTACAGTAATATTTTCTTATAAAAAGTCTATAATGTCCCTTAGGCCTTTAAAAAAAAATTATTTTCACTCTAATTATGGCAGATAGTCACGAGGACGATCCGCAAGAGGCGAGATTTTGGAATAAAATACCTTAAGCCTAAAAAATAAAACAAGGCGGTATTTGGCCAAAAAGGCGGTATTTTTGGCCAAATACCGCCCCAGCATTGGCGGTATTTTATCAAAAATAAGGGTTTTTTTTTTTCTTTCATTTTTTTTAGTGCAAGAAAATTTTTCGAGGCTCTGCCCCGAACCCCGCCAACTCACCGCGGAGTTGGATTAACTTGGCTTTGATACCATGTTAGAATTTGAGAAAAAAAGAGAAGAACATGAAAAATCTAAAAAAACCTTTGTTACTGCAAATAACAATTCCAGACAATGTTTTTTTTTGTTAAAAACCCAATTTTAAGTAAAAAAAAAATGTATAAATTGTTTACTTACCGTGTAATATGGATCGTCCTCATGACTATCAGTCATAATCAGAGTGAAAATATTTTATTTTTTTTTGAAGACCTAAGGGGCATTATAGATTTTTCACAGAAAAATGTTATTGTGAATACTAAAAATGTTATTGCAAATAACAATTCCGTAAATTGTTTAATGATTATATCAAAACTCCAAAACAAGCATGACCTTAATTCTTTAACTAAGGTTCTTGTTCGGAATAAAGTAGGGTTCGGAGTTTTTTGAACTTTTCTTCGGGGATTCGTGGACAAAATAATAATCCAGCTCTCGCGTGTGAGATTTATATCACAATATGAAAAAATAACGGGTGCAAACTTAACACGTTAAAAGTGAAAAACGTACTTATATACAACATGAATTATCACCCGAACCCGATAGGAAGAAACTCTTCCTTGTGCCCTCTTCAAAGGGCACCCGTCTGTGTTGTTTGCTTTCCATATTTGGTCCAACTAAGGCGACGGGTCCACGGTATGTCCATGACAAAAAAGCCACTGCTGTAATATATATATTGTTAAAGTGAACTCAATCATCACCATATATGATAAGGAAGAGACAGTAACAATACAGAATTTTGTCTTTCAGCCATTAATATGTGTTGTATTTTTTCACTTGGGCCACAGTTTGACTGGCAGAATATGTACGCAAAGTTGGTAGGGAATTAATAAATTTATTTATTTTTCGCTTGTTAAAACTTGTATACGACATGTGTGATGGTTTGAGGGTGCGCATATTGAATACATGTGATACTTATTATTTTAGGAAACAATCAATACCGCAGAGGCTAAAATCAATACTTCAATACTAAAAAATTGGAAAAATTACATTGCTACTCAATAATTTTTATCTAGCTGTCAAATGTTGTTCACATTCTTTAATAACTATCAAATGTAGTCCACAATGTATTTATTTTTTTTTAATTTTAGTTCAAATAACAGAAAGTTGACCCAAACTAACGGTCTCCTCATTCCGATACTAGTCAAAGCAGGGTTTGACCGGCCCTAAACCATCTATGGTGCTCCGTTTTCACCCGATTTCAATGTTCTTGTATAATAGAAGGCTTTATAATAGATTCAAATGATTTGGAAGAAGAGAGGAAGATAGTTTAGGGTCAATCAAACTGTTTTGACTAACAGCGGAATTAGTAGACCGTTAGTTTGGGTCAATTTTCTATTTTTTTTTACTGAAATTGAAAAAAATGGATAGATTGTTAACTACATTTGATAGTTATTAAATAATGTAGACTGCATTTGATATAAAGATTGTGGACTATAAATGTAATTTTTCCCTTATAAATTGAACACAATACTTTAACACATAATTAAACTCAATATATAACACACACGTTATATTTCATAAACAAAACTCGATACACACACCGTTGTACCGTCAGAGTTGTCGTATATAAGCTTTTGCCTAGTGTTGCACCCTAGTATCTTTTTTCCCGTGAATTGACTCTAATGAACATTACGTTTTTAATTAGGGAGAAAGAGGCACTTGGCAGAATTTGGGTGAAGGCATTATCTCAAACAACAGATTATCCATATGCAGGTCAAGTTGTCCAACTCACTTGTTCTTTAACAACCATGTATCCCATGTGCATTTATTAATATTGTCAAAAGACTTCTTGTATAAAAAAAGGAAAAATGGCACTTTTAGTCCCTTTCGTTTGGGCATGTGGCAATTTTCGTCTCTTACGTTTCAGCGTGGCAAAAATGGTCCATTATGTTTGCAAGTGTGGCGTTTTTAGTCCATATTACCGGTTATAGCAAGTTTTTAATGGTCAAACTTACGGTCAACGGTTTTTAGGACCTTTTTGAAATAAAAAAAATAATTGGGGCTTTCTTACAATTTTCATATTCTTTAGTGGTCCATACATTAATTTCTTTCCCAAATTTACTATTCATGTTCATCCCCCTTTCTACTCCCTCCTCCGCTGCAGTCCGCCGCCCCTTTCTTCATAAACTGAAAAAAAGAAAAAGAAAAATGAAGCCTGAAGAAATGGAAGCTCTGCATTTCTGTGTACTCATGGATGGAAGCCTACCCTTTACCCTTTCAGTACTTCCTCTAGAACCATTTCTACTCCATCTTCCTCCATTGACCACATCCAACTCCCACCACTACCAAAACCACCTCTACCATTTTATTTGTGCCAGCCACTTGGCTCAAATATTGAAAACTCACTGGAGCCAAAATCACAATCTGCTTGGTAGGAAATCAAAGAAACAAAAGCTCAATTTCTTGATTCTTAATTCAAGAACCCACCCGAGCCAATATAAGCAATTCAAACCGAAATGAAAAGGAATTTCAATCTTTCACCGTGGAAAAGGAAAACAGAGAAAGAAACCATCCAGTGTCATCACCATCTTTAACCCATCATCGAATACCAAGAAAAAAAAAATCAATCATTCGCTAAATAAGAAATTTGAAGAACCCAGCAACAAAATTAGAGATTCAACCTGACAAAAAACCCAGATCCAAAAACAAAATCACCATGAACTGAGATGAAATGCTCTGTTGATTCTTGGCTCCACCGGCGCATCCATGACCCGCGGAGGAAGTGGAAGCAGAGGAGTTTCAATTTGAATGGCCACGCCAGAAATTGAAGCAGAAAATGGTTTTGGAAGAAAGGGTTGAGGTGGTTTTAGCGGTGGAGGAGGGGAGGATGAGAGGAGGAGTAGGGAGAAGGGAGGGGCGGCGGACTGCAGCGGAGGAGGGAGTAGAAATGGGGATGAATTTGGGGAAGAAGATGAATAGTAAATTTGGGAAAGAAATTAATGTTTGGACCACTAAAGAATATGAAAATTGTAAGAAAGCCCCAATTATTATTTTTTATTTCACAAAGGTCCTAAAAACCGTTGACCGGAAGTTTGACCATTAAAAACTTGCTATAACCGGTAATATGGACTAAAAACGCCACACTTGCAAACATAATGGACCATTTTCGCCACGCTAAACGTAAGGGACGAAAATTGCCACACAATCCAAACGAAAGGGACTAAAAGTGCCATTTTTCTTATAAAAAAATTAAATTAAAAAATCTCAATGACCCACAAAAATAGTATCAACAAAAATAAATTGCATAAAAGACATGAAAAGTTGACGGAGTTTCCTGTGATATATAAATATAATGATGGTTAATGTTTGTATACATTAATTATTTATCAAAAGTGTTACTCGCTCTATTTCACTGAAAGAGTTTAGTGGCCCGGAGAAAGTATAAAAAGAAATCGCATTCTTTGTTTTACTTTTTAAAAGTCAGTGGCGATGTCTGACGTATTGCCACTGCCACTGAATCACTAAAACAGGTGGTGATGTCTCATTATCGGCACTGATTTAAAATAATTCGAATCCTAAAATCCCTTCTAATTATTGTTTATAAAAATGCTACCGAAATTCTTTATTTGTACAAGATTTTACTAAATCGCTAAATAAAAGGAAACGTTGAAACAGGCATACTTTTAACGTTAATATGAGCAGACTGAGACAAACAAGTTCAAATAAAAGATCTTTAATTTGTCATACCAAACTTGGGGGGGACGCCGAGGACTTTGCAAAGTGAACACAACGGAATAAAAAGCCCATGTGCATTTGTTATTGCTAACTGTCCCTACCTTAAACCTCAACTAATTATTTGGAATTTCACACAAAAGAAAAGACCTGTCAACCTTTGCAGATCTCCATAACTCCAATACTCTATATATATAATTCTAGTACCAAATCTTTTAACTTCAATTGTAAATTGTAATAATCCGGAGAAATTATTTAGTGAATTTGTTGTACCATCCTTTTGTGGTGTACACTTGAGAGATAAGTGTTATTTTTTTAGGAGGGTGATGAACATATAGAAGATCCATAAATAAAAGAGAGTTGATATGAACAAATAGTACTATTTGTAAATATGCGACAGATGCACTTAATGATTTTCTCTTCATTCCACGTATATAAATAGTCATGTTTTTAATTTTACTCTCATTCGTTTCAATAAAAAATATATATATTGATTTAGAAAATATTTCTCCGAATAGAACACTCCCCCATTAACCACCATCCTGAATAGAACACTCCACTCCCATTTTTTTTTTTTTACATATATTTACTAATATAATGACATGTGGTATATAATTACCTAATACTTTTTTTTTTTTTTTTTTTGTTATCATTGGAACACACAAGGTTCGAACCTACGATTTCAAGGTTAATTACAAGACTTCCCCGTTAACCATCATCCAAACTTTCCCTGCCTAATTAACTCACACTTAAAAATAAAACTAGAAATGGAAAGAATAGTAGCTAATAAGTTCATTTAAATGTTGTACCTTCAACCCAAAAAAAAGTATTGTATATTTTTTTAAACATGACTCTTCCATAAAGACAGAATTCAAATCTATATTTCCATGCAGCAAATCATTCAACTTCAACGGTAATACTTACCATGCCCTATATAAATAATTTGTTTTTAATACTATATTCAACATTATAAATAATATTGTTTATATAAGACACAGGTATTAGAACAAGAACTCTTTACCGAGTCTTTACCGAGTACATACAACGTGACTATAAATGAGTGAAATGCAAGAATGGCGTCTTCAGTCTTCACCCCATAGGTCTTTTTTTCTTTTTTTCCTTTTGACTAATTTTAGATCTTTAACTGCTACTTAATTAGAGGTCAAATTTCCACAATAATTGAACCTAACTCCCCTAACAAATTTGAAGGGTTTTGTGATTTGATTTTCTATGTTAATTAACAACTCGTTGAAATTAAGGAATACCATTCAGACCTGTTGGTTATAAAAGTAAAGGGAATCAACACGTTTATACCTTTCCCATTTATAAATAAAGCGTATTTGGTGATATTCTATGAAGTTCAAGAGAGATTATGGTAGAAAAAAGGAGGATATAATGACAACATCAAAGATCAAATCACAAATAATTAATCAAATGATGATTGAATGATTAATGGTACAATAGCTTGCCTTTTAAAAGTTAAATAGTTAAAATTTTCAACAACCTCCCCTTTGTCTTATAATACTATTATAAGATCCTAAAAGGTAAAAAGAGAAAAAAAAAAAATTATGGTATTTCTAAAATAGTCCTGTTTTTTAAAAGAGAATTATCATTTTTTTCTCTAATTATATCCAGTGTCAAAGTTAGAAATTTATTTTAGTGAGCACAGTATAATGTATGATCAAGAAAATTATATTTTGTAATAGAATTAAACTAGAAAACAGAAACCCACAAAAAATAATAAGAAAGAAATTTATTTAGTAATTCATTACGTTTTTTTTTACTTTTAATGCAACTTTAGTTCTAATCACCGTGAATCTTAGTAATACTTCAGAAAAAAAATAATCATAATCGTAATACAATTTGGCTATGTGTTTGAATCTTACTAATACTCTAGAAAAAATAATTATAACCTTAATACGATTTAGTTATGTGTTGTGTATTGTTTATGTTTAATTTATAATTCAAAAAAAATAGTGAGACACATTATATTAATTTAACAAATTCAAGGAAAAAAAATCTACTAAATATACAAGGGACGGTGGGGCCACTAGAGACATGTGCCCGGGGCAGTGGGGGCCACTAGAGACACGTGCCCACAGTGCCCCATAATAAATCCGCCCCTGAGTATACCTTTACCTTTTAAGTTTTAAGTGTGAATCAATTCTTGACTAGAATATAATCATATTGGTAAAAATGTGAGATGTTAAAAAAGAAAAAGCAAGAAACATAACCCTATTTAACGAGAAAAAAAAAAATTTCCCATCGATATTTGATTTTTTAAATTGGAGATTGTATATGAGCAACATTTCATTCACGTTTTTGTTTCTGTTTTTTTCTTCTTTTTTATTTTTTCTTCTAAAGTTTTCTTTCGAAAAATGTAGACATTATTTATAAAAATGAAAAATGAGATAATTAAGAACTTGAAATTCCCAAATGTTATTCTGTTGGGGGTCTAATCCCGCATTGTGTGAGGATGTTATCATGTTAATCGTGACTCGACTAATTTAAACACATTTATTCCAACAAAGAAAAAGAAAAAAAAAAATCTAAATCAACCGAAAAACTCAAAGCCCTAACTTCTGGTCTATGTCGAACAGGCCGTAGCCCATATGATTCCAAAAGTGTGTTCATTTTGGGCTTTCAGTTTTAGAAAGCTGGTTTAGGCTGGGTCGGTTAGGTTTAGTTTTTTTTTTTTTTTTTTTTTTTGACCCATTGGGTCAACTAAGTTAACCCATGAGTGAGCGGATTATAACCCAATCCGAATATGACCCAACTCGTATTGACCCGTCAATCAATGGGTCGGGTTGGGTCATGACCCGTTAGATGCGGGTTCAAGATTGACCCAACCCATAACCTGACCAATTGCCACCCCTACGTTTGAGCTAAACCTGATATTTGAAATTTGAACAACTTATAATCCTTCCCAGTGTTAGAACTTAATTCAGTCAGCAAAATGCAACTAAAAATATGCATGTTTTCATAATATACAACTCAATATGTGCCTTATCAAACCGTCAAACATATCGAATACAAGTTTTTACCGATAAAGAAAGTCTCTCCCTAAACTATTACACAATTTACTGTTTCAGGCCCTTTGTGCACGAAGGCTCCTGAGACGTTAGGTGTGTGCAATGTGTATGCATGAAGAGAACTTACCATGAACGAGTACATGTTTTAACGGTTGAGATGCATAAAGGGGCATTCAAAATTTTGGGGTTCAATTCTTATTTTTACTAATTTCTATCTATTTATTGCGCAAGTCTCACTTGTGTGGATAATTGGATATGATATTATAATAGTGCAAGTTAAAAATAAAAATAAAAATCTTAAAGCGTTGACTCACAATTCACAAGTAAACTGTGACTTTATTACTCAACAAATTGCATGCTCTTCCTTATATAACTTTAACGTGGGTGTTTCTGAAACAAGTCGTAATCCTACTGAATAATTTAGAGCTAATTAAATGTAAATCTGGGGAACTACTATAGTTCAATAATGAAACTTTTTTCAAAATTGTATGGACTATAATTAAATGATTGAATGATTCTGACTATATTTTTACTCATAAATTCGGAGAAATTATTTTACGTACTCGTTGCATAAATTGACAGTATGTAACATGTATTGATTTAAGGGTAAGTATAAATTTTTTTGCAAAGTAATGAAAAAAATAAAGGTTCTTATTTATTCGTTTTAATTCTGATCGATCTATTGCACTCAAAATGTGGATGCAACAGTTGTATAGAATAATTTTTTATAAATTTGATTTATATGAGATAACTGCGCTAATCATGTTTGTGTGTGAAAAACGTAGTCATTAATTTTGAAAAAATCAATATAGAATAGTCGATAAATAAGATAAAACTCAAATTTTAAAATCATAATAATCAAGTTTGTTTTGAATTTCTTAGTCCTTTTCCCCCTCTATCGCAAATTTCCAAAATATTTCTTTAGCTATCAACAACAGGAACTTTTAAAACTGAATACGACGACTGTGTTCTTTAGCCGTGACCACAATTTCTATCTCCACTTTTACTTGTGGAAATTTTGGCACTAGCTAATTAAGAGGAAAAGATAATGAAATAATGAAAGAGAGAGTTCATGTCAAATCGATGCGACGGCGATACTCTTATCCCTATAATTGATACGGTATTTTCATCGATAATGATACATTAATAGTTAAAATCGGTACGAACGTTTTCTTTAATACAGATGATACTTCTGTCTCTAAAATTAATACGTGCACTATAAACGATACTTATTGTTTTAACATAATGACAATTCATAACCAACTAAAAGTTCTACATGAAAGGATAAAGTCAATACGCGACATATCACAAGTTAAACTCATAACGGTGATACATTAATACATATAAGTAACACTCATACGCTAAAATCAAAACGTGATACTTCAAATGTTAAAATTAATACGTGATGCATTAGACGTATGCTAAAATCAATATACCTATTTATATAACATACACGTAAAAGAAATTTAGACTAAAATCGATACGGGTACGATTAGTTGAATACAAGTTGTTCTCGTAATGAAATCTCGTCAATTCAGTAAGTAATTAATTCATATTCATTTTTGATTTTTTTCCTAGTTCCCCCTTTTTCTCCGTCTTTTCCCGTAATAAGAGAGAAATATTTTTACAGTACGATCTTTTACTGAGAGAAAGGCAGCAGTAACATTCTCTCTCATTTTTATCTATTTAGAAAAAATTAATATATATTCCAGCAATCATATTTGCAGCCCAATGCAATGATTTCGTCATCAATTCTTATTATATTGGGCAGCAAAAGATTGTCGCTTTCAAGAGGCGGCAATTAATATCTTTTTAATTAATTATAGTTTATTTATTTCGCACTATTTACTACTATATACATATACGAAAAAAATTAATTAATCCAGTAGTGTTACTCAAAACCCACTATAAAATAAGGCGCAGATTCCTTCGTGCTGTCCAGGAGGTAATTAAGGACAATCATTAATTACATAATTTAATTAATAATAACACCTTAATCCCCTCGTTGATACTACAGTCCTGTTAATAATGAAATTATTCAGTCATTAAATTTAATCTTAAATACATCATTAACGGAAATAAATAATTCCTTTAATGAAATTGTATTTTTTCTTTGTGATTTAGATTTATGCATTTAAAGTTAACTATGATTTGATATCTATTAATTAAACTACATCATTTAGCTAATGAAACATTATTGGTATACATTAATGAGGTCAAAAGTTACTCTTCTTTTTTCTTTTTAAAAGTAAAGCATTCCATTAATAGTGTTAGATAGCATCTAACAATGATTAACGAATAACCAAGAAATAGGCTTTTATTCAGATTCGAAAAGAACATTGTATCACTGTACGTAGAAGTATAAAATACGTTAAAAAAATCTCATACCAACAGTTACAGACTTACCTCGAATATTTTATTTTATTCGAATATTCCCTTTAGTGCTGTATATAGGCCATTATATCCATGAAATCTTTTCAAAACTACAATTAATATTGTAATTTGATTGTGTTAAAAGGGGGGAAAAAAGAAAAAAAAAAAAAAAAAGAAGAAAATGAAAGTGCACATGCTGTGAGGGTTTGTTTTAATAAAAAGAAGGCCAAGGTGTCAAGCACAGATGAGAAAATGAGGAGATAAAAATTAATTTGGTGGATTGACAGGAAATATGAGTCAGCCATAACCTATCATTAATCATGCCTGTAGATTCCCTTCTTTAAATCTCTACTCAAATTAATTAACTCATTAAGCTAATGATTGCCCATTTTTACACTTTTTGAGCCCTAATCGACTGGGAAAGTGTACCCCAATTCCTACCAAACCATAAAAGAAGTTGAAATCCTTTATACATATCATTTTAATTTGTATTGGTATTGTCCTATAGTATTAAAATATACTCTCACTAACGTTTTAAACGGTACAACTATTTAATACAACTTTAAATTGAACTTTTTTGATAGAGCAGAGAGAGTACATGTTTTAATTACAAAATCACAAATGATTAGTAAACATGTTTGTCTCATCGTTGTGATACATAATTTATACAAAGGTTAATGGTACAGATGATTTGAATACTTAAAAATAATATATTAAGACAATTGACATTACTGAAATTCGTAACGAATTTATTTGTTTTTGGGTTTTTTTTTGGTTTCTAACCAATGAAATATTGCGGTTTCTAGTAGTGGCGGCTCCTTGTGTTGCCTAGTTGATGACTTGAAAACTATATTTTGAGTTGTGTTAAAATTTTAGTTAAAATGAATAATAAGATTTCTTATATTGTATGAATAGTTGGGACATTAATAAATAGTTTGAAAGACATTTCGGAAATTAGTCTGATTCTATCTCTATTCGTTCCATAATAATAAATTATAATTTGGCTTACTGGCTTACTTATCTAGAGAATAAGGACAGGTTTACTTGGCTTAGTGGTTCATAAATTATAATTTAGTAGGTTAATTTTAATAGTAAGACTATTATAAATAGTCTAGTTTCACTTTTATGAAAAATAGTACAAACACTTATCTCCCTTCCTCACTTTAGAAGAACAGTCAATTTAATTCAAAAAAAAAAAAATCACTAGTGAGAATTGTATGAAAGTTTGTTATTTTTTTTTTTTTTAACTTTTTGAAATTCGAAGAAAGAAAGTTATTTATACATAGTTGCATTTCAAAGATAAAGTAATTTTTACACCCTTAAGAAAGAGACGCAGTAAAGTGCAGTGCGGATTATTTGAGAGCTCCTGAGGAATAAATTCACTCAAACTTAAACTTCAACACGAGGTAAGAAAAAAATGAAAAGAAAATAAGGCGCGTTTCGCGGGCGAAAATGGTAATGAGATTGTTCAACAGTCTGCTTGTCGATTTTACTCTCTAAGTCAAGCATCGTAGTTATATTATGAAAATGCACGTATCAAATTTAATCCCTGATATATTGCATATTGAATTATAATATCTGGTGTATCGAGTTTAGATATTTATACATTTGCAATTGTGAGTGTAACTACTGAAATATTGTGTAATAAATTTAGTTTATAATGTATCGCATATTGAGTTTATAATCTAATGTATCGAATTTAGCCTACAATGTATCATAATTATGTTAAAACACAAGTATTGCCTCCAATAAAGAAAACACACTGTATCGAATCTAACTTTTAATGTATCGTGCATTGAACTGTCAAATCCTACAAGGGAGACTCCCTCAAATGTGGAATATACCTGAATTAATGTACACAAGAAAGCCATAAAACTATCATGTTAACTTTCCAATATTGTTTCTATTTTTTATTTTTGATATAATTTGTTTGAAAATAATAAAATATTAATTAGTAACAATAGCTAAAAGGACATGCCCATAACCTTGTTCTAATCTGTTTTTTGAATGCATCATTATATTTCTTAATTTATTACATCAAAGACAGGAGTTGTGAGGTGTCAGCTTACACTCTAAATAAGTGACAAATATAGGAATCGAATCCCCCAATATTTAAGTGGCCCGCTATGCATCACAATCATTGGGCACTAGATCGTTCCTCTTGTTGCAATCTCCAAACACTTGGATGTCATTTTGGGGGCTGAATCTCTATTGGATCAACGAACATTTTTCTTTTTTTGAAAATATATTGATCACTATACAGCTTTACACAATAGAACTTTAGAAGGGAATTTACATTTAGCCTCACAATGTTCGGCAAAATTACTATTATCTTCGAAGGTTTTGAGAAATTACCACAAAGACATGAAAATCGTTCAGCAACGATTAAGACAAAAGGTTCACTTTGAAATGTGTACAACGTATTATGGGTTGTGAGGTACAACACCTAAAATAAATAATTTACACCATATTTTCCTTTTATATCCTTACTTTAAAAGTAAGAGTTAATTGTGAACTATACATTCTTATATTAGTAAAGGTATGTAATGTAAATAAATTCAAAGTGAACTCTTTAAATGAGACAAGAATTTTTTTTTCAAAGTGGACTCTTTAAGTGGGACGGAGGAAGTATTAGTTTTGTGAAATATCAATATAATAAATATAATTTACCTAACTTTAAATTAAAGACATTCTAATAGCATTATTTAACTAGCTTCATCAATATATTATCAAATTAACAGTTAAAATTCGCCTCTCTTCTCCAAATATCCTACGAGCCTCCTTCATCTTCTCTACTCTTCTTCACAATTTTCTTTTCAATGATTCTTTAGTTAGTGTTTTTTTTTTTTTTGGTCTTTTTTATGAGAGTTTTTTGTTCTCTGATAGTGAGACATTTTGTTTACCTAAATAAGCAAAATTTCTTCCACATATAAGTAATTGAGTATTTTCTTATTTTCAAAAGAAAATTCAGTCCACTTGAGGGAAAATTATTATGTGCATCCGTTGTATTCTTAAAAATAGTATAGCCAGTCAGTAGTAAAATAACAATTAAAATTTCCTTTTATTTCTGAACCCCTACATATTCATCGCCCTCCCCAAAAAAATTGCACTTATCCCCCCAAAGTGTATGTGGTTGCATCATTCTACGTGGTGCAGCAGATTCACTAGATTATTTCTCTTATGTTTGAGGCTTTCATAAGAAGATTATTGGCTAATCTGAGATCGAATTCATACCTCGGTACAAGATTTGTCTAGCGTAGTGACGATTTTTTTTTTCTAGTTAGATCTTTATACATTACTTCTCATTTTATATATGTATAAGTTTGATTCATTGTATTTTCAGCCGATTTGTATCTAATTATTATCCGATCAAATTATTTACAATCGCATCGACTATCCCTGTTGATGAAATATGATTTTTATTGTGAAAAAGAAAAATGATCAAATTCACTACTACAACTTTTTATCTATTAAACTTCCCATTTCATGAACTCTCACCTACCAAAACGTATGGTAGGGAAAAAAAACTTTGAAAAATCATATGAATATAAAAAGGATCATATTCATCATATATATATATATATATAATTAGACTAATAAGAAAGGTTGGCATTAATTGCTCGAAGACAAGGAAAGAATATGAAAAGAAATGAGTTTGACAAAGACACCTAAATATAGAAATAAATCCTTTGGTTACCAAAAAAAAAAAAAAAAGAAATAAATCCTTCTGCCCAAACCGACCAATCACACAAACTCAACCCGACTTTAATAACTGAACAAATGTTATGTTACAAACGCAAAACCATAATTCTTGCAGGCTTCTTCTTGTTTTTTTTCCATTTTTGCCGAGAATTTCGCTGCCCCTTTGCCTTTTCCCCCACATTCTTCTATTCTATTCCTACAATCCCACGCTTTGATTTCTTGATTTGTAAAACCATTAATTTGTTGTTTTTATTTGGTTGTTGTTGTTGTTGTTTCTTCAAGTATTTGTAAATTCTTCTCTTCCTCCCACTTTTATCCTTCTTTTCCACAGCACAAAGCTGTAAAAAATAACCGATTTTTCAGCTGACTTCCACCTCATTTCAGAAACTTCTTGTGAGTTTATCCGCAGAATTAGCAATAATCAGAGAGATTTTTGGGGGGGTCATTGTCGGACTAGCTCCTTCCCATATATTCCTGTTGAAACACAGGCTGTGATCGTGAGTGAAAACCCAACCCCCCCACCCAAAAGCTTTCATTTTTATAGGATTTTCTGGTTGCGTTAATCAATATGTGATCTGGGGTGCAATTTTTCTCTATATTCTGAAAATTTCCCTGAAAAATTTGGACTTCGGTTCATAATATTCGTGAATTTCAGGGAAATTTTGGAGGTGTTCTGTGTCAATTTTGTTCTGTATTCCCCGGGAAAATAAAACTTTGAGGTGGGTTGTTGGAGAGTCAGACATTTCCTTCGGTTTTGTCCAGCATTTTTTTTTAAACTTTAGGGTGGAATCGAGAGGAAACTTGTGATTGTTTGGTCCAAAATCAGTCTTGTTGACCAAATATTTATTCATTGGTTTTGTTCTTACCAGCTCTGGTTTGGATTTTGCGTTTTACTTCTCTTTTGGGGTTCTTGGAGATGAAAGGTTCATTTCTATTGTTTTAGAAATCTGTCACAATCAACAGTGAATTACACGTTGAACCATACATGTTGATGCTTATAAAATAATCAAGTTGGAGAAAAGAATTGGGGGTTTTTGTGCTGCAGTTGAAAAGGGCATCTAGAAGAAATCATCTTGTGGTTTGTCGATCATAGTTCTGTGAGAATCAGACAGTTACAACAGATTCTCTTGGGATGTTTGTGAAAGTAAATTTTGGTTGAAGGGTTGTTAATAGTTAGGTACAATACGAGGAATCTGATTGGAAGGAGAAGCTTAAGCTTGTTCTTTCACTATATATTCATATGATGATATTGCTATGATCTTGTGGAAAGTTTGAGGTAGCATTAGCGAGTTTATTTTCGCTCGTGGAGCTTCTTGCTAATGATTTGTATTTGAGAAATTAAGGTTGTAATTGATGAGTATGAGATTTTTGAGCCTAGTGGGAAATTCCTTTGGATGCTCTGCATCTGGAGAGAGACTGGTCTCTGCTGCAAGAGATGGTGATCTTCAAGAAGCCAAGGCTTTGTTGGATTATAACCCCCGCCTTGTAAGATATTCCACCTTCGGGGTTCGTAATTCACCCCTCCACTATTCTGCTGCACAAGGCCATCATGAGGTACTTTAGTAGCAGTTTGTTTATAATTTGAATATGTGATTCTCTACGAATATATTGATAATGTTACTGAATCATCATTGAAGTTTATCCGATGTTACTTGATAGTCGTTGTTTCATGAATTAACATTCGAGTTTAGACAATGATAATTCATAGTTGTCATTTTATCTTTTAGATTGTAGCTCTTCTGATTGAATCTGGAGTGGACATTAATCTCAGAAACTACCGTGGGCAGGTAGAATTCTTTTACTATTGAAGGACTAGTGCCTTGTACTACACATTGTCTACGGAAAAAGCATTATTTCTTGCCATTCAAATTTTCTAACTGAATTATGAAGTCAAGAATGATGTTTTCTATCTGGTGGACAGACTGCACTGATGCAAGCTTGTCAGTATGGTCATTGGGAAGTTGTGCAGACCTTGATCATTTACAAAGCTAATGTATGATAATGTTTTCCTTGGTATTGTTCCAACAATTTATATTGCTGATAATTGATCATTTGAAAGGCTTACTTTGTCGATGCTCAAACTTATTTTCGTGTTGCATTTTAGATTCACAAAGCTGATTATTTGAATGGGGGTACAGCACTTCACCTTGCTGCTCTGAATGGGCATTCTCAATGCATTCGGCTTCTCCTTTCTGACTATATTCCTAGCATTCCTACTTTTAGCAGCATTTTCGGGAAAGGGTTGAAAAATGAAGATTCCATATCCGAGTTTGATGAAGAGTATGACCATGTTAACTAATAGATTCGAAATACTTGATGCACTCGCTACTTTCCTCTGCTAATAATCGTTGTGCCTGTTTTTTGTATCAGTGCACTGTATCAGCTACTCAATAAGCCAGCTGATGGAGGTATCACTTCCCTTCATATGGCTGCTCTGAATGGTCACAATGAAACTGTGCAGTTACTTCTGGACTTGGGAGCTTCTGTAAGTGATACAACCGTGGAGGATGGAACTACAATTGATTTGATAGGTAACAGCAATTTTGCCTCTCAAGTTTGTGTTCTGCTCATAGATCTTTTACTTATTTCAGTAGTATCGCATATATCAAGGACTATCCTTCAAAGAATTATCTGCATGAATTTTTCTCAGCATAAGTGCCTTCTTAATTCTTATTGTATTGTAAAAGGTTGCTAGGGCCTTATCGTTCATCAGCTGAAGATGCTAGTCTAGAAGCCATATATTAGTCAGTCATAATTGCTCCCATTCTGTGTTTGTTGGACTTAAGAAATTATATATAACCTCAACATCTTTACTGATGATACAAAAACCAATATTGCTATTTCACCACTGAGGTTTAGAAAAGATCTCAAACACAGAGACTTATAAAGCTAAATACTCCCCTCCATTAGTGAGGCACCTCCTCTCACACATGTACAGTGACCAAACATACACCCTTGGTGATTTTTGAACTAGTACTTTGCTTAAGTATGAAGCTAAGTTGAAATTTTGATGACCGGAAAAAAGTAACACTTGTATATATATTTTTTTATTTTGTTGAAAAAGAGAAAATTTACTTGCTTTGCAGGTGCAGGAAGTACCCCCCTCCATTATGCTGCTTGTGGGGGTAATGCACAGTGTTGTCAGGTAATTTTTAATGATGCCTGGAACTTCTTCCACTAATTGGAAACTTTAATCCATTATGCTTTTGTTGTGTTTCAGCTTTTGATTGCCAGGGGTGCGAGCCTTGCAACAGAAAATGCAAATGGGTATGTATTAGAATGCTCATATAAGGATTTGATTATTGGTCATCCTTCTCTCTGGGGTTTCACCCTGACATGATTGTCCTTTGCAAAATACCTGGTTTGAAGTGACATTTAACATGATGCGAAAGTGATATGTTTTCTAGTACAACGTTGAGTGAGTCCGTGTCTTTCCATCTACTGCTCAACTAATGCATGTGCTGATCAGTTTTACTGCTGCTGGAACTCACATTGCAAATGTTGACATAATTATTTGAAAAAAAAAAACTATTTCCCTTTTTCTTATGTTTATTGGTTCTTCACTCTGCATTGAATGAGGTTCTGTGCCTAACCAAACCTTTGTCAACTTGTAGATTTTTTAAAGCTTAAATTTTTTACATATGTGATTAAATGTAGACACTTTTGTCTCCACTTGTATTGTGCTAAAGAAACATTCTGCTTAATGCTGCCTTTTTGGAACATTAAACAGTACATTTGACACACTTCCCTATTGTAATTTTTAGTTCCAGCCATTAATTTCCGGATATATACAGGTGGACTCCTCTGATGGTTGCTCGTTCATGGCATAGGGACTCGCTTGAAGAGATTCTTAAACAACAACCAGAAGGGCAGCCACGAGTTCAACCTTCACCATATTTGTGTCTTCCTCTTATGAGCATTGTAAATATAGCTAGGTAGGCAATACCACCAATCTTACCTTTATATCTTCACTTTTTGCTTCTTTTGTTCTCTGTCTTCATAAATCTCCTTGATCTTGAGTATAACTGTTTCCTTAGTTTTTATGTATCAAATTAAGTATAACTCATAAGTATGTTGACTATGTTGTGCTATTTCTTTTGTTCTGTTTATACTTTATGCATTGCCTCTTTTTAAATTGAATTGTCTTTTATAAAATTTTGGAATGGACAGGATGTGGCTGAGAAACTTTATGCTTGTCAGTTGTTCCTTTTTTTGTGAATTCGGTGCCCTTTATTCCATCCTAATGTCTTTAGCTTTAGTTATGCAATGTTTTTCAGTAGTTTATTTCTATATGCTGTTGCTTTCCTGGATTTATTCTTGGTGGATACATTTTTTTTGTGGTCGATGTACGAATGCGACATTTTGAATGGGATTACTTTGATGATCATGATACATATTCAGGAACTATGACATGTTTCAGATTCTTTTATTTAACACTCCAGCATGTTGTTAATGGTGTTTGATGGATTTTGCATGAGGTTTTACAATTGGAAACAAAAGAATAACAGAAGCACTTAATTATCTTTTGGCTAATTTACAGAGAGTGTGGATGGAAAACCTATGAGTCACATACTACGTGTGTAGATCCATGTGTTGTTTGCTTGGAAAGGAAGTGCACAGTCGCTGCAGAAGGTATTTTGTTGCAAAACTTGCATTCTTTTGCCACAGTGATACTATTTGGTCCAAATTTATTAAAATATCTATAAAGATAGAAAATTGGAGGTGAATGTTATTAAGCTAAATGAAGACATTATGCTTTGTGTATATTTATCCTATAACTTGCTCTTGCAAAAATATATTGTATTTCTAGAAACATCTTGTGTGGGCCGAGTTACTTTTCGTAATTTGTTTTCTTTTGATAAAGTAATATTGTTTCTTGCATTGTATTTCATGCGTGGTTTTGTAGAATTTGTGTTTTCCTGGTTTTTCTGTTATTCTGGGTGAAGGTATGAGGGAGGGAGGGATTGGGGAATTTGATCAAGGTGCAAATTGTAACAAGTAAGCTTGTGTTCTGTGGTTATTAGTCTGCCAGTTGAAGCTGCTTTTGCATATTTCGTTTCACCTAAATATCCGCAGCCCTCGTTAGGTCCCCAATTAAAAGCCTTGCATACCAAATATATTGAAGACATGTCAATGTCCTTTTACATCGATAATGAGAAGACTTTCGTCAACAAATCTAAGAAAGCTATGTGCATATTATTGGCTTGTATCTTATTACTTTGATTGAGTTCTCTTCGATTTAATACCTAAGAAATTCTATTTTCATTGTACGAGTTTAGCTACAAGTGTTGCATAGAGAACTTCAAATTGGAGTGTTACTTCAGTTCAGATAGTCAAATATTGTTCTTCCTGTGGAGACACTAATTCCCTCTCCTGCAGGTTGTTCCCACGAATTCTGCACTCACTGCGCCTTGTACCTGTGCTCAACTAGTTGCACCTCGGCAGGGGCTCATGGTCCACCAGGTTCAATTGCCTGCCCTCTTTGCAGGCATGGTATAGTTTCATTCGTTAAACTCAAGGGCACGAAGCCAGTAGTCAAAGGAAATCATAGAACTAGTTTATCCCTTCCATTTTGTGCATGTACAGCTGATGCTCCAGAACTTGCTGATCTGGAAACCCCCTTCTGCAATCCCGATTCCAGTTGTGCCCGAATCAACCCCCTCGGCTCTTCTTTCCGCTCCCTCAGCGGTCAAAGGTTTCCGTCAATGAGAATCACCCCCAGCCTCTGTATGGGAACACCAGATACAAGGCCTTCTTTGGTTTCCAGAAGCGTCGATCGAAATGGGAGGGAACACTTGGTCAGGTGTTCAAGATTAAAATTCAGGCGCTCCTCGTCTCAAACCGAGGGCAGGAACTGGTTCTGTTCTTTGAATCAATGTGTAGCAACCGAAAGCAGATGCTGAAGATTGAGTTGGAGTTGAGATTTTTACACAAAGTCAAGTCTGATTCTTTTTGTTTTTGTTTCTGTTTTGTTTTCTTCTTCTTGTTATCATTTTTACCCGGCCGATTTACGGGACATTTTGCATTTTGAACTTGACTGGTTTCACCTTGAATAGTGCTGGTAAAATTGCCACCCTATGATTTGATCCAGAAAATAGAAAGTGTGTGTTTTCTGGGTTTTGTGTATATATTTACTGTACAAAACAGTACAAAGTCTTGTGTAATTTTGTACCCAGAAGAGAGTATAAGAAAAGAGGAATTTTGTATGTTGATGAAGCTGTGTATGTAAGTATTTATTTTACAGTGATCGTCACTTCACTTGGTCTCATAATGTTGTTCTTTCTTTTTTCGTTTTTTTTTTATTTTTTTATTTTTATGAACTGGTCACTTGGTCTCATAATGTTAAAGGAGATTTAGGCAGGGTCGTTTTCATTGTTTTTATTTCTGTTCTTGTTTTGTTTTCGGTTTCTACGATAAATTCAAGGGTAAAATTATAGTTTTTTTAAACTTCAAAAAACTATTCAGTCATTGAAATTTAGCCTATGCAATTGAGTATGCAATTGCATAGTTAATTTATACAAGATCAAATTAAATGGTTGAATGATTTCTTGAAGGAACTATAGTTAATAGTCTTTTCAATGCTTCATCTGTTCTCTAAAAATAGTCGATAAGGGAGAATTTATACATATTAAAGAAAACTTTGAATTTCATATTTACCCTTAATTATTGTTATACTCTTTCTTTTTCAATTAATACTACACCAACTTGTGAATTTGATTCATGAAACTTTTATCTTTCCTAATTTTTTACTACAAGGATAAATTTGAAAAAAATTTAACTTTTTGCATTGGAAGTTGTATAGTGACACTTTTTACAGAGCAAAAAATTATAACTCTTTTTAAATAACAGGGAGGATATATTACTTCATCTGTTCTATTAGAAGAGTTTACTATATTTTTTCAATATTACAAAGGGCTTGTTCTTTTTCATCGTTTTGAAAACGATTTTAAAAACAAGTTTTGGAAAATAGTTTTATAATGTAAAAAGTGTATTGAAAATGTAAAAAGTAGATGTTGAATAGTAAAAAGTTGCATTAGAAATGATGAAATATGATTAAAATATATTAAATTTACTGTTGAAACCAAAACTGTTTTTAAACAGAACAAAAAGAACAGGCCCAAAATGAATTCTTCCAATCGGAAAGGGCGAGTACAATATATTTTCATCATTTTAATACAATTATTTACTATTCAACTACATATTTTCACATTTTCAGTATATTTTTCATATTAAATAATTTCTAAACATGTTTTCAAAAACACTCCATAGCGAATAGGCTCGAAGACTTGAATGTTGGTGTACTCCTCTGCTTTTGTTGTTTGTAGTTAAAAGATCATCATTTCACACATGAAAACCGTTATCAGTTTGACAAGTAAAGGTGCAAATTCTCTCCATCATGACCAAAGATCCCAAAGATCCCTAAGCTGGTGTGTTTGTTTCTTCAAGCCCATGTGATGGAGCTCAGAAGATGAAGCTTTTTTTTTTTAAGGAAAAATTACAAATATCCCTTTGAGATTTTATGAAAGTACAAAATTCTCGAAATTCAAGGTTTATTTAGTACATTCACTTTGTTATGTTTGAAAACTCAAAATTCATTTTGTACTGTTTAAAATCGAGTCTATTTTGCCCTTTTATAAACCTTGTGGCGAGTTTTTGTAATTTTTTCCTTTTTCTTCCTTTTGACTTGAGATGAAAACTAGCTAGTATTGTAAGGTAGATTTTCACTCATGAAGTCCAGACCAGAGTATGAATCGTTCAAACTAAAAAGTCGATAGGTTATTGGGTCAATTCAATCGACCCAAACCAAAAAAAAGGATGTGATCTTCATTACATTATATTTAAATTGCCAAGTCAATTAGAATTGAACCCTCTGATAAACACCAAATTTAACATTCTCTCTTTACAAATAAGTTAGACAAGAATCGAACCTCAATTTTTAAATTATAAAATCTTGCCACTATTCACCAAGACATGCATTTTTTAAAATTGTAATTTACATATTTAGTCCAATACTCATCATCCCACCTCTATTCGTATCATTAGGGAGCGAAATCCTCTGTTCATAAACAGTACATGTTCACTCTCTCGCAATTAGAAATAGGTTCCTAAACGTGACATGCGAAATCCAATTCTCATTATTAGAGAGTATACATGTTTTACGAAATCATAGTAACCATTAGAAATGCCAAAAAATTTGTAACCCTATAGAAATCCAAGAAATTAGAAAGTCCGCTTTTTAAGACAGTTGTGTAACAATCTTAAATACTCCACGTTTCTTAAAATCTCTTGTATTTAGAGCGATAAGGGTAGGGAATTCTGAAAAAAAGGCCTTTAAATCTTAAATACTGCATTTTTTTTTTTTTAAGTCTCTCATTTTAGAGATGTAGAGCTAGGGAATTTCAGAACAAAACGTCTTTAAATGGGTCTAAAAACCGCTTAAATTACAATTTTACTAGTGAATTCTTCCCAAGAATGGCCAAGAAAACCGTGTACTTAAACCCACATGAAACTGAGAGTCAAAAGGTTCACGCCAGTATATAGAAACGAGTGAAGCGGTGAAAGCGATGCAAACTTTAAACTTAGATTAAACCCTCAAAATTTTCGCTTGTTTCTTCAACACATGGCTGTATTTGCAGAATTAATACTTTGGAATTCACAAAATTTCTGAAGATTAATTAAACAAATGAAGCCTTTGCTTTTGCTGTATAAATCTTCCCTGGACCACCATTTTTTATTTACTACCATTAATGAAAGTTACAAATCTCCAAGCTAGCATCAAATTAGGTTTTTCTTTACCAAAAAGAAAAGCGTATGCGTTGTACGTGTATGATTCATATAACCCAACTCATAAGATATGATTTTCTTTTTAACAATTCGTGTCATATCAAAATTAAGAAACCGATAATAATATGCTAACTCAAACTGTAGTACAAAGTACATGCATGCAAAACAAGCCCCTCTTTATTTTCAGATTGCAAACTATTACAAACATAGCAGAAAAAGCCCTTCTTTCTTTCTCCAACTCAGTTACATAAGAAATATGAATTACAAATGAAGCTGTGTTTATTCGTCACTACAGCTAGAGACAAAGATAAATTACTAAAATTAACAGAAACGGAACCCTTTCATATAGACAACCCTGTGGTCATATCAAATGACCAAAGCTCAGGAGGAATAACACAAGAAAAAAAAGATGGGAGGTTTGAACGAGATAAAATAAAAACTGCCACAAAGAAAAATATCAAAACCAGAAAAGGAAAAAAAGTGTGAAACTCAAAAGTCTTGCAAGGTCAAGAAAAATAACCATTGCTAAAAGAAAATAAATAAAACTGAGAATGAAGAGCATGGAATGAAGGACGGGACTCGGGAGGAAAAAAAAAAAAAAAAAAAAAAAACCTAAAATTAAGCTCAGTTAGGATAGCACCGTGAAACAACTTGCGATTGCTTAATCCGCCATTTATAATAGAATGCGTCAAGGCAATACTTTCTGTGCATAAAATCCATCAGATTCGTGGTTGGTTTGGAAGGGAGTGAAAAGACAGAGACAGACATGGATAACTAACTGATCTATGGAGTTAACGAACTAGATAGGATAGAAGAGCTCAAATATGCTAGATTTGTTGTTTGGAAGTGATGGATGGAAGTATAGCTATGAAAGAAAAGAAAGAAAGAAGAGACGCCCTTCTGAAGAGCTGGTTTTATGGTTGGGATTTATAGGGAAAAACTGAAGAAGAAGAAGAAGAAAACCATAAAATAATGCACACAAAAAAGTACTGACATTCCAAATGAGTAGTATTTTTCTTTTTAATTTTTTTATGAAGTGATTAAAGAGTGGAGAACGTTTTAAAATAAAAAAAAAAAAGAGAGTGGAGAACAGTATATACTAGTAGTAGTACTGTTAAAAAATAGGGTTGATGAGTTTTTAAGCAATATGGAAATACGACGCGAACCTCACACCATATAAATTATTAGGGTTGAGTCTTAACAAATTCATGAGTTAAATAAGTCTGCCCGAATAATAAGAATAATTAATTGGGTAAGGCTAAAGTTGAGATAACGAAATGTGAACTACATTTTATCTATTTATTTATTTTTAAAGTGATATAAAAGTAAAGAACAGTAGAGTACTAGTAGTAGTACTGATATGAAAATATGATATAAATCTGACACAATATAAAGGTTTAAGTTTAAGTATTGATCGGTTCGCAGTTATATGGGTTGATACGAATAACACGATCAATTAATCGAGTAATGTTAGAATTGAAATTCGAAACGTGAATCTGTCAACCCAAAAAAAACGACACAAACTTGAAATATTTTGTGGGTCAAATATATCGACACAAATAATCGAATGGGTGAAATTAGGGTTTGAAGGTGTCAACACAGAAACTCGCTAATCCAAGCCAAATATTTTAGACACGACACGGATTGCCAACCTAATAACAAACAAAACTCCCTTATTTTTCAATTCTATAAGGGGCATACTATTCGCAGTAACCGTTTTACTATTCACAGTAATATTTTTTATGAAAAGTCTGATTTGCCATTTTGGTTAAATTTATTTATTTTTTCATTTTGCACCTATAAAACAGCATTGGCACCTTGTTTTCCATCCAGAGTGCTTGGTTGTCCATTTATATTAAACTACAGAAGAGACTTGTTTTCCATTTCATCACTGACATGTTTATTCAAATATGGCTGGTATACCCGAGGTCGATCCATATTACACTGTAAATAAATACTGTATATATTTTTTTACTTGAAAATAGTTTGGCTAAAAAAAAATCTCTTCATTTTCGGAAAAAAAAAAACCCCTTAAGGGAGAGATTTTTTCTCAGATCTGCGATTATCAGGTCGTTTTTTGCTGTTTTTGTAACATTTCGACCTGGGAGACTGTATTCCCGGCCAAAATTTCTCGAAAATACTGCCGGTGGTATTTGCTTCAGAAATACCTCCAGGCAAATACTGTCAGGCGGTATTTCTTCGTAGAAATACCGCCGGCGGTATTTCGCCAAAAAACCGACGGCTGTCGTCGATTTTTCTGCAGAAAGGCGGTTTTCCCGAGATTTTTTCGCCCGAAAATGCTGTGACATTCGCAATATCCCTCCGACCTACCTAAGCTAATCGTAATTCTGTCAGAATTTCGGCTCTCGACGACAAGATTATTGGTTGCATCTAAATTTTTATTGGTTGCATCTAAATTTTTAGGTTTAAGTATGCTGAACCAGCTTTTTTGTATTAACAGGATTTCCGTATTGAGAGGGATGACATTTATGCTGATCACAGTGAAGTATTTCAGACGAACGAAGAGTTCAAAAATAGGGAATATATGATTGCATGGCTTAAAGCACAAGCAGCTGAAAACAATATGACGGCCAAAATTACTTCCTCTTCAAAAATGTTGGGGATGTTCCTTACAAGAGGGAGAAAATGTAGAGTTGAGATAGGGTGCGATAGATCAAGAAAAGTTAGAGAGAATGCACTCCTATCGGAAGAAAAAAGCAGGCGGAGCAATACAAGCAGCAAGATGACAAACTGTTCATTTTACCTGAAGGGACGAGAAATTGCTGGGGAAAATTAGAAGTTAGAGGCCATAAACAGTACGCACAATTATGAATTAGAAGAAGTTCCAAATTGACATTTAGCGCAGTCACGGTTAACAGAATTGGAGAAGAAAAAGATTGCAGAGATGTCCAGTATTAACATCACGCCGAAGCATATATTGGCCCAATTGCGAGCGGACGATCCGAAAAATGTCAGCTACATAAGACAACTGTACAACGAATCAGCAAAAAGTAAAAGGGATGCGAGGGGAGGTATGACAAACATGCAGTATTTCTTCAAATTTCTGCATGATCGCGAATACTTCTATGCGTACGCAGGTGATGACGACAGTAATGCAATCGGGCACATCTTCTTTGCGCATAAAAAGGCACCTCGTCTACTTGTTCTGTTTCCGTACGTGTTGTTTATAGATACGACGTATAAGACAAACAGGTATGACATGCCTCTGCTGCAAATAGTGGCTCATGTACCAACAGCTCAGTATGTTCATATCGCGTTCGTTTTCATGAGGGATAAGACTACCCCTAGTTATTATTGGGGATTGGCACAATTGAGCAATTTATTCGAGCGAAATAAATACCCACACGTGGTCATCACTGATTGAGAGATTGCCTTAATGAATGATGTGGAACTAGTATTCCCACATGCTACCCAACTACTGTGTAGGAGACACATTGAAATGGATGTCAAAAAACATGTAGTATCGGCTGGCAATGACAAAACTACAACGGATGTGTTTCTATATTGTTGGGGGGCAAGTGGTTAAAGTTTTGACATATGAATAGTTTACGGAAGTTGTGGATTATATTGATACTAAATATGAAAATAAATCTAGATTTAGAAATGTTATTCTGTACTTGAAAAATACATGGTTGAATCCCCACAAGGACAAGTTTGTGTCTTGTTGGACGAAAAGTATAAAGCATTACGGATGACACACAACGAACATGTAAGTTATTTATTGATTTCATTTATTATTCGTATATTGTATAATTACATGATCTTTTATATAATGTTTTCTGTTATATGAAGAATTTTAATGTCAATTATCTTTCAGGGTTGAGAGTGCACATGCACAGTTGAAGAAGGCTATTGGTACAGATAAAAAGGCATTTTCAAGTATTTTTCACGACATTAATATTATGATAGGATTGCACCTCAATGAAATTTGGACTAAAATAGAATTTTTGCGTAGCAAAACATACAGGAAAAACGACTACCTACTATATAGTAGGCTTAACGGTAGAATGTCTTTCGCTGGGATTACAATAGTGGAGGAAAAATATACAAAAAGAGTTGGCCTTATCGGGGACGATCGTGCGCTTTGTGGTTGCGAACTCCGAACAAGTTGCGGTCTGCCATGTGCATGTGAGATGCTACAGTTGGTGCGCGCGTACCGTCCAATTGATCTTATCGACATTGACGCATTCTGGAAGACGCTGCATTTGGGAGATAATGATATTCCAGAAACTCAGGAGGAGAGGCAAACCGCTGAAACCGACTGCATGAAATGATTGTGGATGTAATTACGCGTCCGAGCGCTGAGATATACAGGGTCATGGGTGTGGTGCATTCGATGCTTTATCCGAAAATTGTTGATCTAGCTAAGCCGGTTAGTAGGCCACACAGGGGAGGCCCAAACACAATTCAACCCAACGAGATCTATCAGGGTACGAACATGCCGAAAGGAATGCAGTACAACGAGGTACGAATATATGTATTTAATTTTAACATGTCATTGTGGTTAAATACATATACACATACTCAATTTAATATGCTTTACACTCGCAGGTCGACGATCCACAGGCGGGCAGAGAAGACGAAGGGTTGTGAGGCTCCACGCTTCTGAATGGCCTTATGACCTTCCCATATTTTTGAAGCAGTTCGTGTTCGAATACATTACAGGACACGTTAATGTAGTGCCCGATGGACATTGTGATTTTAGGGTAATTGCCTATTTTGCACACGATGCAGATGAGGCGCAGTGATATTAAGTGCGCAGAGACCTGCACCAAGAACTTCGGGATGAAGTTACTTTTTGGCACTTCGTTCTTTGGACAGTCGATTACGATTTAGCATTCAGGTTGCTAGATTGTTATGTAGTTCCGGCAGATGAGGAATACTGCTTTGATTCTCATATTCTGGGAATACTTGTCGCAACGAAGTAGCAGAGGGTGGTTACATTATATGCCAAACAGAGTAATAGTTTCCTTCTGCTTCCGTGGCGGGGGGCTGGAGTCTCTACTGATCCGAGTAGTTTCATCAATATGGGTTTAATAAGATAAAATCATTTCATTACTTTGTCAACGACAGGAGAGGTATTGCTACCCCAATCTATCCGACGTGTTAAACAGGGCCTCTGAACAAATGCAGCTGTGGAAATCCCATTTGAATGAAAATTTTGGTGAATTTCGAAATAAATCAACTGCTGAGTGTTAGTATACAATGTTTTTCATATCAATAGTTTTACGTTAACTGTAATTTAGGTTTGATTTTACATTAACAAGATAAGATTCTCATATTTTAACTTTCTCATTTAATTAATTTTAACATTACTGAAGTCAAATACAATATATATATCATCCCAAATGAAATATTACTTTATACAATGCATAAAAAAGTGAATAAAAACAGTGAATAAAGCATATGGGACCTTGCCGCAATCTACTCCAGTGTCGGCATCAAATCCTCCAAAATTCGAGCCACCTCCTCTATGGCATTCTCCCTCACGTCACTGGGGACGGTATGCCGATTTCGGGGATGAGCATAATACATTTTACTTTCTATATATTGCAAGCGCTGCATTTGGAAGAAATATCAAAATATAGTTAAAAATATTGACGCAATTATATAATTAATTGATAGAAATAAGCATAAATCTGTAGTTCTTACCGCAACCGCAGATAGCTATTTGGGGTCCAGTGTCTCGTCCACTTCCATGTCATCCGGACTAACACGAACTTGCGTTCGCGGCTGCAAGTAGTCGAGGTACTCAAGGCAGGACTGATCTGGGCAATGAGCCCTCTCCATCCCCCTTATCACCTTACTTTTATACATTTACGGGGCCTTAAGATTCGTATCATATACGCAGGAGTACCTTTTTATTTCGGGGCCTCTGTAACAGCTCTTTGGCTCTAAAATTGTGTGCGGGATCGCCTGAATGAATCTAAATTACAGCATGAACCGATCAGGCATGTATGGCTCTACGACTCTAGGGCAATGAATAAGACCCTTGTACAAGGTTATTGGGTGCACTCCTACAAGATTTGGCCTAAAAGGAAGCCAATTGACCCAGTTCATGTGCAACATAGTAAGTGGATAATCGATTAAGTCGGCTATTACACTAATGAACAGTAAAAAATTTAAACAACATAGAAATATTACCTCTTCGAATTTCATTCCGTCCAGTGCGCGTCTGTATGACACCAAATCCCAATTAGGCTCGCGCTTCCTATCGGTTCCGCTGTGCCACTTGGTTGCAGTTGGCCACTCGACATCTCAGGATTTTAGCTTCGCCGAACTAAACGCGGGAAAATACTAGTATATCCTGCTCTATTAAAAAAAATAAAAAATAAATTAGTCACTTTAATGTACCGGTATAAAGTATAGAAATAATATATAAACGATTTTTACAAACCTACAATAAGGTCAGACACTCTCCTAACTGGGCACCGTCCACCCTAGAGGCCCTACCAAGATTGCGATAAAGGTTCGCCAAATAAGCTGCCCCCACGCAAGTCCGCTTACGCTTTCTACATCGTGGAGGTAAGGCAGGAAATACCCAAGCACGTGGGTTTTTTTTCTTATCCATGAACAGGGTGTTTCCAATTAACCACAGCAAATACCCTCCGGCAGAATTGGCGGCCTCCACCTGTCCACTGACACAGTGCTCGCGAAGGAGTGACATTTTAACACTTGCAAAATTTCGATCACCGAGCTGGTCTTCTTCAATCCCCAACAATTTTAATAGTAGTTCCTTCATCTCAGCCGGCTTAATTTTTCAACCAATTGCCGTTCCACCAATCGGAATCCGCAATATGTACGCAACGTCATGGAGAGTGATACTCATCTCTCCGAATGGCATGTGGAATGAATTAGTTTTCGGATGCCATATCTCAACAAAGGCACTTAGGAGTGCAGAGTCTAACTCTGGATGTATGGACCAACCTAAATGTGCCAATCCGGACTGGTCAACTATACTTTTTATTTTTCCATCGGCTAACTTCCACCTTTGCAGATTGTTGTAGCCATTATGACACAACAATGCACCACCTTCCTACGTAATTGAATAAATAAAATAACACATTTTAAAAGCCAACTTATTAATCATAAATTGAAAATAAATAAAAATTATATCAAGAAATATGTAATAAAGCATAAAACGATACCTGTCGATGCCATACGTAGTAGGCAACATAACCTTTAAAACTCCATAATAACTCTGGATCTGAAGGTCCACCGTCAATCGGACCATCTAGAAGACGGTAAGCCTTCCACCCGGCATCCCTATCAGAGCCAGAACCAAACCCTGACACTGACTTACGCGAAGAGCCCATTAATTCTTTGCCTTTTTCGCTCCTTCATTGGTTCGGTGCATTTTTCCCTTCATTTTCATCCTTCAATCGCCCCGAATTTCCTCCCATGTACCCCTGCGACTGAGACATGTCCATCTCAAATCTTTCCGCATTTTTCCGAGCTTCCTCATCCTCAGCATTTTCAATGTATGGCGGGGCAAATTCTCTTTCGCCGTAATCAATGTTACTCTCCCTCGTCGCATCTGATAAGCGAGAAGAGCCATTCGTTCTTCCTGCCACCCTTCTGCCGCTCGGATGCAGTGGGAGGTATTCGGCCACCTACTTCCTCAGAGGAGGACTGTGTCGCCTCAGTGCATCTCTCAATCAATTGCAAATTGTCATCCTTTTTGCTTTTGATAATTTCAATTTCCTAAATGCTTCTGCGATCTGCAATAATATAAACACGCATTTATCAATACGAAATTAATTGATAACATATAAGGAACAAGAACGTAATTAGAGTTAAAGAAAGTTTAAAATATTGACTCAAACCTCGCCCTTTTCGGGTAAAAAATCGCCAACAATCCACCCGACTGCCGAAAAATAACCCCCGGCGGCCGGCGGTATTTTTTCCAGAAATACTGCCAGGCGACGGCGGTATTTTTTCAGAAAATACCGCAGTCTCCTGGCGGTATTTCTCGCGGTAATACCGCTGGTCGCCGGCGGTATTACCCCGGAGAAATACCGTCGGCGCGGTATTGTCACAGAATACTGCCCCTTTCCGGGCGGTATTCTAGGGTACAATACCGGCAGTATTCCTTAAGAAAATACCGCCGGCGACTAGCGGTATTTCAGACGAATCTGGAGACAACCGCCCGAATTTGCGCAGATTCAGGCAAAAAATTAACAATTTCATGCAAAATACTAACAAATTTGGACATATTACAACTAAATTAATCAAAACAACAAATAAAACAATACCGAAACAGATAATAATTTTAGGCACTCACCTTTTGTCGATCCGATTCGTCTCGACTTTTATCCGATTTAGCCAATTTTGTGATTCCTTTTCTTCACATAGCTCTGCAGCCTCACCTTTGCTTCTGCTTCCTTTTCCTTTGTTGTGTATTCCTTTTCTGCAGTCTATTTATAGACTTTTGCAGAGGAATTATGTTACTTCTGCTTTTTCCTTCTTTTTTTTTTTTGTGTCACGAGCATGTTAGTCTTTTCACAAGGGAATGTTACTGTAAATAGTAAAACGGTTATTGCGAATAACAATTCCGTTCTGTAAATTGTTCACACAGTGAGTGAGTGGTGTGTGTAATGTGACTGCACACGCTCAAGAGAGGCATCTGCCAATGCAAGTTTTAGCTTATAAGTTACGTTTTAAATGTTGACTATCTTATTTTCTGGCTTATCTTGAGAAATTTTGGTTTTTTTAAAAAAAAAAATTCAAAGAAAATTTTCTTTTGAAAAATTGTGTAAATGAGAGATAAAAAAGTATAATAATTATATTATTTTTTAAATTTATGTGAGTAGATATTTAGAGGGAATTCTTAAATTTTAATTTTGAATTTTTGAGAAAATAAAATTGTTTGTTAAAATTTTAGAAGAAAAAAATAATGATTCTTGAGAAATAGTCAAATTACAATAAGAAGAAGAAAGAAGCAGAGGGAGGAAACGAGGCATGGACAGCGGGATGGGATTTTCTAAGTTCTTTGGACACAAAAAAGAGAAGCTTGATGCAATAGTGAATGGTTTTGTGGACCACAAATGCAATTAATGAAGGAAAGCACTAAATTAAACTATGCAAAGAAAGGGAAATGCAATTTGCAAATATCATTTTCTCATTAACTCTTTCTTTGACCACTTTCAACCTTGTCTTTTCTCTATTGTATACTTATTTTCTTTCATTTGGTTAAAAAAGTTGTGTTTTTAGTAGTGATTAGTATTTCTTTTGTGGCAGGACTGGTAATCTCTGATACAATATAATATACTACTCAAATTGTCACTGTTTAAAAACAATAACACGAACTCGTCATGTTAAAAGTGAAATGTCAACCTATATATAGCCTGAATTACATGTCCTTTTATTTCATATGAAAAGTTTAGTGGCATGAATCTAGCATGACTATTTATATGAGACATAAGAATATTAAAAATATGACTATTAAGACAAAGGAAGTAATTATATGAACCAGAGAATCGAAGTGTTACTACTCTCTTCATCTTAAACAAAGAGTCTATTTTTACGAAAAATATTGTACACTAAAAAAATTTCAGTTAAAATTTGTTTACATAATATACTTTTACTTATATAATAATATTTAATTAATTATTAATTAAAAAATAAGAATATAAAAAGAAATATAATGTCATATTACTCTTTGTAAATATTGTATATCTTTTAATTCGAACTTTTTAAAGTGACTGTGATTTTTATTTTTTATTTTTTATTTTAAAAAGAAACTGGAAGTGATGGGATTAGTTAAGTGTAATTTGGCAAATGACAACTCAAATTGCTAGTCTGAAAAGAGGTTCCCCTGTTGTGTCTTTCCTATTTTTGTCTTGCTTCATTATTGATGGGATGTGAAAAGACTTGATTCTATTCAAGAAAATTTTCAAGGAAAAAAACAAAAAAGGAACAACTTAAGTGCATGATTGTTTTCTTTTCTACGCTAAGGCATGTTCTTTTGGTTTTTATTTTGATTTTAATTTTTGTTTTAATTTAATTTTATCAATAAATTTAATATATTATAATTATTTTTATTATTTTAAATATAATTTTTTACTATTTAATTATATATTTTTATATTTTTAATACACTTTTTATATTATAAAATTATTTTTTTAAAATATATTTTTAAAACTGTTTTCAAAACAAACAAGCCCTAAGGCTTAGGTCATTTTTTGACTAAATTGGGAAAAAAAAAATTTAAGGAAGAAAATTTTTTAGTGGAAATTTGTGTAGAAAAGAGGAAAAAAAATATATAACAATTATGTTATTTTTTTAATTTATGTGAATAAAAATTTAGAGGGAGTTTTAAAATTTGAATTTTAAATTGAGTAAAAAATGAAGTTATTTATTTACGTAAAATTTTGGAGAAACCTGGAATGGAATGGACAAAAACATAGCTTTAAGGGCCTGTTCTTTTTGTTTCGTTTTAAAAACGGTTTTGGTTTCAACAGTAAATTTAATATATTTTAATCATATTTCATCATTTCTAATACAGCTTTTTACTATTTAGCATTTACTTTTTACATTTTTAATACACTTTTTACATTATAAAACTATTTTTCAAAACTTGTTTTCAAAATCGTTTTTAAAACGTCCAAAAAGAAGAGGCCTAAATCTCACTAAAGAATGATGCTGATCATCAATTTTGCTCAAAATGCTTGGTGGAAAAGATTACTAGTATAATCTCCAACAATTCAATATTGATTTCCCTCTTTCCACACCAAACAAACTAACAAAGGACAAAAATATCAACAATCCACTTAGATATATGTCCTCACTCAATGCAATGTTTAGCCCCTTTACAAGCAAATGCAAATTGAAGGATAAGGGTTAATTTGACCATATTTTATAAATCATGATAGTGTATTTGGACACAATAAATAACGCTAGAGACTTATTTAGTCTTAGTGATTAAAATAGACCTTTACATCATAATTTTAAAACCACATTTTAAAGAAAGAAAATTTGTAATATAAAAAATATATTAAAAATATAAAAACTTATTGATAAATAAAAAATTGTATTAAAAATGAGAAAAGCCAATTACAACCTATCAAAATTTATTATAAATCCAAGCAAAATAAAACAAGGGCTTTTCCAAAAAATAAAATAAAACAAGGGATATAAATTCTGGTACAAGTCTCTGGTTCTGTGATGGATAGTCTTTTTTTTTTTTTTTTGAAGGTATGAATAGTCTGATGATGTTGTACAGACTGAACCCTGCCAAAGAAGATATTGGGAAGAAAAAATTAAAGTTAAAGAGGTTTTTGCGTACAAAAGGTTGGCTGCATTGTGGGATTATCAGAAACTTCAGACCTTGTAATTTGCAATAAATTCTATTTTCTTTCTTTCTCTTGCAAAATGCATGTATTGTCTTTGCGCTACAGAGCAGAGAGGTAGAAAAAGTAGGGTTCATGCTAACTTACCTTCTAAAAGCCCAAAAGTGAAAGAAGATTGGGAATTGGGACTTGGCATAGGCAATCATTCCACTATGTAATAGTAAAAGTTACAACAATATTTGACACGATACAAAAATACGAGAATGTTAAATTGACTTTTAAAGTGATTAAATTGAAAATTAACTTTTAATAATTTTTTACACTACTCAAATCTGATATATTACAAGTAATCCGTCAACGTATATATGACCCGAATTGGAATTTGGCATAAGCAAACGTTCCAATATGTATAGTAAAAATACTGACAGAATTTGACATGATATAAAAATTTGACACGAACCCGACATGTTAAGGTAACTTGTTGACTTGAAACTGTCACCTTTAATAGACAATTTTGATAATTTTTTTACACAACTCGAATCCCACACATTAAAAGTAACACGTCAACTCATATATAATATGAATTACAATCCCTTAATAAGAGGGAAGTTAAAAACATCAGTTAACACAAATCGGATACATCAAAGAAATGACTCGTTAACCTGGCTTGAAATTGCCACATTTAAGATACAATTTTTGATAATTTTTCACACGGCTCGAACTCAACACATTAAAAGTATTCTCATTAACTCATATTTGACCCGAATTACTACCCCTTACTGGGCGGAAAGTTAAAAATATAAGTTAATACGAACTCAATACATTAAAATGACTTGTTAACCTGACTTGAAATTACTACTTTTAAAAGACAATTTTCGATAAATTTTCACACAATTCGAACCCTATGCGTAAAAAATGACCTCTCAAACTGATATCTAACCCAAATTACTGACCCTTAATGGGAGGAAAGTTAAAAACATAAGCTAATAATGGGCTTGTTCTTTTTCATCGTTTTGAAAACGATTTTGAAAATAAGTTTTAGAAAATAGTTTTATAATGTAAAAAGTGTATTGAAAATGTAAAAAGCAGATACTGAATAGTAAAAAGTTGTATTAAAAATGATAAAATATGATTAAAATATATTAAATTTATTGTTAAAACCAAAATCGTTTTCAAAAAAGAACAAAAAGAAAAGGCCCAATGTTACCCAACCACTAGAAATAAATAACAAGAAGACTGAGGGCATTAAATTCTGATAATCATCATCATCACCAGTTTGAAAATTGAAGATGTGACAATACAGAGTCAATCCATCCATCCATCCATCCATCACTGCTTCTCTGTCTTTTTACTTATCTCTCATATATTCTCTCTTTATTTATGGCTTCGCTACGTAAGACAGTGGTGAAGGAAGAAGGAGGAGGAATAAATTCCACTTACACAGAGTTACGCTTCTACTGCAGCTGCATGTGGATGGATCATCTACTACCCATGCTGAATTAAGTGAAACTGCTGCATTTATAGCTCTGTGCTCCTGCTGACGCCTGGTACACAGTTCAATTGCACAGCCCCTTTCAAATTGATGCAGGGTGGAGAGACAAACACGATATGAACGGGTAGGGTTTGGTTATGGTGAATTGAATGAGTCAACATAAATAGCGCGAATAATTAAACGAGGTAAAATTAGAGTTGAGGAGTGTCGACATGAAAATCTGTCAATCTGAACCCGCTAATCTGGGTACGACATGAATTTTCAGCTTACTGCATATGTTAATGACCCAAAAAAGTTTAAAGCTAAATTTGATCTGATCTAACACGTTTAGGCTGAAATTGGTTAATTAGTAAAATGGTTTGTTTCTGCCTAAATATGAGGTTACAGTTTACAAATAGACGTTGCTCACGCAGGCTAGACAATTATAAGTGCCAATGGAAGGTAAGTAGGTATTTTGAAAATTACTGGAAAAAAAAAAAAAAAATTCTCGCATGTACAAAATCCAGTCATTAAAGGCTGATCTACGCAATTTCACCTTATATTTAAATAAGAGGCTGCTTTTGCGTGTTGAACTCATGACCCAATGTCACATGGGCACGGCTTTTTACTAATCTACCAAGGCTTCCCGACCCGTCTTAAAAAGTATACTAATCCAAATATAATTATTCTCTAATTCACAAATAGTCATGTATAACAAAAATAATTAAAAAAAAAAACTCTTCTCTCACTCATTAATCGAATGGTAATGCTGTGACAGTAACAACCATAACACAGCTTCAGGGAAGAGAATGTTTGATGATTGTGGCTGTGGGTAGTCTACCAGTCTTGCAACAAGGGTATTATCTTGTAAGCAATAGCCCACACACAAAATGAACAATCTAATCATAACAGACTACCAGTACCTTGTGGTAGAATTCCTTATTTCCCGTATGCGCACGCATATGTATTCTTTTTTGTTGCAGTTGGAAGTAATAGTGTTTGCGTGTGAAGCGAAAAAAAATAACAGTAACATCTTAACATGGTGCGACTGGGTTAGATAGCAACCAAATGAGTAAGAGAGAATTGCAAAAACAATGGTAAGCATTCAGTAATTCTTGTACTTCCTACTGCAACCCCCTTGTGGTAAGATCGCTGTGAAACACTGAATAGAAAGCAAGAGAAAATATGAACAAGTAACTTGTTACATGTTTTCTACAGATATCGACCGAGGGCGCTTCGCTTCATCGGGACAAAGGTCTGCCGATTATCGCGCTGAGGAAAAATCTCGGACTCAAAAGCACTAAGAAAGCATCTAATTTCCAGCTGAAACAAAATTTTGCAACCAAAATTACTAAGCAGTTTCTTCCACTCCTTTGTCACTCTTCCGAGACCTTTTCCGTTTCCTACTCCGGCTTCTCATGGTTGTATCAGTATTGCCACTTTCCTGCATCCAGAATCCCACATCTCATGCAAAGTAAAAATAGCAGTTCACAGAGAAATCCAACAGACTATATACACTCAAACAAAAGGGAACAAAGTAAATATATTTTCTGTCTCGCTTCTCAACCATTCCCCTACCTCCCCAGGCGATAATAAGGGAGAAGACTACTGGAGTTAGATGGATCATCAACTAACATTCATACGTGTAGTTCTGATGTGAGAGATGAAAATGAGTGTTAACATCGACCAATGGACTTATTCAGCTAAATTAACTACTAAAATAAAGCACAAATTGAGTTAATTCAAATGCTTTTGATGTATAACACATAAGTACTAGTTAAATTTCAAAGGACAATGAAGATGTGAAAATGTAACTAGATTATGATGACTAGAACCGCAATGTCCAAGTGAATATATTGCCGTAGCTATAAGAAACTACCCATCTTTATTTTATCTTAATCCAAGAAGCGTAAACATGAAATCTCATTTTGAGACATCAAAATAATTGCGCAAGAAAGAAAATCAAACAAAACAGTTAAACTATAAAACCAACCTTTACAGAATCAGCACCAGCAGTATTTGTAATCGCAGGAGGCTTTGGCTTTCTCTTCTTACATGAGAGAGGATTTGGACCCTATCCACAAGAGGAAGGTCTCAATGTATAGTTAAAACTAAGGAAAATAATAAGCTGATAACACCCAATAAAATTCAAATCGGTAAGAAAAAGAAGTGAGGGCAAGATCAGGGATCCTAACCTTAGCTCTCTTTCTCTTGAACTGAACTTTGTCTTTCTCGTCTCCTCTCTTTTTACTAAAGTTGTCTGGGCCTGCACATGATCTACCTTGCCTTTGGCTGCATCAGAAGAATCCTTTGATTCCTCAAAACCAATACTCTTCTTCCTTGCGTTAATTAACTTGAACTCCAACTCAGTCATGTGTGAGCGTTTTTCTTCAGCAGATTTGACAAACTGGTGTTGGAAAGCTGATGGCCGTTCGAGAAATAAGGCATTTCGGAGACCAAATAGAACAGGTACACCTGGTATCTGTGGTAAACAGACATAAAGGCAGAACCTAAATGGTCAGATGCTTATCCCTATACAAGTTCTGGAGAAAAAATGTCCAATATAATTACTGCAGACAGATATGGACTCAATGACTTCAGCTTTCAACATTACATCCTGTGATATTAAGTAAAATAAGAAATATTAAAGGACTTTAATAAGAAAATTAGGAATCCAAAGCCACTCACTGACTTGGACATTTGGCAGGTTAAGAACAAATTTGAATAAGAGAATGACGTACTAGGAGATTCGCACATGCATGAAAATGCTATTACTACAGGATAAGACTAACTTAGTGCTATTTAATACATTCATCCTCATAAAAGTAACTGAGATAGCAGCCATATCATATAGAAGAAATAATACACAGAGCAAGAACAATCCCACAAACCTCTTGAAGTTTCTGCCTAAATTCAGAATCCTGAGAAGCCACAAAAAAATGCTCAGAATTATCTTCTCCAATAACATCAGCTATACAATTCACAGCAGTCTTCCGCTTCTCATGGTCGCATCTGAATCAAACATTCACAATTTCTTTAGAGACACAATTTATAGTTAATTACCATATGAATAAATGCGTAGCATTGACTTTGAACTGGTTTTCAGTGACTACATTTCTTACACAACAACTTGAGAGGTCAACCAAGAAACATCTAACTGTTGCAAGGTTGGATATATTTCCCATACTAATAAGAGACACAAAAAGATAGAAGCCAACCTTGCAGTTAAAAGATTTTGTGCAGCATTTAAAGATTCAGTGTAGGAGTGACCCAGGCTTTTCAACTCTGCAAGAACACATCTGCAACAAAGGAAAATGAGAAGAGTATATCATTCGCGCATAGGGAAAATGAGGAGTATATTCTCACATTAGTCATTAACACAATATCCAGCAAGTATAACCATCTATAGCATTCTGAGCATTTAGTAAAACACAGTATTTCTTAGAAGAAAGTCTCTAGAATTTAGTTACTTTTTAAGCAAAAGTCCACGACAACAACTTTAGCATTTTCCTTAACCAAATTATCTAGTTCATGTCAAAGTTAACCACAAATGTGCAAAGCTGGCCGAAAATAGGACTTCCTGGGCTATCCCAATTATTGCAATAATCAAAATGAGTTTGATTAGAACAAATTGTTGAACAGTGCACAAACACAAATAAATTATAAAATCATCAGAAAAAGTCCTCCACGTAGAAGTCTTATACTGAAACAATCCAGGATGTGAAAGAAATCGAACAAACCTTGTAGTAAACATTTTCACAGGGGCGCCTAATGAGTTAGCCAACGCTGTATCAGCAGGAGTGATTTGATTCGTAAGGAGGTGGTGGACAAAAGTTCCATCACACAGAACTTTGAATGGGTCGTGAAAACCAAAGCAAGCTGTGTAAAATCTCACAATCTTTCGGTGGCGTTTCTGCTTCTTCAATTTCATCTATAAGCATCAAGGAAAACATTACTCAATTACTTAACTTGAAATCCATTCAACTACAATTTTACCCACACACTAAAGAGGAACACACATAGGTGCACAACATTTACAAAGACGACAAACAATCTACATAGTGTACACACATATTGCAAAATCATGAACAAGTTTAAGACAAAGGATGGAACTTCTTGTTGTGCAGTAAATAATCAAACTCAAATGCTCAACTAGAGAGCTTCAAAGATCAAACTAACATCTGTCCATGACTGAAATAGAAGGAACCCTAATAACTCAATCTCAATTCTGAAAGTATGCCCATAAAATGGTGCCAAAACCGATTAACTAAAACGTGGTTTCACACCATCAAATATTCATTAATTAATCCTATACCATAATTAAACAGAAAAATCGACAAAAGCACTAAAAGTACATAAAAATAAAGCACAAAACTGTATCTCAATGAAATTGCAGGAAATTTTAAGCTTTTTGAATTCCAATTCTATTGTTATGATTACTCAAGCGGGCAACAGGGAGATAACCATGGAAATTCCCTTCTTTTTTTAATATTTTTTGCCAGCATCCAAAGCGCAAGGTTCTCTAAAATGCTTGTGACTGAAATCCCAGCTAACTCAACATAGAATATTTCAGTGTTCATCAAACATAAAAACCATAACAGAACCAAGGCGTCAATGAACTATAATAGCTAGAAAGCGAAGATAGCAGTGGAGTAAACACCTTCAAAAGTGCGATTTCGAGCCGCCGCCGTGTCTAGGATCGTCCGGCAAAGAGAAATTTGTTGCAGACGGTAAAGGAAGGAACGAAGGCGAGAGATGGGAAGAGGGAACGGACAGGTTTCAATCCAGGGTTACGGGCTGAGCTATTTTTACCGATACTTGTGGGCCAATTACCGATACTTCTGGCCCAAAATATGTACGTACAAATTATTTTAAGGTCCGGTTTGTTTTCATATTTTCATAAACATACTTTTAAAATTTTATATTACTTTCTCATTATTTTCATATATTTTTTACTTCCTAATTACATTTTTATATATATTTAGTACACTTCTACATTTAAATATCATTTTGAAAACCAAAATTTGTTTTCAAAACACTTTAAGGCCATATTCATTACTATGTTTTCAAAAACATATTTTTGCAATTTTGAATTTTATACTAAATTTTCATTATTTTCAATACATTTTTTTTACTTTTTAACTGCACATTTTATATATTCCCAATACACTTTCGCAAATAGAATAAGTTATGCTTAAAATTTATGTGTTTAGCTCATATAAGAATTTGATCATTTAAACTATTATATATTTTAAAAAGTGCATTTGGCGCTTGATAATGAAAATGAACAAATGATTAAAACTAAAATTATCATGTTTGTTCATATAAGAATATGCATATTTAAGGGCATGTTTGTTAGAGAATTTTAAGTGAGATTTTCAGAAAACCAGTTTTAGGAAACGTATGTTTCCAAAACATGCAAACGAATATTGGAAGAAAGAAAAAAAAGAAGAGAAGTTATTTTCTAAAATTATGTTTGACAAAGGAATTTTAAGACCAATTCAACATAGTAAGAGAATTATTATTAAAGGACCAAAAAATAGTTGTGAAAATCATGTTTTAGAAATAATTTTTTGGCCGGTGTCAAACAAAAATTGAATTTTGGAATAGTTTTTGAAACTCAAAATCACACGAAAATAGGCTAACAAAGTGGAAGGTAAAGCCCAAACGACACGTGTAAAATTAGAATTAGTTGCCGGTTAGTAAGGGAATATAAACTGTTTCATATTTGTAGATAGATTTGGTGCCAAAAATCTAGGGAGGCAAAACCAAGAAACCATGGCTATCCTAGCGCCACCGTGTCTCCATCAATTCCTCTCTTCCACCACCGCCTTCATCTCCGCCAATCGCCTCTGTCCTCCTCCTCCGCAAATCTATTCAATACCGATTACTTCGCAACTTTACAGTCCACACCAAACGCCGGCAACTCCAACTACGCAGAGAGCAAGAATTGATAAGGCATTGCTTCGCATCTCAGAGGCCACCTCTGAAGCTGAGCTCTGGGCTGCCGCCTGTCTCCGCGTTCGCTCTTTCTGTAACTTTGAAGAAGACAAGTCTTTTGGCATCCAAGTTAGTCTGATCCTAATTTTAATTGTTGGGCTTTCTTTTCCTTCAATTCTCTTTTTGATTTTGTTTTTCTTTTATCCGAAATCCCAATTGGGGTTTTCTTGATTTCGCTGGAGAACAATTTATGGGCTATGTTTGAATGTGGAATACGGTGTGTTTATGTCACGAAGTTAGGTTTTGCCTAATTTTTATGGAATGAATTATCATTTGTAGTTTTGGATAAAATGTGTTCTTTGCAACTGATACTATTAGGATCACTTTAATTATGCTGATGTTATGTTCTCCTTGTCAAGTTCTATTAGGATCACAAAAAGTACTTGGCCGAGCGTGAATTCGAAGCGCTAAAGGAACGCATTGCAGGGAAAAGGGAGGGCTTTAAGAAAGTCTCTTGCATTGATGCTACATTACCGTTATCACAAGTATTAACCATTTCAGAGGATTTATGCAACAACTGCAAAGTAAACTTTTTTTTTCCTTCTACATTCTAAGTATACACTTCATAGACTAACTTTTTGTATTATTTCATCAGTGCCAATTTTTTTCGTGCTTATTAGTATTTGACGAATGTGTTAGGGTCGGTCTCTCTGGTGTTTGTGAATTCCTTGGTTTGTGCTTCACTTGTTAGTAAGATGGTTAGTGAAAAGTTTTGTCGTCAGATTAACATTTTTGAATGGAAAAATGGCGGAGTTCATGTATTTAAAGTTCTCTAGTGTCTTACAGTTAATAAGAAATCATTTGAAACACTTGTAACATTATGAACCCTTTGGCTATTTATTATGAACCATTTGACTCTATGGAGCCTTTCCCAAGATGACTCCACAATGCTTCAATAATATTGTTAATTTCAGTACAAATTTGAAAAATGTCTTTCGTCAAGCAGGTTCTAAGATTTTTATTTGAAAATCCTTAAGCTGAGGTATTTTAGTTTTGGGGTGGATGAATAAATCAGAGAGTTATTACTCAGGGACAATGATATTTTGAAGGACACGTGCTGTTTCTCTTGTTTCTTTTCAAGCTAAGAATGTAATACAATCTTCACTTCTCTTTATGCACTACCAGTCATGCAAAGCTAAGAGACTTTACATGGAAAAAAAATCAAACATCTGTAAATCGTTGAAAAATCATGGTCATTATCATCAATCAACTTTGCCCATGAATCTCTCTCACTGATTTGGGGATTTAATAAATTTCTGCTGTAGGTTCTGAACATACAACAAAATCTAAGTCATTATTCCACTATATGGAGTTAGTTATATGGATCATATTTCGTCCTTATGGCATGTCAAAATGCATATTTATATAAAGTTCCCCGAGCAACTTCTAATGACAATGGGTTTATTGCTTGTTGTTGGGACTCTTAGTATTCTTTTTCACTGAATGTTTCCTTATTGGACAGTTTTCTGAAGGGGAAGAAGAAAGAGTAGTTGTTGGGACCTTAGATCTTAACCAGTGTATCAGGCTTCCTGATGAAATTACAGGGATGAAGCCAAAGGTATTCCTAATTATAATTTTCTTGTTTTGGCATTAGTCGAGTTCCACCCTGAGCTATATTTTCTTGTTTGGTACATAGCTTATATAGTTATATGTAGGTATGTTCTTCAAAACTCTATTTTCATGCTTCTAGGTGCCCTGCATCATGAGTTTTCGTTACCATCTTTTGCATTCCTATTTTCATAAACTAGTTGACAAAGATATAAATGTCTTTCTCTGTTTAAGAATTTGATGTGAAATGCTAGAAATTTTGTTGGTTAAGTAAGCAAATCTTTACTACTACCATTCATGGAGCTTAAATTAATTTGAATGTCGGGCTTTGGAAGAGTCTCTGACTGCATTATTAAATCATGATGTAGATTTTACTTTGCAGGGAATTGGAGCTGATTTTGCGAGGGCCTATCTGAGCAATGTTTGTGTTGCTAAGGAACTACAAAGAAATGGCTTAGGTTATGACATCATTTCTAAGGCAAAGCTAGTTGCTGAAGATTGGGGTAATTCCTTTTCTTTCCTCATTTCCTTCTCATAATTGCCTGTATGATTGGCTTCTTTTACTTAATAAACCGAGTTGTCTTTCTATTTCTTCCTAAATTGTTTCATCAACTTTTTTTTGCTCCCTAGTTACAATGACTAGTAGAACAACAGAAAACGCTCCTTCATTACGAATAATAATCTGATTGGGCTAAATGTGGTTTATATGTCCCGGTAGGTGCATTATTTTCCTGAGGTGATCATATTTGCTCTTAGTAGCGGTTTTGAAGCACATTTGTACTCTTTGTTCATGTACATGTCTCTGGAGTTATGTTCTGCTGTTACTTGTAGTTTCTTGATAAACTTGCTTCTGGATTGGATACATCTTCTGTGCATTATGCTCTTGATGCAAACAGCAATGCTGTTTATTTATCTTTCGATGGCGTTGACCTCGACTAGGAAACTTTTCAGGAATTAGTGATTTGTATGTCCATGTTGCTGTTGATAATGAGCCTGCAAAGAAACTGTACATAAAAAGTGGTTTTGCTCACGAGAACGAGGAGCCGGCATGGCAAGCTAGATTTTTGGATCGACCGAGGAGGATTCTCTTGTGGACAGGTCTTCCTGTTACATATGACTTGTAAATTTGTAGTATGGGATTCTTTCTGTAAAAATTTCTCACGTTTCCTGTAAATCTTCAAATCGTTTTGTACCATAACAATGATCTTTAGTCATGGAGAAATGATCCATGAATGAAATATACAACTTGAAACTTTACTATAGGAGGTGAAGTTATCATTCCTTTCAATTGTAAGAGAAGTTACTACTGTTCAGTTGTTAACGTGAATAGAGATGGCAGTATGAACCCAGACTAATTCTTCTCGATGACTATAACAAGATATGATTCATATAATTATTGTTGTTGTATTTGCCGATTGATATAAAAGAGATAAAAAAAAAAAAATTCAATACCCTACCTTAAATCTTCTTTTCAAGTCAAAATTCTCAAATATTGAGAAAGTAAATTTAAATGTCTTTCATAAAATTGGAAAAAATGTTTACTTTGTTACCATTTTTTTTTAAAAAAAAATCACTTTTTTTCTAAAAGAAATAATAAAAAAAATTCAACAACACACCTTTATCCTTTATTCTTTCTTAAATTCAAAATTTAAAATTTATTCTAAAATGTCACACACAAAATCCAAACACCTTCACGGTAAAGGCGAAAGGAGGTATTCGTTTTCTTTCTGATGTAAACGATTAGTTGAAAAACGTTGTTCCGGCGCCACCGATTAGACTCCGACAGCCGTCGCAGAAGGTAGATTGACTATCCTCTTGCTGAAATCCGAGCAGCCGTCGCAGAAGAGGGTGTCACTGATGAAGCAAAGAAAGCACTCTTCTATTGATACTCGTTCAGCAGCAAAGAACGGGAACCAAAACCGCAGTCTTTCTGATGACGACAACGAGGAAAAAGCCCACATCCCAACCTCGAAATTTTCCCCGAGCAAAGTGTTTTTGATTTGCTTGGTTATACGAATGACCAATGCTTTGCTGGTGCAAACATATTTCAACCCGGATGAACATTGGCAAGCTCTTGAAGTTGCTCATAGGATCACTTTTGGGTAACCGATTTTAAGTGTTGGATTTTGTTTTTCTTTTGATACATTTATTAAATTTTGTTATTTTGTGAAATTTTTGGTTTGAATGATTTCAGGTACGGGCATTTGACTTGGGAATGGAAAAGGGGTATAAGAAGCTACCTGCATCCGATAATCTTTGCTCTGCTTTATAAAGTCCTCGCCTTTCTGAATCTTGATACGCCCTGGTTCATGGTAACTTTCATCACCATCGTTAAGCTTCCCTGGGTTTCAGCATTTTCTCTTTGCTTATAATTTATGTTTGTTGGAAGATTAGATTTAGCTGAAAGGATTAAGTGCATAATTTTTTTTGGATTAATGCCATCACTTCTTTTAGGTGAAATGTTTCCCTGGCCTTGGTTCACTTTCAGCATCGATTTGTTAATTATGGATCAAATAGTTGCATTTATTTATGTTCCTTTTTATCAACTGATATCCAATTATTGTATGTAAAGTTAGATTTGAAATTCTATTTGCAATGAGGTGCTAATTCAGTGACTTCGGTTGGGATTCTATGTTTGACTATTCCTTACTAACGTTTTCATTACTGAACAACATTTCATGTACAAATTTGATATTCAACACTCCCTATAAAGGCTACTCAATCATGTATCGAATTGTTTTGAACCCGAATGATTTACTCAATGTCTTTGATAGGTTGCATGAATATTATCTTTACAAAATTGGAGCACAGTGTTTTGTCTTCCTTTGTCTTGTCCTAAGTCTGCACTTTACAGGTGAAGGCTCCTCGATTGCTGCAGTCTATATTTTCGGCAGTTGGTGACCTTTACTTGTACAAACTGTCCAAGGTGGTTTTTGGTGAATACGTTGCAAAGTGGGCAGTATCCTTCTCTTTAAGTTTCATGTTTCTTTTTTACTAAGTATGTTTCCTTTTTTCCTTCTCATATTATATTCTGCTTAGCAGTCATGTTCACCTACCCACTGCCCCTATTTACATATCATTTCAGATTCCAAGTTTGCATTTTGGAGCCCATAATAGAGATACAGTATGGTTTTAATTTAATGAACTCTGGTCTTGTGCTACTTAACTCTGTTACAGCTCTTTGCACAGTTGGCAAACTGGTTCATGTTTTTTTGCATTACACGCACGTTCTCTAATAATTTGGAGACTGTTCTTACTTTAGCAAGCCTGTATTACTGGCCATGCATTAGAGGTTCATCTAGCAAAGATCCTGTGGTATCAAGAATCTGGGGTTTGGCCTTAGCAGCATTAACATGTGCACTTCGGCCTACAAGTGCTATTACATGGCTTTATGTTGGCCTTCTAGAGCTTCTTGTGACATGCCATAGATTAAAACTCATCTTCTTTGAGGTGGTTCCTATTGGGTACGCATTTACTGCAGCTTTTCTTTCATTTAACTTATTCCTATATTATTGATGCTTGTTTTAATCATACCTACTTGTGATTTAGACTACTCAACTTAGTTGTGAAGTGAATGTCCACTTGGAAAAATATTTGTTCTTTTTCTTAGACATGCAACTTTAATGACTTAGAACTGAGAATTTTGATTGAGTAGAACCATTGTTTGTTAATGTAGATAACATCTGATACAAAGAGTAAAGTAAATCAGTGATAAGTTTCCTATGAGATAGGTTGTAGGTTTTTTGTCTGCATGAACTTGTCTGTCATGTATGGAATTTGTTGTTGATGTGTGCCTGTAAACATGTTTAGAGACTGGTAAGATTTTTGACTATGCACCGAGTCATTAGCAGTTCAACTTTCAAGATATTTTTAATGTATTAACTGATTCTGTCCTTTTTATTTGCTTTCCCTGTTGAACCACTCAAAATGAAGATGCATCATGCACTTATGGTCTGGAATCTGGATAGTCCTTTCATTGTTCAATTAGCTAGAGATGGTTAAATGTTTGCTGAGTATATATTATGAATAGTAGACAAATGATAATTTCTTGCAGTTTCCCTCGAGTGTGTAATATTGCACCTTCATTAGTTTCAATGTATTTCTTCTGGGTTCTTACAGCAATCCATAAGAATGCATAATTTGTTATTTTGTTAGGAAATATGCTTATTTGATCATTTGAATACCTGGGATCAGAGCTTTGGTGCTTGGACTCACCCTTCTATTGGATCGTTTGATGTACGGCTCGTGGGTTTTTGTTCCTGTTAATTTTCTTAAGTTCAATTTTCTTTCTTCCGGTGGAGACTACTATGGAACTCATCCATGGCACTGGTACTTCACCCAGGGATTTACAGTCATGCTTTTCACCTTCCTACCTTTTGCGGTTGCTGGAATTGTCATGACCAAGGAATGGAAGTTATCTGGACTTATTGCTTGGGTATTGGGAATCTACAGCGTACTTGGTCATAAAGAGTTCAGGTAGCTATTTTCATATTCACATTACTACTGTCGTTGTGCCATTTCAATACTATTGCGAGTTTCTAATCAGTTTTGAGAGATAGGTTTGTCCTCCCTGTGCTTCCAATAGCTTTGATGTTCTCTGGTTATGCAATAGCCAAACTGGGAAGGAATGGTCTCTCACATGGCCAAAACAAAACTTCTAGGAGTGCTGGCACGAGACAGCCCTTAAAGAAACATCTAGCAGTGGCTTTTCTTATTGCTACCAATGTTCCAATGGCTCTTTATATGAGTATGGTTCACCAGGTGCATACATAATTTTCTGGCTATGCACACGATAATTGACTTTACATTAATCAAGTCGTTGCTTTAGCTCCTAGATGAGGAAATGTTAATTACCTGTACAATTTCTTGATTATAATAGGTTTTTATTCTTCCAGGTTTCATCTGATTATTATGTTCAACAGGGGTTCATATTTTATCTCAGAGTTCTTTCTTGCTTTTGCCTGTCCTTACTAAAGCGATTCTTTGTGACAGCGAGGAACAGAGGATGTCATGTACTATCTTGCTAAAGAGGCCGCTGATGGAAAAGTGAAAAGTGTCCTTTTCCTCACGCCCTGCCATGCTACACCTTACTACTCAACCCTACATCATGACCTTCCTATGCGGTTCTTGGATTGCACTCCGAGGTACAGATTCTGGATGTCCAATACACTTCAAGTCGTAATTTACAGAAAATAGAAATTCCAGTGTCACAGTCCCTTCTGGTGTTTTTCAACAGTGAGGAGAAAGGGATTCTCGACGAGTCAGACAATTTCTTGATGGATCCAGTTGGTTTCGCCACGGAATTCGCCAAAAACTGGTCGATACCCAGCCACATTGTGTTGTTTGATTCACAGGAAAAGTTGCTAAAGGAGTTCCTGGTTTCACATAATTTTCATGAGGTTAGGATTTTCTGCATTCCGCTTCTTCTCTTCACACTTTCTGATTATCTTCATTTACCTTAAATTTATAATTTTTTTTTTTTTTCAATACAGATAAAAAGATTCTTTCATGCTCATTTCAAGGTTGACCGGGAGCTTCAGGCATCAGTTGTTTTATATGCTTTAAGAGACTAGTGGTTTTAGTATCCATTTATTTGAAGTCCAGAAAATGACTCCAATTTTGTAACTATACAATTGTATGCTTTATGACTTTCTTTTATTTATTTTTGGGGATCCTGGGGACCAAATGGATGCTAGACCTAAATTCCCCTCCTTTTTGTTTTGGGCAGGTTCGTGCTTTCGACCTTTGTAATGGGTTCGTTTTTGCTCATCTAATTGAGCTACTCTTCGATTTCCATAAATTCTGTTTTATGCTATGTATTCTAAAACGCAATTTTTACTACCTAAAATGGTGCGCAATAGTATTTGATTTTATTCAAAAATTGAATTTGTGCCGGGATCGGGTGCCTTAGTATATATTTATATTTGAATGTAATATTTTTATGTATTATTAATAGATATTTATAAACAAAAACTAGGGAGTATTACAGTTAGCTTCATATGGTTTTAGGTTATGGACAGTTTTCCAATATTTTAAAAATAGACAATTACCCATTTCTAATTTAAGATTGAAGTGTCAAAAAATTGATTACAAATATTCAGATTAGCGAATGTTTAGGAACATTGTGTGTATCGTGGGCCTGAATATTACAGTCTTGAATTTACGTTTAGTACCAAGTTACTCTTAACACCGTTAATTTTGATGTTTTTGCTCAATTGAACACTTATAACTCTAAATTATCAAGGGGGTAATTAAGTTTTTAAAACACAAAGAAAACTATCCAGAGTACAGGATCATATTGGGCAAACTGTAATTGAGTCTTATGATATATCATCTAATTTTCTCCATTTGGTCCGGATCTAGATGATCTTGTTACTCTCGACCATTTCTGTCAGGCAGTTCGCTCTCCAGTCCAATTTTGACAACACTTTCATTTTTCAATTACAAAAACACAAGAAAGCTGGCTTCATATTTCGTTTCTTTTCCATTAATTACATAACACGATGACCAAGTAGAAAACAAAACATTGCAAACAATTATAACAAGAAAAAAAAAAAAAAAAAAGGGAAGAAGAAAGAAAGATGGGCTGACTATTAGCGACACTTAATTATTAGCGTCTGCAGAATTGGAGTTCATATTTAGCGACGGAAGTAGAAAGCGTCAGCATATGATTAATGGTCATGGACCAAGTTCTGAAACGTGGGTAATCATTCAACATGTCCAGCTTCATCATCCCTCTGTTCGTCTTCAGTACGAGGAGATAACAAGTTATCATGTCGCTTTCTCCAGCTTCTGATGTTTCCTTGTACAGTTCCGCATGCAAATCTAGCACCATACCTAGTACAATAACAACAAAATTTCGTGAAACTATCGTTACCCGTGTGATTTTAAAAAACTATTAATACCTCTTAAATATTCAAAAAAATTACAAAAAGGGCTGTAAAATTTGTGTTCTTTCTCCTTTTGACGAACATGGGACAATAATTTGACAAAGTACTTTGACTAGTCAGGAAGATATTATATATGCTAATAGCCTAATATTAATCAATGGGATATCGTGAATTTTCAAAATATCGTAAAATGCTGATAGTTTCATAAATTTCAAGGGATAAATATGATTTACCCTTAAAAAAATGAAAAAAGAAAAAAAAATCTTCTACACTGAAGTCAATGAATAAGTTTATAGAAAATTCGTTTGCATGTAATTAATATGTCCAAGTCAACCATAACGAGAAGGGTTGTGTTAAGCTGGTAAATAACATAAAAATATTTGTAAAATTTTATGATATGAATCATATAAAAAATCATGTCAATGCAATATAACAAAGAGAGATATGATTTATATAAATAACCTTATTTAGCAGAACAATATATATATATATATATATATATATATATGAAACCTTTTGGAAAAAGGGTTTAGATTCGATTGAAATGCAAAAGGGAAAGGTGCAAATTAATTAAGAGAATTAAAAACTCAATGTTATGATAGAGAACTTACTTTCCTGTGGCCTTGCAAAAGCATCGATTAAATTATACTTCCTTATTCTGACAATGACCTGTTTCCATGACCACAATGCAGCAGTTAAAACTTGCAAATCTAGTCACAAACCTTATTGATCAACGAACGGCAAATTATCTCTATACCATTAACTTTGTATCAATCTCATACTATTACTACATAATAAAATTTATTTTTTCATTATAATACATAATTGCTATAGAGTCGACAGCACATAATCTAAAAGTGAGTGAAGATAGCTTTTTTTAAAAAAATTTATTTAAAAATAATGATAAATTATTATAATATATAAAAGTTATCGTACAAAACCAAAACAAAATAGAAAAGTCCTAATTCTTAAGTTATTCATAGGACGTAATGATTATAATTAAGAAAGATTTTCCATTTTCTTCTTAAAAGTTAAAAAGTAGTAAGTGGTACTAATCATTCTTTTGATGCTGCTATACTTTATTTAGATTTCGCACCTTGGCTTCCCTGTTGAGGATGACCGACACTGACCTCAAGGTGCGCCTTCCTGTTCAGCAAAGATATATTAGCAACAAACAACTAATTGAAATCCTCATTCCAATTTTGTTTGGCCTTATTATGTCTCGTTAGAAAAATACTTAGCCTGTATATTACTTTGTCATCGACAACCAGAATAAGACGAGACAAAAGGTGAGAGAGAAATTGAATTTACCATCAGGCATCTCCAAGTTTAGTTGGGCACCCTTTGCAATAACTGATCTAAAGTGTTCAAAGTCGAAATTTAGATCATGAGAGTTGTCTTCAATGGGAAGAACTGGTGCACCTCCATTGATGAGCTTGTTCTTGTATCCTGATCTTACTTTCAGCGTTGCAGCTCCTCTTAGTGCTGTTTAATTTATATATAAAAAGAACCAAGAAATATTCATAAACTTTTCATGGAATTCAACAAACTAGAATAAAATTTAAAAATTTCGGTACGGTTTGGAAAGAAAAAAAAAAAGTACAAAACATCCATCGAGATTAGTACCCCTATGAATTTATGCAAAAAGACAAAAATACCCTTCCGTTTCTCATTATTGAGAAGACTTTAAGGGTATTTCTGTCTTTTTGTACAAACACCAACAGTCACAAAACATTCATAATCATACCAAGATTATATAAGTTTTCATGAAATTCAAGAAACTAGAGTAAAATTCAGAAACTCCCCTGTAAGGTATGAAAAAAAGTATAAACAACCTCGAGATTTAACAAAAATACTAATACTCCTATGAATATATGTGAAAAGATAAAAATATCCTTTAGTTTCTCGTTATTGATAAAATGGACTTTAAAAGTATTTTTGTCTTTTTGTACAAATATCAGAGGGTATTGGTAATTTTCTCAAACTTTTCCAGTTTTTAAAATTCCTAAGAAAATTGAATTGAAGAGTGAAATAGAGAATTACATGTTGTAGCTGAAGCAGTGAGTGTTAAGATGTCAGTAGCACTAGTCCCAGACATGGCTGATCCAAGAACACACCTAAGCTGCTCTTTCTTTGCTCCCATGGCTTCAGCAACTTTCGCACACTGTGCAGCAACAAGTGCCGCTGCAGAAGCCACCGCAGACTCCCTCTCCCTGGCCGCCGCCCTCCTTAATTCATCGTCATCGTCAAAATCATCATCGTGTTTTGACTTCAATTTTGATTTTGAGTTTGAGTTCGAGTTTGAATTTTCAGCAGCTATGGCGGCTAAGGCCGCGGCGAGGCCCGCAACGGATAAAGCTGCGTGAACTTCAGCTCTCTGCAATCTCTTCTCATCTTTGCTCTTTTGTTTAAACTCTGTCAGCCATTTCTTGATCGGAACTTTCTTAAATGGCTGCAGTCCAATATTTTTCCATGGCGTCTGCATATATCATCATCAGTGACGTAGAAAAAAAAAATATAAGAGCTCTAGTATAAAATATATATATACATATATATATATATATGTATATAAGGGATGAGGTGAGGGTTGGCGGGTTCTTCAGACCCTTCGTAATCCCCTAGAAACGCCCCTGTATATCATCATCATCAATCCAATGCAACATTCAGCTTAATTCCCCTGTTTTTTCTTTTCTTTTTGCTCATTCAAACGCATATTAATTACTTCCTATACCCGGATGTAAGAATCCTATTTAGAGTTATAATTCGTGACTCATTAAGAGTTGTATACCGGTAACCGGTGGAGTTAAGTACACTCACCCATTTCTTCTTGAAGTAGCTGTTGTAGTTCAATTCCGGATGCATTGCTTGTTGCATCCATATCCACGACTAAAAAGCAATCAAAGTTCGATCAAAACAAAGTTCGAGTAATACTAAAAAAAGGTTGATGAATTTATTAAAAGTGTACGTTTTCTGGTACCTTTAAATCATTGGATTTCCATGGAGGTACGAAGTTGTTGTCCGAGTCCTCTGTTCTCATGCTCTTGTCCATTTTCTGAAACGTCAAAATCAGTACGATTTTATTCGATCCAAATGAAGAAAAAAAGAAAGTTGTCAAAAAAAGCCGAGTTTCCGAGTTTTCGTACCATAAAAGGGGAGATCGAGTCGAGCTTGTTGATCGAGGAACTGTGGACGACGAGTGAGGATGATTGGGCTTGTAGTTGAAGATGATCGTGATCATGAGAGTTGAAAGCTTGGACAGCGAAATTGCACCAAGCACTAGATAGAAAGTCCATCGTCTCGGGATGTGCTTCGGACATGGTGGGATTAACTTCATGATTTTGAGGAAGATCCATTGGATTAAGATGGAAAATCTTGAGCTTAATGGGAAATGGGGGAATGAACAAAAGGCTACTTAAGTTCATAGGATATATAAGTAATAAATAAACACCCAGAATGTTAGTGCCTTTGCTTACTTTGGCCCCTTGAAGAGATAGAGATTTCCACAATTTCCACACTCAACTTTTGTTCTTTACAATTTAGTACTTCTTCCGTGTCATTAGGAGTGTCAAGTTTCGAAAATATATAATTTATTATGAATTTTAAAGTATAACGCCTAAAATAACTATTTTTTCACAATTTATTCCACTCATGGCTTTACTTTTTAACTGTAGGTTAATTATGAACCACACATTATTATATTAGTAATGATAAAAATAGTAAGTAATTTAAAAATTGACTCTTTTAATATAACAGAGGAATTACTGCTCTTGGTTTTGGCCATCATATAATATTGGAGGTCTATTTGAAATTGGGAAACTACATTTTAATTCTTGAATTAGTAGCCTGCCTCAATGAGTGGGCTTGTGGTTTTCCTCCTTCTGGATGAAGATATAGTTTTGGTGTAGTTATAAGTTGGTTTAAATGGTAAGAAAAAAGAAGATTAGGTACTAATGTCACAAAGGAGTAGTTTAATTAGTATTGCACAAGAATTCAGGTTCCTTTAAAAATGAGCAATTACTATTATTGGACTCAAATCAAGACATAGAAGTTTAAATGACACTCCATTCTTTTCAATGAAAAAAATTGATGTTTTTGATATTCAATTAATATTAAAAACACAACTCTACTAATAGAACAGATGAAATAATATGGTCTAAGAAAGTTAAAGTGAACGATTTTCAAACTCCGGTAGTTAGTGGGTTTGAAATGATATTAACACCAAGTTTATAGTGATCTTCAGTAACATATATGCTTACATGAATAAAATTATATTCATTTCGTCCTACTATAATAGTCAGATTTTTAATACTAAAAACACAACTTTTTAATAGGACTGAGTAAATAGATATCGCTAAATGAAATATGCACGAACCATTTATTACTATCACGTTAAAAGCTATATCTAATCACCTCATTAATCAATATCATTACTCATTTCAAATTATAAAATACCCACTAAGTTCAAAAGATCATAATATAGTCAGGTACACATTCCTAGCTATTTCTCGTTTCCTGGGGGGTTACTATAAACACGTGTAGTGTGGTCCATAAACACTGTAGAAAGAGTCTACTATGCCACTTTATGCTAATTATTCAATAAAAAATTAGGGATGGATTAACAAACTAATCAATGAAATCATTATGGATGGCTGTATCAGCCCCCACTTATAATCGAATGCTTGGGAATTAATTTCATTGCATTTAAGCTTCAATGTAAAGTAGATACTCTGTCTATTTCATTAAAAAATGTAAAGTAAATACTCTGTATATCTCATTAGAAAAAGTAATAGTAGATGTTGAGATAGAGGCCTATTCCTATTCTTGATACAAGTAAGGGATAAAAATGAACTTTCCATTTTGCCCCCCCCCCCCCCACCCCCACCCCCACCCCAACTTAATTGTCCATTTAACACACCCCCCCTCCCCAAAAATTGTATTGGAACAAACATCTGTCCCAACAAAGTTTAGGACATAAATATGTCCCTAAAGAGTAAAGGAGTATATTATTGTTTACTAGTCTTAAACTACCAGCCAATCCAAATATGTATAATTCTTTTATTCAGATGGAAGAAGTATGTACATGAAAATTTCTAGAAAATGTGTGTAGCTTCTTTATGTACCTAACACGAATCAAGGGGTAAAAATAAACTTTCAATTTTGCTTTCTCTTCAATTGTCCATTTTATCCCCTAAATTGTATCAATGGTGACAATCATATGTCCCAACAGAGTTCGGAAATAATTCCATCCACAAAAAGTAACGAACTACACTGTTGTTTACGAGTTTCAAACTATAACTCAATTCAAAATTTTTTTTTATTAAAACAGATGAAATATATGGAAATCAGCTCTATAAAATGTGTGTAATTTCTTTATGTCCCTTCAGCCAGGTATATAGATGCAATAAATTTGAGCAAAAATTAAAAAGGCCTTTGAAGAGATGATACAAATGTGATTTCAGAGTTGGAAAGATGAAGATGATGAATTGTGTTATCATAAATAATATTACATGAAACTGTGGAGATAGGGGAAAGAGGACCCCAAAGGGGGGCATTATATTCTATAGTGCTTTGAATAAGCAGATTTTGATTGGAAAGAGGCTTCTTGATGAAGATCATTGAGGAAGAGAGAGCTAGCAACACACATGCCAGCCACTAAAGAGGCATGAGAATTTAGAGGATAAAATGTTAAAGGGAAGCATGAAGGTCCCTTCCTTTTGTGTCTTTGATTTGAAACCAGAAGTTCTATTTTTGTAGGATTGAGATGGATAATTTCAAGATCACTTGCCAGCTAGAGCTGTCCACTGCCTCCAAAATTCCACATTTGTAATTATAAGTACATCAACCAAAACACGCAATAATAATAATAATAATAATACTCCATCTGATGCAAAATAAAAGATATTTTAGTAAGATAATTACTTAGATATTTGAGATAATGACAAACTCTTAGTTGGATACGTTAAGGAGAAGGGTAATTTGAGAAAAAATTATGTTTTTTTTTTTCTTTTGCTAAAACGTTATTTATTTTGAAGAATGTTATTTCTTCTAAAGCGTCTTTTATTTTGGATCAGAAGGGGGGTGTCGAGAAAGAAGTAAGGGTATCTGCTCGTATTGCCTGTTTGAGTGAAAGATTGACAAAAAAGTAGCGAAAGTTAGAATCTAATTCGGCCCCAACCTAATGGGTAACTCATTTTGCATCTCAATCGTTTGGACACTTATTGTTTCTTCCTAACAGCTTATTTTGTTATTTCAGAGTGATGCATCAGCATGATCACCAAGCATGCGCCAAGGGGCCAACAAATTTGGCAACAAAGGTATAAGAGTGTATGATGGGAGCTAAATATTCTTTTAATAATATAGTTAATTAAGATGCATGGATGGTTTATATGATTAACAATTAGTGAAAGATTATTAGTTTTTCTAAAAGATCAATGTAGTATAACTCAGTGTCTTGCTTTTACTTTTGTTTACATTAAAGCCCCTCAATTTCTAGAAAAAATTGATTTGAGCGTCTAAAACTCTACATTATTATTATTATTATTATTATTATATATTTCTAACCATACGATATATTGACAAAGTTTTGAGGAGTTCTCAACTATATTTGAGAATTAAACCATCAAAACAACTTGTTCAGAGTAATATCAGTTTGACCAATGAGTAACGAGTAAGTAAAGAAAGGAAAGTGTAGTAAAAATATGATTAATAATATGTAAACATGCATCATTAACTTTCCTCCTATCAGGATAGTCATATTTTCTTATTGATTTTAATCAGTGTAAGAATATGACTTTTTTAATGGGACGAAAATAATTCTCTTCGTATCGAAAATCCTTAAAGAGACTAATTAATAAATTTGAAGAATTTAAAGGGCCTCAAAGAGCTATATTGAAGAATATTTCAAAGATTTGAATATTTAAACCAAAAGGGTTCATAATACGCCTTTATCTTGAGGATTCGGTGGCCTTAAACTTAATTAATGATTGCTTTCATTAGGCTCATGTGACAACAAACTTTTACGCTAATTCATACATTAAAACTATAATTGTATTCTTGTCCCCTTCTTTTTATTTGATTGGGGGGTGAGGGAGAGGAAGACCACCCAACTAGAATACCTCTATTAAAGAACTTTTTACTTCGATTCTAATTTTATAATTTTATTTTTTTAAGCATAGAATATTATTATAATTGTTCTTAGTCTAAGAGTTTAAGGGGGAATGAAAAAATTACGATCCCTGCCCACGAGTTCTACTAATTTGTGTGCGTTAAAATAACAAATATTGCCACGAGTGAAAAAAAAAAATCAGATTTCAAACTTTAGACGATATAACAGCTTTTACTCGAAAAGCGAAATGCATTTAATTTATAAATGCGATAATCTAACCCTAATATAAAGTTTTGAGGATTTTTCTCGTTAAACACAATTAATTAGGCCAAACTGGTTTCCAAATGCTCGCAACTGAACTCAACGGTACTAATCCCATGATATTAAATTAAAGTATGGAACCGCACCAATGTAGAAAGAGGTGGTTTAGCCTAAGTACAACGTATGTGATGATGAATATGCTTAGAGCATGCATGCTTAAAAATTAATTCAAATTACTAATTATTTTTCATTTGCTTTTTATTTTTTTAATGCAATTTTTTAATCATCCTAGTACAATCTTTTTGTAAATTTTCTGTGATTTACTTTTTTAAAAAAATCAAATTAAAAACTACAATCAAAATGTTATGTAAACCTTAGATTAATTTAGGGGTAAATTACATATGTACCTTTAAAAAGTTTGTTTAAATTACTTCAATGAATTCTTTGCTTAATCAAATGTGAAATGATCGAAAAAAAATCACATAATTCAATTTGATAATATAAATCGTTTTCACAAGTATACAATGGTCACCTATTGTTACTTCATTTGAAACATGTTAATCAAGTTTTATTTACTACTCCATCGTCGGTTTCGTATAAAAAAATCATGTTTCTATTTGTACTCTGTAATTTAAAATAATTGTACTAATTGACTCTTTTAATAGGACATGGAAATATATGACGTTTTGACGACCTAAGAGATGTTTGCTCACGTGCTAGTTCTGCAATCACCGATTCAAGTCCAAAATACATTATATGCAATAGATTTATCATTGTATTGTTGGAAGACTCAAACCGCCATTGTATAAACATTCACATAGTGATTTTTTTTTTCTAAACAAAAAAATTACTCCCTCAATCTCACTTAAAGAGTCCACTTTCAAAAAAAATTTTGTCTCATTTAAAGAGTCCACTTTGAATTTATTTACATTACATACTCTTACTAATATTATAATGTGTTGTTCACAATTAACCCTTACTTCTGAAATAAGGATATAAGTGAAAAATATTGTGGTAAATTAATTATTTTAGATATTGTACCTCACAACTCATAATAAATTATATATATTTTAAAGTAAACTTTTTGAGTGGGACAGAGTGAGTATAAGTGAGTTCATTGCTTATTAAATTTGGCAATTTAAATGAAAGTTTTGAGCGTTCGAAAGGAAATGAACCTAAATGAATTTTATCGTAAAGGACAGGTGCCTTATTGTGTCGAGATTTGGGAGGGCAGGCCTTTGTCAATTGATTTGAAAATAGAAGCCAAATAGTAGGGGGTGGGTGCGGGGGGTTGGGGCTGGCTTCAAGAAACAGAAAGGGCCACTTCCCTTTGCTTAGGACAGAGTTCCCAAAAAAAACCAACCTTGGAAGTGTCTAAGAAAATTGTTCACTTCACTTAACAGATTTGGAATGGACAAAGATCATTTTTCTAAACAACTTGGGTTCTATCAGAAAAAGCTTCTCTTTAATTTCTTTGGAATTAGTGACCGGAAAGGGTGTCGTCCCTATGTTCATTCATTGTTTGATGATCTGTTGTTTGTGTCCAATGAACTGGACATAATTGAAATTTGGGCAATCATTCCGGAACAACTATTATTATCGCTACGAACATTACATATAATGAAGTCCGATTTGCCGGATGGGTGATTGGCCAGGCGGGGGAGTGGACGTTGGAACCTGTTAAGGAAATACGATCGAATAGGACTTCTGGGATTAGGTCTCCAGGATAAGTTTCGATTGTAAAGTTAGGGACATAGTATAAGTCTAGTCAACGAACAATAAATATAGTAGAACCCTTTACCTATACGACTATCAAGGGTATTTATACAACTCTCTGGGGGTTTTAGTAGGTAGATAAATCATTATGGAATGATCCTTTATCCTATAGTCTGAGCTTGTTGTGATTGGTTTGACTTTGGTGATCCCTTTGCTGGGGTGAGATCCACTGTCGCGACTGCGACAGTTGATTTGATGCCCCCTTTGCTAGGGTTGTTGTTCTGACAAGGGGAGGACCCACGGGTAGAGTTCTCATACACTGTTAACGTGCGTTAAAAACTCATCTTTACACTAAGTTAAAGTTACTATTGCAAAACCACGTTAGTCACCACATTGGTGATTGGCGTCTGCAACATCGATAAGAATTTATTTTAAAATGTGCAAATTAAATTTACTTCAATATCCACTACTACAAAAGTCTGCAAAACCACCAGCTCAAAACCCGTATAGCCACCACACGTACAGCATTTTCGGCCGGTGGCTATGCGGGGTGGTGATGTAACGTAAAAAGTCTGGATCTAGATGCTTCGGTCGGCTAGGTGAAGATTTGAAGATATAGCTTGGATCTGCAAATAGCTCGGATGGGTGAGAGCGGAGCTCGGATGACTGATGGTGGAGCTCGGATCTGGGAAGCGGGAGCTTGGCTCAACAACCTCCTTGAAGAATCTGGTAACGAAGGCAAGAAACAAGCAGGGCTATCCCCCCTGTGCCACTCCGACGCTCAAGTTAGTAGAGTATGGGAAGCAAACTGTATTGACCAAGGGCTTAAATTTGTAAGAAAGAGTGTATCTGAAATGAGTATGAATACTGAATATATATAGCCTCACCTTGAAGTGTCCGTTGGTGTCATGATGAGCTGGCGCATTGATTGCACTCCTTAATTTCCGCCTCATTCATGGTGACTTGAATGCCTTCCTTTTCTCTTGCAGGTGTTATGGCCTGGCCTTGAATTCCTTTGTGACTCATTTGCTATTTATGGCTCGGATAGGGCTCTGTTGAATCCCAACTTAACGCTGAGCTCGCGTGACGTCGTCTCGGTGACGAGGTCAGCTCCCTAGGTTGTCCTGGACGAAATCAGCTCCCCAGGTCGTCCCGAACGAGGTTAGCTCCCTAGGTCATCCCAAACTTGGTAAGCTCCCCAGGTCGTCCTTTGTAATTATTGCCGTGAGTAACTCCTGCATGAAATCAGCCCCGAATTCTCGCCCCATAATGACGCCCATCTATCATGCCAATGTTATCGTTATTCTGACCTAAACTTCCCGAGCCCGGCTATCTTGATTGTTACCGACCTAAGCTATTTCCTTAGCTCGGCTGAACTAAGCTACTGGCTGAACTAAGCTTGACTGTGGGCTTTACATGCTTAAATTCATTTTGTCTTTATTGGGCCAGACCTAATGACCTTAGCTACTTTTATGCACATTAGGTGGCTTTGTTATGTAAAAGCCACCGGCTTAAAAACCGGGTGGCTTTTACAAAAAAACAAAAACAAAGCCACCGGTGCAAGTATACCCGGTGTATTTGGCAGCACTTAAATAAAATACAAAGCCATCGGGCGGATGTATACCTGGTGGCTTTGTGTCGAAAAAGTAGAAAACAAAGCCACCGAGTTGAAAGTACACCCGGTGGCTTTGTGTCAAAAAATTAGAAAACAAAGCTACCGGGCTTGAAGTATACCCGGTGGCTTTGTGTGAAAAAATTTAGAAAACAAAGCCACCGGGTATGAAATATACCCGGTGGCTTTGTGTCTGAAAATTAGAAAAATTCATCTTCCTTGCCCAAAAATACAGAGAGAGAGAGAGAGAGAGAAAAGAGAGAGAGAAGGGAAACACAATAATTTACTTTACATTGGGCAATGTTGATGTTTCACATTTTCCTTTCTCTATTACTTAAGTATTAGTAAACCCAAAAATTCAATATTTCCATCCTCGTAAAATCCCAAACTTGTTCTTGAATAGGATCAATACCAAGGTAAGATTTGCCCATTTCATACACCTAATCACCAAGTTGGATCTCGTAAGTAGGGAGCAACCTGAGCTTAAATAAATGAAAACCATATATAGGCACAAACAATAATGTATTTCCATAAGCAAACAATATATGCCATGGAAAATCAAAAGATATTCAGAAAAATTAAAGGTCTAAAATCTTACATCCTCAAAAGATTTATCTAGGTTCCAAAAACCCTATGATAGATTTGACTCATTGATGGTTGCCTCAAGACTGGGTACATCTTCACATATGAATTGAATCCCGCAGAAAAATGTCTTCTTGTTGATAAGTTCATCTCCAAAATAAAAAATAAGAAATAAAAATTAATCTTCTGCTTCAGGAACTATGAAAGCTACTAGTAGTTTTTTTCCACCTCCAAACCAAACTCAACAGAGAAAGAAATTCAATCAAACATTTTCACAAACACGTAATGTACATAATATATCTCATATTCCTTGGTATAAACAAAACAAATAATATCTGCTGACTTTAATGAATATAGCTTTATCACTCACTAGTTACCTTTAATTGAACTAAACTACCACAAAAATTGGAACTTTTATCAGTCATGTTGAATCTAATTTTTTCTTAAACAAGCTGTCCCAAATAAACTGATCGGCACCTTTTAGTTGGCTAATTTTAGAGTCTTTATTGGCAGTTCTCACTGGTATTTGGAGTGTTTTTCTATGTTAAGCACATGTTTTAGGAAGTAAGGCAGAAAGAGAGAAGAGTTTCTAAAAGAGCAGAAATAAGGGGCTCGTTGCCCAAATGGACGCCTGAGAGCAGTGCGCGTGAACAGTGCTCAAATTCCAGAAGCTACATTGATTAATTTGGGCTGCAGAAGGACCAAGTGAACCACCAAGTGGACTAGATAATTGTTGATGGGCTGAACTTCTTCACTTGGGCTAACTTACTTGATGGGTTGGAAACTTAGTGGCCCAAAGCAATTAATTAAAGAGAAGTTCAAATTGCAATCCAAATCCCAATTCCAATCTAGTTTGAGGATGATTGAATCAAAGTCCAACTGTGTACGTAGATGGATTGCTCAGCATGCAACTTTGGCAATTACCAATTTTGTTAAGTCTGATTTGCGAGATTCTAAGGCTGCGGCCCTATTCCATTTCTAGCCGCCTATGGCTATTTCCTTTTCCATAGCTAATTAGATAGTTTTCTTGCACTATAAATTAATTAGTTATTTTCTTTTCCTAATCTTATTAGGATATTAGTAGGATAATTTTTCTATATAAATGGATGCTTTGTACGATATTTTCATGCCTTCACAGTAGAGAGTTTCAACTCTCTACCTTATCCCTCTTTAATCAATGTTAATTTCTTTTCTTTTCTTTATTTTCTTTAATTTAGTTTTTATTGTTTTATTTTATTTCCTAGTTGATGATTGATCAATGTCGTTCTTACAATTGTAAGATCTAATCGTTCTTCGTGTAATGCATGCATGAATTCCTTTTCACTCTGGGTTTATAACTTTTATTACTTGAATTTATATAAGCATGCTCAACTTGTTTAAATTCGGGTAGAACCAATTAATCTATCTCACTACTTCATGTCATTTAGTGGATATGTTAATTAGTGGTAAAATTATCTTCAGGTAATGCAGGGTAAAGGGTTAGTAATTCTGAACTGGTGACGCGGGTAGGAATAACTAAAATTGGGTTTCCCTAAATCTTAAAGCTATTAACATGGTTAATAGGTGCCGATGCCTTACGGCCTGTTCCTTGTTAATTAGAGTAGCAATTATGTCTGTGCGGATTCACGGTAATTGTCGATAAAGTAAGGGGAAATTGGATTGTGTCTGTAGATTCTTATTAGCCGGACCTTCATAGACTATTGACACGTCTATGAAAGGCTAGTTTGAATTCACGGTGACCTATAACTGATTGATTTATGTTTGCATGAATATATTTGCATCGATGATCAATTGCATGAACTTAACTGAGGTTTATTATTCAACTAGGTGTTTTATATGTTTTGTTTACAGGAGAAATAAATTTACCAGTCCTTGTGGAGACGATCCTGCTTATTGCTATACTAGTTTTTAGTAGGTTTTTATAAATGTTTTTGATGACACCTATCAAAAACAATTGAATTGTGGTTCCGGTAATGTATCCATACAAAGCCAATTGACTCTGTATTTATAAGATCCTCGGTTACGAAGTTATTCAAGTCACATGTTTTTCCAAAACAGTTTAGGTGTCGATATAGACATAACACGCAACTAAAAGGGAAACCATTTAGATTACTAAATCTAAACGGATTCATGGTCTTTAATTACCGAACCAGTACATGTTTTCCTATTAGGTAGTTACCTGTTTGGTTTAGTTTCAACGGGTAAACCAAAAAGGAATCTACTTGGTAGTAATTAACTTAATTCCAGTTCGAAGGTCGATGCCGGAGCCAGAAAAACCAGGAATAACATTCAATTCATGAAGAGGAAGATATCTGTATTTATTCTACATGCCAAGTTAGAAAGGGAAGGAATGACCACTCGGGAGAGGTGGATAACAGCAAGCATAAAGGAAATTGTAGAGAAATTACATAATAAACGGTCGATAAATCATTTCATCTGTATAGGTAATCACCGTTAGCATGGATAAAGACCATAAATTTTATGACCAGGTGGCTTTGTACAGAATTGGCCGGTTGAAATCCACTGGAAACACCATACACGTATGGGTGGCTTTGTAGAAAATTCATCCATAAAGCCACCGGTTGTACTTAAACTGGTGGCGTTATCCATCAAAGCCACCGGTTGAAGTAGACCCGGTGGGTTTGTAAGTAGTCTTCGCCTAAAGCCACCGGGGTCTTATAAACCGGTGGCTATATTGGTGAGTTTTTTTAAAGCCACCGGTTTATAGGCATCCGGTGGCTATAGGTGGGTGGCTTTGACAACTTTTGTAGTAGTTATTGTTTGTACTCTAAAACTTGTTAGTACGTGTATTTGAGTTATGGTTCTTTTAACGGTTGAAATCAATTAGTTTATTTCAGCGGATTCACTAGTTCAATCAGTAATTAGGCAAGGGTTAAAATTTCTGAAAAAAGTGTTAGTTTTGAGATCAAATTTCAACAGAGTCAGAACAAATGATAGTATATACTAAATAGCAATAAGGAGAGATCGATCTCTTCCTATTAGATATGACAACAGTTCAAAAATTGACGGTTTTGATCCATGAGCCATCAATTCCACGGGAAATGGAATTGGAACCGGCCTTTGGAGAGGACAATTCAAGACAGAACCCGGGTTTCAGTTTTAATTTCAGTTTTTGCCTCGGTTCAACTTTTCTAATCAAGTAAAATTTCAAATTAGTATTATTACAAGTTCTAACTTTCAATATTTTTATATACTGTAAACTCATTAAATGTCTTAACATTTTTAATTTATAAATATTATTTCTTATATTCTCTAATATCATTTTCTTTATTATTATTGCTTGATATATTTAATTTTTGTAAAATTTTTGTGGTATGTTACTTCTAGTTTATTATTCATTCCATCCCACTGTATAATACTATTTTTAGTATTACAAAGATGGATTTTTCTTATATGAGTCCGAAGAAGTATAAATTATTAAAATGGTGAATTCGATCCAAATTAGGTCATCGTATTAAACTTTTAGTTCTTACATAAAAGAAAATACTAAAGTTAGTCAGTATACTATAAAAAATTGACTGTTTAGGTTACTATGTGAAAGTATATTTCATTAACCGCTACCAACAGCCTATTTTTTTAAAGGCAAATTTGTCCAAACTTCAACTGTTTACCCTCAATAGCTCTTGCAGTTTGGAAATATTATTGATTTACCTCACAAACATAAAGAAACCAAAATCATATTAGGAATCAACATCTCCTCAATCACAAATGAGCTAATGCACCAACGGTTGTGATCCATAGCGGGCTACCCAGAGATCGGGAGTTCGATTCCTACCTTTATCAGTTCTGCCTATATACGATCGTCTATAGATACGAAGGAAAAACATCCTATAAAATAGAAAGGATAAATTAGGCCCAGCTCAGTCTATATGATGATGATGGGTAAAGTGTTTTGAACTCATAACTCGGATCATTCTATGAATATGGGCTTGTTGCAGACTGTTTTCCAGAGGCAGAGGCCTTCTGATCTTGGGCACTTCAGACCCAGAAGACAAGAATGAATGATCCAATAACTATAATTATGAATTTAAAAGTCTCCTAACAGAAGAAAATTGACATATACTATACATTATTTAGAAAAATAATCGTTTTTTAAGGCTAGAAAAAATAATTTTGTGGTCCAATTTCAGCAGAGAGGCCTAGCCTGGTTTGATAAGTGTTAATTTGGTTCACATATAGTATTAATTTTCATTGAATAAACGTCCGAAACTAAAGAAAGAGGAGTCTTCATAAAGTTGAAATAAATAAGAATTAGTTGTTGTTTTTTCCTTTTTCTTTCGAAGGGTAGAAAAACAACAAGCCATTTGATCATCATTTCAAAAATCAATCCTTTTGGTAATATTTTTTATCCTTGAGTTTCAAAATCAAACTAATAAGTTTATTCTACATTTCTTTTCAAAAAATTGAAGAATTTTGAAAATAATTGCACTATATAGAAATATACGTACCGAGTATAATTTTGTTTATACATTTAATATTAAAGAACGTGTCATCTAGGAGTCATGCTAATCTTCTCTGTATTGTTCTAATTTTATCCAAATGTGCCGAAGGGACTATATTAAAGAGAAAGATAGGTGTTTTTCTTATTATAAGTCAGGAAAATAAATATATTATTGATAAACAAATCAAAGTTGATTATGGTATGACACTAATAAGTTTTTGTTTCAGATAGAGAAGCTTTTATCTTCTTCTGCTTAACTTCTTCCTCTTCTTTTTCCGATCTAAAATTATACTCCTTCCGTTTATAGTACTATAAACGTCCTCTTTCAAAAGTTATTTTTGTTGTACGTAATAGAAGAGTTTATTTTCAAATTTGTAACTCATCGTACCCTTACTAATTTAATAAAGCATGGTCCATAATTAACTTACAGTTAAAAAATGAGGATATTAATTGAATGATGATGGTAAATTAGCTATATTTATAGGTGTTGTACCTTGAACTCTGTAATAAATTGTACATTTTTGAAACTGAACTCTTCTAATAAAACAAAATAGAGGGAGTATGTATACATAATCTCTCCATTTGTGACTTGTGAGAATTCTATGCTCGTTAACCAACTCAAGTTTCAGCTTTAATTTGAAGGATTTAGTATCTCTTGCAACAATTATGCATTTTCTTCGTATGCTATGCATGTTGTTTAATTTTATTACTAACTTTTTCTGTAATGCCAACTGAACCTTCTATAGATTTAAACCAAATCCCATGAATTCCTTCCATTTTTTTTTCTTTTTTCAAATGATTGTGAAAGTATGAATATAATTTTAAATGGGCGATTCTCAACATCATTAATAAAAATTGCTCGTTAAAGGTTGATAAATTGCAGAAAAATTAATGAAGGGAAGCAAATTTGATTACTGAAAGTAAGCATTGTTTGCCTGTACAAATTAAGAGGAAATTATACATATATATATATATATATATATATATATAGATTTCTCCATGATCTTCTTTCTCCCCAGGCCAAATTAAGAAACAAAAAGTACATAAACTAAATATATTAATATAGAAATATGATATATATATATATTATATATATATATATATTTGTACCTTTAAATTGGCTAATAATCTAGCTATGGCGGTGGAGGATATCCAAATCCAATTTCTGGGCAGCATTATTGGCAAGATGACGCATTACATCAACTTGAAGCCTTAGTGACAAAATATAATCTAGGGTTTCCCTCATCAAACAAATTTCATCCACCATTAATTCCCCTCCTGGAACAAGCCTTTTCAGCACTTTCGTCCTCTTCAAAATCAGCCTTTTCGCAATCGAATTCGAAGAATTACAACAACTCCTTGATTTTCTCATCCTCCTTATTGTGTTGCTACAACTTTTCCTCAAAATCTTCTTGCTTCGAACCCTCTTCGCTTGTTTCTTCAATAATATTATCGAGTGGTCGTGGTCGTGGTCGGAGAGCACGTGTGCCACGACGGCCTTGTTCGCGGCGTCGCTCGAGGCGTTGGCCATGATGGCTCTGCTCCAACGAGTTGAGATTCTGGTGGACGCCATGGCTAAATCGGCTGACAATTTTATGGCTTTTTTTCTCTCGTGAATGCTCATTTCCTTCCTGGCCGCCGCCGCGCCATAAATTCGTAAACCCTTGAGCCATTTCCTCAAGAATTCTTGCTTCACTGATGATGAGCTGATCGGAGACCGCATCCTAATGGAATTGAGCAAACAAATTTGATGAAAAAATCCCAATAAAATACTTATAATTAATAACCAAGCAATGCAAAAAAAAAAATAATAATAATAATAATAATAAATTGTAACATCCCATAAAAAAAATAATTTCATGCAGCATGTTCTATACATTAATTATTAAACACATGCAAAACAAAAGTGAATTGATTATTATTACCTTGGCAGAAATTAATAATAAAATGTTGTAATGAAAGCTAGGAAGAGGAAATCATGCCGGTAATCACGACGGCCGATCGGTAGTGACGAACAGAACACGAAATTAAAGTCGCGAAAAAGAAAGGAAAATAAAAACACACAGTTGTCGAGTGAGATGAGAAGAGAAGAGGAGAAGAGAAGATAAGAGGGGAAAAATTAAAGAGAGGTTGGGATGGGAATGGAGAGGAATGAGGAGAAGAAAGAGTGAGGAGAAAGGTCATTTATTTGGTGACAAAAGGGGGGAAGGTGGTGGGGCTATAAGATAAAAACACACCACATGCAGGCACATGGCCACCTTTCTCTAAAACCAAATAAAAACACCTCCAACTACATAAGTAGCATTCATTTCCTATATAAAGAAAAATATGTATGGAGTCCAACATCTTCCAATTAATGATCACACTTATGTAGAACCAAAAACTTTTTTTAAAATTTTTAAAAATATTTTTTATATCTTTTTACAAAAATAAAATTGAAATAATACTTCATCCGTCTTACTAAATTAAACAGTTCTGTTTCTGATATACTCTTTATAAGACGCAGTAGCCTCTCCAAGGATTTTATATACGCTAAGGTCAGACGGATTAAAGATGGAAGAATGTGGGTCAAAAAAGACACTTCAAGTTTCGCCAAAGGCGAGTAGCAGACTGTGGTGGCAATGCACGTGTGAAGGACAACTTTGTTTAACCAAATAATAGCAAATACGACTATTTTAATTGGAGAGAAGAACCGAGAAAATATTAATGGTTGTAGCTAAACGGTTTGCCTAAAAAAAAATAATAATAATAATAATTAATTAAGGTGGCTCAAATGTCATGCAAATTAGCCTAGTGAAATTAATTTTTAAGATAATGCACGAATGTGCATGCGTGGTGGACTTTTTCTGTTTAATAATAATAATAATAATAATAATAATAATAATGATAATGAGCATAGGAATCGCAAAACAATATATATAGGACCAACCGTGCATGTTTTAATTTTAATATATTTGTTGAATTGAGGCTATACAATCAGCCGTCTTTTATGGCTTTATACTGTTTCATAAAATCATGCCGCATTGCATAACTCATAACACCATCACCATAGATCATGGACTCTCTCTCTCTCTCTCTCTCTCTCTCTCTCTCTCTCTCTCTCTCTCTCTCTCTCTCTGAGACTTTAGAGAGAGAGTATCTAACAAGACACACACTAAAACTAAATATATATATATATATAAATATATATCACCATAGATCATGGATTCTCTCTCTCTCTTTTAGACTTTAGAGAGAGAGAGTATCAAACAAGACACATATATATATATATATTCATCGTTATATATATATATATATATATATTCATTGTTAGATTAATTTAACCCAAATTATTACAGTAACAAGGATCACGTGTTCATGATATTCTATTTAATCATATTCAATATAGTGAAACAATGTAATTTAACTAACTAAATCGTTTCACTTGAGAGAATTAGACATAGTATGATTAATATTTTAGATAGATGAATGCTTCTCGTTGTCACACTCAGTCGGTGCATATGATTTTTAGTGATGTAGCATATTCTTTTGGAAATATTGGAAATTAATTAGTTAAGGAACATTAATCAATCATGTGAGAAACATACTTATACTTCCTAATAAACTGGTTCATTCATTTATTGGATTTGGGATGGAGTTGTAACTATATACTACTTCCGTCCCACTATAAGAGTCCACTTTAACAAATATACAATTTATTATGAAATGTTAATGTACAACATCTAAAATAGCTAATTAGATACTATTTATTCAATTTATATTCTTACTTTCAAAGTATGAGCTAATTGTAGATTACACATTATTATATTAGTAAGAGTAGGAGAGTAAAAAATTTAAAAGTAAACCCTTCTATTGAAACAAAAAATATTTCTCAAAATAGATCCTTCTAATAGAACAGAAGAGTACGTAGAAATATCACTTCATTCTGTTATTCCAAAGGCAGATTATATAGTCATTCTCAAGGTTTACATTGAATTACATTTCAGTACCTGTAGTTTGAAAAATTACAAAGTAGCCCTTTAATACGCCAAAATGTTATAATTTTCATTCAAGAATCTGGATATTGCTGCAATATTCTTCATTCGACATTTTTTTGTTGTTGTAATTTTCCTTTCCCCTATTTTTTGGTAGGATTTGAACTCGTAACTTTTTTTGAGGAATTCGTTTGTACCCAATCACTGAATCACGCTCTATTCTCATTCGAGATGTAATTTTACACAAACATTAGGAACTATTATGTTATTGATCAAGACTTGTGGTAACTTAATTAATAGACATGCCCCTTGATCATTACAGCTTAGTTCTACTTCTTCTTCTTTTTCTTTTTTTCTTTTCTTTTTACCATTAATTTCATTTTTACAAATTCTAGGAATTAATCCACCTTGCCTCTCATCTCACCTCCTTTCCTCTACTTTGTTGCAAATACGTTGAGTATGTTGTTACATGACTCATTGCATAGGTCATAATCTACTAAATGAATAATCTCGTGAAGAGACTATAGTATAGCCCATATATATATATATATATATATATATATTCACTTATAATTAAATCACTCCTAAGATTGCAGCCTCATTAATTCACACTCAAACCAAACCCTTCCTGCTCATGAGTCATGAGTCATGAATGGTCATAGCAATATAATTAATCTTCTTTTTTTGGAAATTAAAGAAATGCGAATTTTATTCACTAAATAAATAAATATATATATATATTTATGTATGTATATAGACAATTAATGAAATATATGATGAAATGCAAATTAAGGTGAAAATGAGTGATTAATATGGATTCCCTACCGCGCATGCAAGTTTATCTGAGGAATGGGGGACATGGGGGACAATCGATCAATTTATAACATAAATTAGGTCAAACTCAAACATCATCAAAGGACATCTCCAAAGGTGGATGGCCAATTTTTTCTTTTCTTTTTTTATTTTTGTTGTTGTTGTAGTTAGTACGTACGTACGTACGTTTGATTTTAATAGAAAAATATTGAAACAAAAAGATTCAAGACACTTGATATCCATCATATAACTCATGAGATTATATATATATATATATATGTGTGTGTGAATGATTAAATGAATCTAAATAACAAAATTCTTGCATAAAAAGTAAAATAAATCGATTATTTGTGTAACTGAATTTCATGAACAAGAAGAATCTAAACATAGTAATTTGCAAATTTAAATGTGAAAATGAAAAACTAACACAACTTCCCTACTATATAAAAAGTCTTTGTCTCTCAAAGGTATAACTTTTTATGAGTTGTACAACATGAAAAATAAGTAATTTGACATTACTTTGTCACTCATGTCTTTAATTTGTAAATATAAGTTATTTGTAAAAAAAAAAGTAAGGAAAGTTAATGTAAAAAAATAGAAACATGATTATTTTAGCATTTTACGACATAATTCAAATGATTCGAAAATTTTAGTCATAGAAAATGATTATTTCAAATCTAAACATAATCAGATATTCATAATTCACATTTTAATTCTCGCGCACCAAACGACGCATTATATATATATATATATATATGATTTGAGTGGAAAAACACTGTAACCTTTAAAAGGAGTTATTAAGAAACATTGGAAAAATTGGCAGGATCCGGAAAACATGCTGAAGTTGGGTGGGGTCCACCAGGTAGAAAAATTCTTGGGGGCGTAGGTCTTGGATTTGGCAACGGAGAAAAGAAATCAATCACATGGTCTCCACATGGGGTTTCTAAAGTGTGCGTTCGAAGGCTTTCGCAAACTACAATAAGTGAATAAACCCTTTTTTTTTTTTTTTTTTTTTCACTACATATTGCTTTGTTTATTCACTATATAAGTCATTTTAATTTTTTACGCATATATTAAGAATAATTTTAAAATGACTATTAAACCTCAGTAATTAAATATTTTACTTGTATAGACAAATTTGGAAAAAAATGTCAAAATTAACTAACATAACTTATATTTTGAAATATAGAGTTAAAAATTTAAAATAACTTATATGGTTAGAACCACTCCAAATAAATAGGGCCTGTTCTCTTTCTTTGATTTTGAAAGCATGTTTTTAGAAAATAATTGTTAGTATAAAAAATGTATTAAAAATGTAAAAAAAGCTATAGTTAAATGATAAAAATATGTATTAAAAATGATAAAAAATAATTATAATATGTTAAATTTAACATTGAAACTAAAATAAAAAAAACATGTAGTGAAACAATTTACAAATTGATGTGACTTCATATAGTTGGCCATTTGACAATTGTAACTTTAAATATCCAATAATGTAATTATCACGTTGATTATTGTGAGAAATTTACTCTAAATTTTCATTGCGAGTATAGTTGCCCTTATAACAGATTGAGTATTGAACAGTATGCCTAAGGGAGAAGGAGATATTCCTTTTCCATTAATTAGTTGACAAGATTTTACCTACGAGGAATAAGATTTATAACCTTTTTGACCATATCTCTGTACATTGATTTGATGCAAAAGTGAGATAATATAAGCCATTTTAATTAGGAATTCCCTTTTGCCACTTTAAAAGCCATTTTAATTAGGAATTCCCTTTTGCCACTTTAAAAGCTAATTGTCTTGTAATTAATTAGTTGTAGTAATTAATTACAAGACAATTAGCTTTTAAAGTGGCAAAAGGGAATTCCTAATTAAAATGGCTTATATTATCTCTCTCTCTCTCTCACACACACACACACATATATGTCGTCAGCCATTTGATTCAATTATTGAACTTTGAACAAGATGATTTCTATTTCTACCTTTGAATTTGAGATTGATTAATTAGGAAGTAGATAATTAAATTGAGCGAAAAGAACTTCAATTTAAGTATAAAAAATAAAAACAAAAAACAAAAAACCTTTGCAGGGACATTTTTGTTTTGTTAAAAGGCTCCGTTCTTTTTGTGACGGATTGGGAAAATTTTGATTTTAAGAAAGGAATATTTTTTGGAGGAAATTTTTTTTCTTTTATCAATTCCTTCTTGAGATTTCTGAATATTACTAATCGCTCCTTCCACCGCGGCCTGGTTAAATTACGACTAAATAACAAGTCACTGTCAATTTAAAAAATAAATACAAATATCAACAGAACATTGATAATTTGGACGGTTCAACAGAATATTGATAATCTATTCGTAAATCTCAAAGAACAGTGAGAGAAAGGAATCAAATCAATGGAAAAGAAATGAAGGCACTTCTGTTCAGTACTGCCCCATTTGATGACAATTGGGAACCTAATAAATTAGTTATAGTTAATTTTCCTCCTTTTAAGTGTGAATATAATAGGATCAACTTCCATCTATCACTTCATTACTCCATTCAGCAATAGCTGCAGTAGTACTTCCTCATCATTAATTACTCATTATAACTAATATTCAAACCCCTTTCTCTCTCTCACACGCACACACGCCTGAGGGTTGGGATCGTTTGTACCGATTATCGCGTGTTAAGGGTAATTAGAACTGAGATTTCACGCATGATCGATTTTATGTGTAAGATTTGGGTTAATAAGATCTGATCGTATATTCGTAAATTCTACTACAAAAGTTTTTTCTTTTTTGATTTTTTATTCAGTTAAAGTAAATTGTTTATCAATGTGTATGTAGATATTGCTAATATATATATGTATATGCTTCATAATTATATTCTTTTTCAAAATTTATCTTACTTACAAATTTTTATATGATTTTATCAATAATTAAATTATTGTCGCGTACTCCAGGGTAATTAGTCCAATTAATTTATTTGTTGTTAAGATTCAATTAACTAAATTAATTATTCATATAATGATAGATTTTAACTTTTCTAATGGCGTGTATATATATATATTATAATTTAGGTAAGCTTCATTATAATAACTTTATAAGTATATTTATATTTAGAATTGAAACTATTGTAAGATCGTGATCGTTTTAATAAATTTATATCGTAGCATCGAGATTTTGACTATTATACATGTGCCTGGGGCATTCTAATAGTATTAGAATCGGTATATATAGTATAAGCAGGTCACACAATCTGATGCGATGCATAAGGAAAAAAATTAAAGAGAAAATTTACAAAAAATAAAGAAATTAGGAAAATATATATATATATATATATATATCGATCGACAAGTTTTATTTGTCTTGGAATTTATTTATGGAGGGTTTCTGGTTTTGTTTTGTTTTCCAAAAAATTCCAACATCACATGCATCTACAGAAGAAAATAAACCAGAAGGGTCAACCCCCGTGATTTTCGGCTATCTTTATTCTCTGGAACTCGTTTTCACTAACGTTGGTCATGGATCATGATCGATCCCCTCCTCCCCGTCACCATCATTCTTACGCTCCGCACATGTTTTCTATTTCCATTTTGCAGCCACACATATACATAGGTCTCGAGAGCCGATGTTCTGTTCCACTTTTAATATTTTATCGTGCTGATAAAAATAATAATTGATGTCGAAATATATTTATTTGGGCTTTTATTATTGAGAGACATTGATCTAATCTCAACATAATGTACGCAATTTTACTCAGCATACGTTTACTCACAATCTTCTTTCTATTGGTGTAGCCAGGAGTTATTTGGCGAGTGATCTAAATTAGCTAGTGTTTTTTATTTCTTTTCTACGCTGGCAGCCGCCACTGGCGGATTTACAATGGGGCGCTTACCCCCAGTGGCCCCCACCGCCCTTGATATATTTGATAGAATTTCTTGAAAATTTTGTTAAATTAATATACTGTGCCCCACTATTTTTTAATTGTAAATTAAACATAAATAATACACAACACATAGATAAATTGTTTTAAGGTTATGATTTTCTTTTAGAGTATTAGTAAGATTTATAACACATAGACAAATTGTATTAATGTTGTGATTATTTTTTTTGGAGTATTAGTAAAATTTAAATTGATTAGAACTAAAATTGCATTCAAAACGAAAAACATAAAGAATTCCTAAATAAATTTTGTTTTCTTTCTCTATTATTATTTTTGTAATTTTTTTTATAGTTTAACCCTGTTTTAAAATATAATTTTTTTGATCATACAATATATATTGTGCTCCCACTAAAATAAATTATTGGTTCCGCCACTGGAAGCCGCAAAGGCAAAGAGGATCTACACATTTGCCGGAAAAAAAATTTACACTAGTACTAAAGAAAAATTGGGGGTTTGGGGGATTTTCAGACCCATATGACCCCTAGCTTCACTCGTACTTCTCTCTATCACTCAATTTCCTCTTACTAACTTAGGGCATCTCAAATAGCAGTCGCTAGAGTTTAATAGGTAGCCTTCGCCAACCGTAGAGAATTTCCGCATCTATTTTAGCTGCAAAATTCTTTTGGTGCTAGAAATAGCTCCAGCGTTTCTTGGAAATATGATTTCATTAATTTTCTTTTACATTTTAACTTTAAAAACTTGGAAATGACTTTGAGTTTTAGCTTTCACCATTAATCTTTGAGAGAAATGGGTGCTACGCCCAAATTTTTAAATTTGGTGCTAAAATAGCATTGGCCATTGGAACCGTCCAAGCTACTTCTCGAGAAATGATCCCGAGAGTCAATCTAACTGGTTTCTGTCTTTCAGGTTGAATCCCAGACCGCATGTATAATTACCGTATGAAAGAAAATATCGATTCATTTTTAACAAAAAACAATTGAGCTAGAAAATGTAGAGATAATGTTAATTTGGAGAATGATATACACAGTAATTAAAATATTACACTAAAGTATTATAGTAACTGATATGATATTATCATAGCAACATCTGCTAATTAATAAGTAATGAATCACGTTCATAACTGAACAACGATCAATAAGCTGGATTAGATTTTGAGTCGAAAACAAAATTATTGATATCATCATATTTTAATATAGCAATAGTAAGATAACAACATCGGGTTTTTTTTCCCAATATTCATATTGGGACTAAAAATTACCAAAATAGACAATTTTTTTTTTCATTCCCAAAATACAAAAAACGAAGTTGGGAGATTCGTTTTCAGATGAAAACAAATCTCCCAACTTCGTTTCCTTAAAAAATAAAAAAAATAAAAAATTGAAGAAAACGAATTCATTCTCCTTTTTTGTTTTTATTAATTTCATTAAGAAACGAATTCATCTTAATGAAATTAATTTTTTCCTTTTTTGTTTTTTATTAATTTTATTAATTCAAAAGAACCCCCGTAAATCATTTTTGAGTTGTTATGAAAAAAACTCAAAATATAATTATATAACTGAAATTTTAATTTGTAATTTAATAAAATTTTAGAGAAAGTAATTTACAGTATTTTTTGAAATGGTGGTCAATTATCTTTGTCTTCTTTATTCTCTCCATTTTCTATATCAAAGGCAGGCGTGATAGCGCCGCCTAATCCCACTAGTATTCCCTATGCAAGCTCATTTAAACTAAAAATAATTAAAAATGAAAACATCAATATCGGTCTAATGTTATTTCTTTTTGAGAGATACGAATTTATGAGTTTTGTTTTTAACGTAATTAATTATTTTTAAAACATAAATGCGTGACTAAATTTTCAAAGATAAATAAATTCCGCAAAGTCATTTATATAGAGATTTTATGTATTTAAAAAAATGCCGTAAATTACTTCCTCTAAAATTTTATCGAATTACAAATTAAAATTTCAGTTACATAATTATGTTTTGCCTTTTTATTTTATTTTTTTTATAACAATTCAAAAACAATTTACGAGGTTTGTTTCACCCTAAAATTTGTTTTTTATTAAATAATATTTATTTTTTTAAAATGAATAAAAACTTAGAAACATGTTGGTGAACCGTTTTCAATGAAAATAATTATTTAATTTTTTAAAAATTCGTTTAAATATAATTTTATTTATTTATTTTAAAAATAATTTTAGTAGAATTCGTTTCTCAATGAAATTAATAAAAAACAAAAAAGGAATAAACGAATTCCATGAAATTAATAAAAAATAAAAAAGGAAGAAACGAATTCATGGAATTCGTTTTCAAAAGAATTATTTACTTATTTTTTACATTACTTTACATCAAAGTAATTTTATTTTAAAAAATTTTAAAACAATTTCAGTAGAAAATTCGTTTTCAGTAGAAAACAAATTCAGTGAATTCGTTAGATTATTTTGTATTCTTTAAGTAAACTTATTTTACTTATTTTGAAATTAATTTTATTTATTAAATTATATAACTTATTTTAAAAATAATTTTATTATTAAAACATGAGTTCGTGTTTTATATCATTCATTTTAAATTAAATATTTCCAAAAAAATGTATAAATTATCGATAAATATTTAACACAAAAAAGAACAAAATAAAAATTATTTAAAATATATATCCAATTACAAATTAGATTTTCAGTTATATAAATTACGTCTTGTCTTTGTTCCACAAAAACTGAAAAATGAATTACGGGTGTCCATTTCGAATCACCTTAATTCGTTTTACATTAAAAAATATTTATATTTCAAAATGTATAAAAACTTAATAACGATTTTGGTGAACTCGTTTTCAATTACAAAATAATTATTTAATTATTTTTTACATTACAAAATAGTTATTTAATTATTTTTTACATTACTTTACATATAATTATATAACTAATTGTAAAAAATGTTTAAAAAGTTTTGGTAGAAAAGGATTCGTTTTCTACCAAAACTTTTTAAACATTTTTTTACAATTAAAATTAAAAAAAAAAATCCAGCAAGTATGAATTCGTTTTCTGCAAAAAAAAAAAAAAATGCACAATTTTTTTTTATTTTTTAAAGAAAACGAAGTTGGGAGATTCGTTTTCAAAGATTCGTTTTCTATAGTTTGGGAAATTTAATTTTTTTTTGTTTGTTTTGGTATTATATGGTCCCTATATGAATATTTGGGTAAAAAAATCTAGCCACATCATCCCAATTTGCATAAAAAAAGTTAAGAGGGGAAAAGCCCCATCCAACAGTCTTCTTCAAAATCTACATATCATATTATGACTAGCAATGCAGTACACTAAATTCCCAGCATCTCCACCTCATCTAGTTCGAGTAGAAAAAAGCAAAGTCAATAAATCCGCAAATCTAGAAATTCATTTCAGCCAATACTTCGGCTATGTTTAGATTGTAATTCAAATAGAAGATCTTTTCTTGAGAACGAATTTTTTTTAGAGAATATTTTTTTTCGATTGGGGAAATTGTGTAAGAAATTATTTTTAAAATTATGTGAGTATAATTTTAAATTTTAAATTTAATAAAAATGAAAATGATTGGTTTAAGAGATTTTTTTCCTCAAAAAAAACAAAGAAGAATATTTTCACGAAAGGGAAGAAAACAAACAGAGCCTTCAATCAAATTCATGTTCCGCTACAGTTGGTAAATCGGCTGACTAACAGGATCCTGGGCACCGGGCAACCCAATGAATTGATGTGGAGAATTCCATTTTGAAGCTAAGGGGGAGTCTCTTGTTCGATGTCACAGTATTTCAGTAGATAAAGTCATACGTGTAATATAACTGTGATACTTTAATAGTTAAAGTCGATACATCATAAATTAATTTAGCAGCTAACTGAGATACATGAATACGTGTTTTCATATTACAGCGATGTTTTCAAAGGCAAAATTCGATATGCGTACCGTTAAGCCGTCAAACAGATATAATTCTTTTGTGTTTAAATAAATTTCATAGGTTTTCTTCTTACTTGAAATTTCTTTGAGTATTTAAGAATAATGTTAGTTTCTCATATTTTCAAGGCCAGTTATAATTTCCAAGGTCATACTTTCTTTGATGGGAAAAAAATCAGTTTTAGAATTCGAATTAATTGGGTTGGGTACGTGATGATTTTGATCATGCAATATTTTATTTGAGTAAATATTGTCGCGTGTATGCTGGAAGTCAGTGACATTGACACTGATTTCATGAAAATATAAAATAAATCTTATTTAAAAAATTAGAAAACTAATCATGATATTTCAAACAAAATCCAAAACGATCCTTTTAAGGAACGAGCCAGTGCTCCAACGGTTGTGATGCATAGTAAGCCACTCAGAGGTTGGGAGTTCGATTCCTATTTGTGCAGATGACTCCTCAACTTCGTTCTTCCCCTCCCCATAGCTACTGCCTTCAATGTAATAGTTGATAGGATAATAAAATAGTATTAATTTATATATATAAAAAAAAGAAGGGCCCTTTAGGCTTAAAATATAAACAAAAATAAATAAATAAATCCACCAAATAGCTAGATTATGTAATTTTACAATATATATATATATATCCCGTTTCATTATAAGAGTGATTTTAAATTTTTTATTCTCTCTATTAATATTATTATAATTATGTGCGACCCATAATTAACGACATTTAAAAAGTAAGGACATGTGTGGAATAAATGTTGTACTTTCATATTCATAAAAAAATATACATTTTTGAAACTAAACTCTTTTAGCGGAATAGAGAAAATATATAAAGAATGTCATATTTCATTACTCATACCACAGAGAACAGTCAATACAATCGTGAATAATTTAATCCAATAATAATCGGATACAACCTGTTAAAAATACATAATTTTCACTTGAAAATAACCGAACACGTTCATTCATTTATACTTTAATCAAACTACGTACTTAACATGCTATCATTAAAAGAGTTCAGTTTATAGTAATGTAATTTGCCCAACTATATTTATATAGAAGCTAAGAAGAAGTAGAGGGCGCATGTGCAATGCACACAACACATGGATGATGGGCCATTCCACTGTTTCATCAAAGCTCAACACTGCATCATTAGGCTGCCCCTTCCTCTCACCCACTCACTAAACAGTATCATTCGCCTTCCTTTGTCAATGTTTCGGTAAATTACATAAACCACCAAACAAGTTTTGCAAAATTACCAAATACATCTTGAGATTCAAGGAGGGAATAAATTATATTTTGGTTCTTAATCTTTTGTTAAATTGTATTCTTTCTATTTCATTAGAAGAGTTAACTTTTCAAAATTTAAAATTTTTTTTGGTTCTAATAGAATAGTTCAATTTTAAAATTTCCTACAATTTTTGTTTTTTAATAACATAATTATGCGTGGTCTACATGTAATTAATCCACACTTAAAATGTAAAGACACGAATGATGCAAATAAGGTCAAATTAGTTATTTTAAATATTGTACATTGATCATGAAAAGGAATGTAAATTTTGAAACCGAATTTTTTTAGTGGCCAGATGAAGTATAAAAGTTTAGCAAATTATATTCTGATCTCTATAGGGATCAATACCTTTTTTGTTATCTTTAAATTACTTTCAAATCCTTAGAATTTAATCTAAAGTAACATGGTTCTCTTAGAATTTACACCAAAATAACATTTCCATCCCTATATAGGGATCAAGATGTAGTTTGCTAGAAGTTAAGGAGATTCAACATGTAATTTATCAAAAGATTAGGAATCGAAATATATATAATCTGCCATTTTAAAATTAATGAACCAGATATTATTTAGTATAACCATTAATCTTCTAGTTTAGTCAAATTACAAAACGATTATTGTTAGTTAAAAAAATAAACACTAATTTTAAGGGGCCTTCTTTTTTTTTTTTTTCCTGTTATTTAAAAATTTCTAGAACATTCAATGGAGTATTAATGATTTTTGAAATTTTCAATAAATGTATGATAATTTTGCAAAATTACAAAGGGATAAATGTAGTTTAATTATTCATGTTTTCAATCCAACTCCAACTCCTACTTCAACTTACGATGTATAGTGTATATTAACAAGAAGAAGCTATGTGCACGCCGAAGTCTTTAAAATGTGAGAAGATGAGTCCTGAAAGCCGCTCGACTAAGGAGAGGAGCGAAAAAGCGGTTTCGCGCGGCACTCGCAGAAAGCTAACAACAAATCAAGGATTCCTAGGGGTGGGTAAATTTAATCGATGTAGTCACTGCAACTTTAAAAATAGTGAAGCACGTTTATTATAAACTAGCAATTCAAATTTATATTAGTTCATGGACCCTCTATAAACACATTATTTTCCATCGTAAATAGCACTCTATTCCCTAAATAAATCTGCGTAAACCATCTTACGTGGTGCAATGAATACACCAAATAATCTATCATTCTGGGATCCTGGCCCCTTCTAGTCTCAATGAAGTTTTGCCATTGGATCCGGACATAATAATCCTCGCCAATGAAATGGAAGAGAAAGTTTGAAAAAAGAAAAAAAGGGAAGTGACAAGACTTGAAACCAAAACTGAAATTTGTGGATTTCCCAAAAAAGGAAAAAGAAAAGGCACACGACTATTTTTCTTAAAAGCTAAAGTAGTATAGTAGAATTTATATACCTACATATCCTTTTTGTGAAATTATAAAGTGAATGATGAGAAATCTGATTATAGCTAAAATTTTAGTGAAAAATATGCAGATTAAATCACTTCATTGATTCCTAAAGTGGCAGATGTTTCTTTTTTATTTTTCAATTTAACAAACAATAAATTTTTTATACACTTTAAAAATGATTCTTAAATAGTTTCAAAATTAAATTTAGTCCATACAAGTTGTTTTGGACAAACGCATGAATTGTTTTAGACTAAGTTAAAGGCAAGAACAAAGTGATTTATCTTTTTTATTTTTATTTTTTAAATCTGTTTACGCATGTGTGTGTAAATCTTACATATAAGTCGAATTATTCATATGTTGTCAAAATTTCAATTTGTGACAATTTCAAAATTACTTTGGAAATTAAGGGGTGAAAATAAAATTTTATTAAATTCATAGATCAAAGCGAGATAACAGCTAACCCAACTTAAAATTGAGTGATTTAACCAAAAATTTATATTCATGTTGTACTCTTTCTCTCCCATTAGAAAAATCTAGTTTCAAATATTTTTTTTCTATTAGAAGAGTGCAGTTTCAAAATGTTTTTTTTCTTCCATTAGCAAAATTCAGTTATGATTTATGTACTTTTCATACTTTTACTAATATAATTATATGTGATTCACAATCAATGCACATTTGAAAAGTAAAAACATTAATAGTAAAAATAAATAAATTATTTATTTTTGAGTGTTTCAACTTGTAAGTCATAACAAGTTATACGTTTTTCAAATTAAATTATCCTAACTAATGTAGGAAGTAATTGTTTATTCCACAAATTCACCAGTCTCGTGGAAACAAACACGGATACAAAAAGTTGTGGGATTGGCAAAGGAATTCCTATTAAGATTTTCTTGTAAACCCATCACCTTCTGTTTTTTTTTGTGTTATCGTACAAAAATGTATAAAATGTGCATTTATTGGTACGAGTTCAAATCAGTGGAATGTTTGAATGTTGTGGCCCAAGCTTCTCATGTTTTCCCCTCAAGCTTATTGATACCCACCTGGTTCGTAACTGGTGTGTTGCAGCCCTTGCAGCTGAACATTGAAGCTGTAAGACGACAGATCAATGCCATGGTGCATTCGCTTCCAGCCTCGACATAGAGTTTCGGCTCTCCTTTATAAATATTTGTTGTCTTTATATTGATTTTTATGTATTCGTAAGAACTTTGTAAAGTTGAAACCAAGATCTGTAATCTTTCTAAAGATGCGTGTTCTTTTCTAAAGATGCATGATCTTTCCAATAACTTCAATTATAGTTTTGCTTGTAAATGATTGCAAGAATATTGTTGACCCTTAAAAAAGTTTGGAGAGTTTAGTTTTAAACACCTTGATCCCCAATGGTCACTGCTAACTTATCTAGTATAGCTCTTTTGATGGACATGAGCAAACTAAGCAAAAGATGAGTTTTCATCCACCCTTTATAAACTCTTGGCTATATTTTGTAAATACTATCTATTAATGAAAACTAAATTTTCTTATATCGATAGTGCAATTTACAAGTATGTTGAGAACGTCCCTTTTCAACCCCTTGTCTTCATAAGGGTATTATGTATGGGTACATCCTGATTGAGACGTGTGGGGCAAGATTTGGCAGAAGCTTTGCTAACAAACATTGTTTACCACATGGTTAGCTCATTTTGGTGGTTCAAAAAAATTACCTGTGACACTGTATGAGGTACAATACAAGTAATTGATTAAATTAAATAAAGGAATTTTAGAAGATGATGAATGCAAAGCTAAGCTCCGGCCGACAACACAACCACAAAAATCAGTGTTTACAATACTGGGTTTGTTTTTTTTTTTTTAAATTTTTTTAAATTTTTAAATTTTGTTTTTCGTTACTACAGTAAATTTAATATATTATAATTATTTTTAATTCAATTTTTTAATATTTAATTATATATTTTTATATTTTTAATACACATTTTATATTAAAAAAATATTTTTTAAAACCATATTTTCGGAATCATGTTTTAACGAACATGCCAATAATTATCTAAGACAACATCATGTTACACACACACACACAGACACTCAATGAAAGCAACTCCACTTCAACTTCAACCCTATATCCAACCATGGATTACTCGAACTGATGCGATCAATCTTCATCACGAATTCTACTATATATATTAATCATACTTTATAGCTATAGCAGTAGCCGATAGCTATATATATGCGCGTCCATGCACGTGTGCTTCACTAATTCGTATTGACGCCCCTAAATACAGAAACCTGTCCTTTTTTTCTTGGGAAAATTGCATTTATCTCCCCAAAATTTGGTCAAATTACATATTAGTTTTTGTCGCTTTCAACAATTACAAATACTTATGGCACCGTTTCAAAATTTTTTGACTCACAAAAAGGTTCCGTGGTTTTTGTATGTTTTCTTAACTAACATGAGTCGATTGGTAGTTATGACTAAATTAGAGGGAGACATTTGTAGTTATGACTACAAAACTGATCTTTATAATTTTTTGATAATTACAAATATTCCTTGAGCTGTTTAATTTTTTTTTTTTATGTGGTATGTTTTTATTTTATGGACTGATAAGGATTGATTTGTAATTAATACCAAACTGAATGAAATATTCACTAGAGCTGATTTGTAATTTAACCAAACTTTTAGATATGTAAATTAATGTAGTTCACCCCACCCTACTTTCTTTTCGTCTTCTGCCCACGAATAATTGGGCAGCAGCATCACCATATTATATATGAATGAATAAATTTAATTAATCTATAAATTTTTTTCCTGTAGCGTGGAAATAATCCTGAAATCAAAATGATTTATTACAAATAAAGTTAAAATTAAATATTTGTAATATCATTATATAGATAACAATAGAAGATAAAAGTTGAAATTGACGAACATAAATTAAATGAATCGAAAGTTTTCAAATACAAAATAGAAGAAAAATAAGCAGTTAATGAAGATGTAACACATAGGGTTCAAACATTATGGAATAAACAAAAATGTGTGTCATTTATATTTTATGATCGTAAAATGCGGCAAATACTATATAACGGACATTTTATATAATGGCTATGAGAATTGCGATACTTTACGGTTCGGAGTGTTGGTAGTAGAACATGAACAAAAAATGCTGGCAGCATAAATGAAAAGAGACGACATGGATTTGTAGACACACAAGGTTAGATAAAAATAAGCTAAGCAAATATTAGAAAGAAAGTAGAAGTAACTCCAATAGATTATTAAAAAAAAAAAAATTTAAAAAAGAGGAAGAAGGAGAAATACACCTAAAATACTTGGACATGTATGTATAAGACCCCTAAATGCCCAAGTAAAGCATGTAGAAAACATAACATTAATTAATATTAAAAGACATAAAGGAAGACCTACAAAGAATTGTAAAATAAATTTTAAATTTGGATGTTATATTTCAATATAATTGAATCAATATATTTAAATACTAGTGTTTGTTGTTGTTGTTGTAGTTATTTATTTTGTGTTTGGTTCTTTTAAGTTTATCTACTTTTTCTTTTTGGGGAAGCTAAACGCAAGATAAAGAGATACTATTTCACATTTCTTTTCAAGATTACCTTCCTCATATATATTCTCTCACACCCATTTTTTGCCCCATTTCATACCTTTACTCTTTTGCAAACTACTCCTACCCATCGCAGGACCACCACTAAACCACCCTGGACTGAGGAAAATTATTTCTTTTTTAAAAAAGTTTAATGCTAGCAGAGTGGATAGCGGCCCCTTCCCGCCATCCAAATCCTGCAGGGTCTGGCCGGGTGTGGGTAGCGGGAAGGGGCTGCCACCCACACCCGGCCAGCATGAAGCCATTATATATATAGACACACCTCATTCCGGCGAGGTGATCTGGCCAGAAGAGTAAATGTGTGAAATGAGTGAAAAGACGATGGATGAAGGAGTAATATTGAAAAAAAATGCAAAATATATGGTATGCATTTTGAAAGGTGTTTTGAAAGGTATTTTGAATTTTAAAATTATTAAAGTTATATTGGAAATGTAAAAAGGTGTTTAGAAAATGTAAAAAGGTATATTGAAATTGATGAGAAAGTATTATAAAATGAAAGTGAGAGTGAAATGAGATGAAATGTAATTGTTGCCATACAGAGCCCATATCTCTATTGTGCATTTATTATTATTATTAGCCTATTCCAAAGCTCTGGGACACAATAAGGCCTATATATGTATATATCTAATGACAAAATTCGTACCCACGTACTCTGTTGCGTAATTTGCGTTTGAATTATTGAATTGAATGTGAAAGTCATGTGCATTATGTATGTTGTACGAACATTGAATTTTGAACCCAAGGGAATTGCGTTCACATGAAGTTCGGGAATTGGGTTTGAATTATAAGACATGGAAAGTAGGTAAATATGGAACAAACTACAGTTCATTAGGAAATTGTTCAATTATTTAATAATAGCATTTGAATGCATTATTAGTGTCGTTACGATGGCTATTGCATGAATTATTAGCAAACGACTAAAAATGTTTTGTAATGAACCTATAACTTTATCGTGTAAATATATCTTATTATATTATGGAATGGCGTTAGAAATGCATCATGGATCATTATCCATGAATGGATTGTTTTGTAACATAACTATAGTATATCTGTTTATTGTACACATCCATTGTGTCTATTAAATTATAGTTCTTTATTTTATTTTTTTTGAGAAAAAAACTTTTTGGCCTTCTGAAATATCATCATTATGTGGCCAAAAACGAGAAAAATACCATTTTAAAAGCTGCGACATATGTATGAAATATCCACCTATCAAACTAGTATGCAGATAACCTTCTTACAGCAAGACTTGTAAGTTGCAAAACATGTTTAATTTTTATATATAAAGTCTTTTATACTCGTTAATATTATTAATCTTATTGTGATTGACCTAACACAAAAATGTGGTTTCATCTAAACTAAAAATAAACCAAAAGGAAAAATCTTTTATGGAAATATTAGACAGCAAAATTTTATAATAATAATAAAAAAAAAAAAGCACAATTCAGATATTCGGTATTAAGTCTTCAAGCCTTTAAATGGTCCCGAGACAGAGGAACAGAGGCCTAATAGTGGACTAGCTTGGACTTGAATGCATATGGGACTTCCATGTTACGTTTGTTTGACTAGTGGACTACCTTGTTTTCAGGGGCTTACTGAGATTGGAAATGCAAGCTGAGAAAATAACAGGGCGAATTACATTTACCTCCCCGAGATTTGATTAAATAACAAATAAATTTTTGTGGTTTTAAAAATTACTAATAAATTCTTGTGATTTGGTCGCAATTACAAAATTGATTTTTGTTAGTTATGACTGAGAACAAACACGAACTTTATCCACTAAAGTTTAAGATTGACTCGGTAAAAGTTCAGTTTGATCTTATTCATTGAATCAATTAACAAATATGAATGGAATTTTAGATTCAGTCAAAGTTCAGTTTGTTGAACTCATTTATTTAATAAACGATCACAGTTTGAATATTCTAAATATTGGCGTGAATATCAACTTGATATCACCTTTACAGTTGACAAAAACAAATTTTTTTTAATATAGTTTAGGGAGGTATTTGTAATTTTTAAAACTATAAAGGCTTACTTATAAGTTGACTAAACCTCGAGGGAGAAAGTGTAATTCTCCCAAAATATATTGAGAAAAAGGTGAGTCTATAATCCCAATAAAAAATAGTTTAGTCAATGAATTTGCCTATGTAATTGTGTATGCAATATGCATTAGTAATACATTTAAAGTCAAATTTAATGACTGAATTATTCTTAAAGGGACTGTAGTTTTTCTTAAAGAAAAGAAAACACGTTTGCACAAATAGTATTACACATATATAATAATAATAATGATATTATTATTATTATTATTATAAACCGATGATAAATCGACAACAAAACTCTACACATATATAATAGATTATACGCAATACACAATACATCAATCATTTACGTGTAATATCAACAGTTAAACATAGAACTGGAATAGACTAAACTCATAAACACGCTCGTGGTCGAACAGTTAGATATTAGGGATATATTTTTATTTTAATTAAATCAAACTAGAAACTTTATTACAAAAAAATACAAACACAAACCAGCCATCCAAGGCCTCGAAGATTTGCTAGAATGAGAAATTGAGGTGACAAATGAGATAAATATGGGTTCATGCATCGATCAACCAACTGTATCAACCGTAACCCGACACTACATCAAGAAAGTGTCACTTTAAGGGGACATTCCGCTGAACTTACGGGCTACCCACATGCATACAACTTCTTACGCACGGGATCGATAGATATATATCAATAGTCGATGAATGATCAATGTCATTTCCTTGGTCAAAACAAACATTTAACGTTAAACATTGTCCTGTAATAATCTGGATCCTGGATCCGGATGCATGGCCAAACCGATCCGAAAATGAGGGTGACAATTCGGGCCATAAATGACAACTATGGGTTGCTGTTAAAATGTCTTAATCGTTTCATGTTTCCATGTTGTATCAGATTAAAATGATCAAAAGCTACCTTTAGAGATGATGATTTTTGGTCGTGTATGATTTGAAATGTAATTTTAACATATTAGATTATTGTGTAAAATATTGACAACCCTCGAAAACACATGTAGATTTATTACGGGCTCGTTATCAAACCGAGGTAAACTAGCAACACACCAATATGACCGGTCTGATTTTATTCAAAAGTCAAATTCGGTGGTCAAACTCGGTAAGAAATCAGAGTTGGATCTGGGTTGACCAGAAAATCGTGATTGAAACAATATAATTTTATAATATATTTGTAATCAAATGTAATATTTTCAAGTATTATTAATATATTTACAATTGAACGTAATGTTTTTTCTAATATTACAAAACTATTTAGAATTGATACTCCTGCTATTCTGACATATATTAAAATATAATATCTAAAATAATTAAAAAAAATTTCATTTATGTCTTGAAAGGCTGATTAATTAATTGTAAACTATACATAACTATTAACTATGTTAGTAAATGTATGGGAAAAAAAAAAAAAAAAGAAGCGTAACCCTTCTAAATGGAACTAAAATAATTTCACAAACATGACTTTTTCTCAAATACACATTTTCTAGTGCAACCGAGGAGGTAATGATTATTATTTATGACATTATCTAGTTTTCTATTTGATCAAACCAAGGTGATCCTCTAACAACCATTTTTTTCTATCGATTCGCTCTCCGGTCAATTCTGACAATAGATATGTATCAAACGGGGGTTGTTTGGAGGGACCAAGTGGTATACGTACCAAACAAAGAGTATGGGCGCACAGAGGCATGGAGATCGATCTACAACCACATGATCAATGTTGACAATCTAAGACATAAATTAATGTCAGCAACAACTGATTGGATCGAACTGAAGCAAATGTATACCCATGCATGCAAAGAGATGGAGATGGAGATCGATCGATCGAAGGATTTTCTTTCTGATCCATATTCGACAAACCTAACATTAATCCATTTCCAATGCACGTGTGGATCATTAAATAACGGCCCCTCCGTGGGGAGATCGAAATCGAACACACCATCTTCTTGCCCCACTGGCGCCATATAATTGAGCTTTGTAACCATCAACGCTACTTGATTTGCTTTCTTAGGTGTTAAAAACACCACGAACTCTACCACTTGAAAAAGACTTAAAATGGCACCATACAACTATGCAACAGTTGTCATCTGGTGGGTTGGGGAGGGGAGGGGAGGGGCGTTGGAATCATATGTTCGCGTAAGTATGTATCGATCGTGTAACATAGTATTAAAATATACGTGTTTTGTGACTTTTGTCGACATCCAATTGCATGAAAAATATACGTGTTTTGTGACTTTTGTCGACATCCAATTGCATGAAAAAGTCCCTAAAATTCAAAGAACTCAATTTGTCTCGTTTTAGTTGCTCATCTTAAAAATGTTTTATTTTCGTCTCTCGGTCAACTTCAAATTTATGTTTGTTTTTTGTTTTTTTTTCTCCTTGATGGCAAATTCAACCGGTATTCAACTTGTTTACAATTAACACATAAGTTGATCCATTTCAAGTAGTGGCGGAAGATAGTGGAAACCACCATAGGCTAGATCCCTGCAAAAAAAAAAAAAAAAAAATTTGGGATTATGGTATGGGTTATTTTAGCGCCGTAGCGCTTGGTACTTGAACATTGGCTTAAGGCATTTTCTCTATCCGGTTCTTACTTGAAAATGGGGGGGCACCTTAAGATTTTGAATCGATAACTATCTTTTGGCTAACCTAACTTCCTTCATCCATCGGGACCCACAAAGGGTAGTACATGATTATTTACCTGTTATTCATCGATGGACTACGCCTCTCGGTTTGATCTTATGCCTTGAGTGACCACCCTTTAAAAGACTAATAAATAATTTTAACCAATGTAGATAAATTACATCTAGAATTCAATGGGGAGTGATAGTGATATTGATGCCTCTATGGTACCCCAGTTCTTTCATGAAAACAACAGAAAGAAGCTCCACACTGACAGCGGATTTGAATGTGCTTTTGCGAAAAAGGACTGAAAATGCTCATAGCAACAACTGGATCTATACGAAGCGACGACACAGTTTTAAACTTAAAATGAAGCACGAATAATACGGCAACTTGCAACAAAAAAGGTACAATGATTAATCGCAACTTGCTGACGAATATGTAGCCTACAATCACTGTGCTTTCTGTAAACCGATCAAATAATGTAGTCCTGGGAATCTATATTGGTATATATATTTCCTCTACCAAGCCGAAGATGGTGCGTACGTATCGAATTTCACACATAATATAATGTGTCGCAAATCGTATTTCACTTATTATATATATATGACAAGTTTAACGTAAGATGCATCACAAATCATGTTTAACCTTTTATATATTCTGCGCCTCCCTCATTAATAAAGGGATGATTCAATTGAATTCAGATTGTTCTCTTTTAAATTTTTATAATTAGGAACTTTCTTCCTTTGTTAATTTTAAATTCAAAGTGGAATTGAGTACCTATTTTATTAAAGCAGAAAAAGAAAATACAAAGTACAAATCAAAAGACAAAATATGGGCATCACATGTGACTTGTAATTATCATGGGCACCGACGATATGTGAGTCTCTTATAGTTCACTTGAGCTTTTTTTTCTTAGTGCATAAAGTATCCAGTCAGTCGGGAAGGTTGCACATATTGATCATCATTTTCATCCGACGCTCCTTCTACCTAGTGACCATATTCTTTCTCACCATCTTGGTCATTATCGGTGTTGTCAATTGGAGAGTGTGGTACTCTTAAAAGTTATCGGTATATATATACTATAATTATTATGTCTTCTCATAAAAATTTATCAAAAAAATTGGTTAATAACCCGATTTTTTACCCATCTTAGTGAGACATATAAGAGTCTACAGGTTTATGCAACTTATGTGCAACTGATAGCAAGACTATAGCTGGAGAGAATATAGACAGTAATGGCAGAAGAAAACTATGCCCATAGAATACATACAAAAAGAAAATTTGACAATTCTCTCAAATGGTCAAGCCTAAATCAGCCCTGCATCACATTATGCATGTTGTTGGTGTTACATCCCACAACTAAACCAACTCGGCTAGCACCCGAGGACGGCATAAAGCCTTCCTAAGGGCGTAGGTCTTGGATTTCAAGCCCAAGACCACCATCAGCGGAGTTGAAACCGAGGTTATACATTTGTACTGGCTCACATCGTGTGAAGCACAATACATAGTGACTTGTTCAGGAAAAAACAACAAAAAGACATTACACAACTAGGAGAGGAAAGTGAACTACAGCCTAGGTATCGCATATTCATGGTGTATGGATAGTAGATACATGCGTGGAACAATATGTGTTTTTCCGTTCTGCCATCATCTTCCAGCTGCCACCCCGTTTTTCCTGTCAAGAGAACCAACAAAATGTGTTCTTCACTAGTTTGTTGACATCATCATGAATGAGGTTTTTAATAACCTAGAATCAAAATAAAGATGAAAACAGCAACAAATTCCATGCTTCTCGAGGTATCGGCCCGGCCTATCGATTAGTAGCTTGATTTAAGCATTAAGGTCAAATTCTGAATTTGATTCTCTTATATTTCCAATGAGTCATTGCAAAAAAGTTCACAAATACTCAATTTGTTCCATTAGAACAGTCCACGTTGTAATGGAATGGAGGGAGTAAAAGATTCACATTGCAAAATGCTTCCTTATCCATAATAATAATAATAACAAGGAGAATAATGACGCGCATTGGAAACTGAAAAAAATTCTCACCTAGGTGTCTGAAAGACTGAAACTGGCTTTTTAGTGTTACCAGTATTTCTTCCTTTTGTTTTGGTTCCTTTTCCTCCCCTTTTCTCCTTTTTCTCGTCTCCTGTCAACATAAAACCACCAAAATGTAAAGGAATATATAGGCATGTCCATGGTGTTTCATTACTGAAAAACAAAGCAAATGTGTCATGTTTTCTCAGATGAAACGCGAAAACGGAAATCTAAAGCAGACAGCTGTTGTACGATAGATAAAATAACGAATTTTCACTGAGTATAAACCTAAGAAATCAACTACTCCGAGTTCATTTTCAAATTTGTTACTCTTCTTACCCTCACTAATACAACAACGTGTAGTCCATAATTAACTCGCTTAAAAAAACATATAAAAGAAACCATTTCACGCACATGGTGCTCATTCCTGATCCCTATAATGTCACTGCTGGCAAGCTCTTCATTCCAATGCAAAACGCTGGGAAGCATCCCAGTTAAGAGATAACAGTCACTATTTTGATTTTTTTTGCCTTATAAAAGCACCAAAAATCTCACCAGATTCAAGTTTGAACAACTGCACTTTATTTTTCTTTTCCAATTTCCCCATCTTTCTTTCTTTCAAATCACCTGATCATCATCCCTCATAATCACCACTCAAAATCACCCTCATTTCAAAATTAATTTTAGACAACTAAAATCATCACAACGGGTCAGACAACCAATGTTGGTATGTTGAAGAGAAGTTCAGAAAGGGGAACCTAAAAGACGAGTAACGTGAAACAAACAAGTCCAAACATGCAAAACACACAATAATGTTCAATTGTTCACATAAAAATTTCTGCATGACGAAATGCCACAGGTAAGTGCTACTACTTTCATAAGAGAATCTGTCAAGTGAAAAATGCTTAAGTTAGAACCTTGCAAGGAAGAAGGGTGGCCATTTTGCTGAATCACATGCTTCACGGTTTCTTGCTGCAGCAAAGTGTGCTTAACGACGGCATTTCTTGTGTAGGGATACTGAACTACATGTTGATCCATTATGCTGATGCTTTTAATGTTTTGTCCCAGACCTCCAGCTTCCCCAGTTACATTTTTTGTTTTATCCCTCAGTCTGGTTGTGTCAGCAGTGGTCTTGGAAAAAGAAGCAGATCCTGAATTGGAAAAGAAGTGATACTTAGTTCATATAATAACAATACTGGTAGTATGAAAAAAAGATTACATCCGAAAGACTACAAGCTTCACTATGTATGACAAAATCAAGGAAAGTCATGAATAACTTGAAATCAAACTGAGCCAGGAACAAAAAAACAAGAAAAAGAAGTTATTTCCTTCATGTGATTGATGAAACACAAGAAGAAAAAAATGGCAGCGCGGTGCATGGAAGCTCCCGCATATGCAGGGTCCAGGGAATGATTAGCCCCTAAGGATAATGTACAACTTGATCAAAATGAGGTTTTTATAAGATCAGTTCCAAAATGGCCATAATATATGATGGTTGTGTCATGAAAAAACCAAACATTCTTAATTGTCAACCAAGAATGCAGTATACCTTAAAATCACCACCGGTGAAGAATTATACAAGTGTGAAGCGGTAAAAGTGATGATCTCAGATATGCCGTACAATTAATTTCATTGCAACCTCCAATCTACTATAGAGCAAGTTAACTGATGAGGGATGGTCACATGATGAACAATTTAAGGAAAATTTATGCAAACAGAAAAATCTGCAAACAACTTCTCCACATGAAACCAGTGCAATTTTTGTCAAACTACAATAAAGTAGTAGTCTTTACTAGAAGTTGGAGAAACTGAGAAGCTAAACATATCGCTCCAAAGCTTAAAAATCATGCCTATGCCCCATACTTTCATCTATAAACAAGATGGCACCTTTCTTCCCTTGCTTTTGTCAACAAACAAGAAGAGCAGAAATACAAGCAGCACAAATCAAAAGGAGTGACATACATTTAAAGAGTCTCCTACTCCCTCCGTTCCGTAAGAAGAGTCAACTTTTACAAATGTACAACCTTATATGAATGTCAAGGTACAACACTTAAAATAGTTAATTTGACACAATTTGTTCTATTCATGTCCTTCCTTTTCAGGTATGGGTTGATTGTGAATCAGACATAACTATATCAATAAGGATGAGATGAGTAAAAAATTTAAAACTGGACTTTTCTACCAGAACAAAAAAAAATATATGTATATATACCAAAATCATGAAACTGGATTCTAATGGAACGGAGGAAGTACAATGAATGCCAAAATCATGAAGCACTTCATAATCAAGGCAATGGTCATGTATTCAAGTCACTAGTAAGATCTTAAACACATAGAATCCCACATTCATTGCCATTTTCACCAAGAGTAATGATCGATACACATCTCAACTAATCATGACAAAACGTGACATGCATTCATTGGTCATCTCTTCTACAACCATTTCTAAAGCGGAATATATTTCCTCAAAAGAATTAAAAATAGCAGATTAACTAATTAGCCTTATTACAGAACCAAAGTCATGCATTACAATTTGCAACATCAAGAATCATAACCCCAATCTTGTATCACATAAATCACAACAACTACGACATCGTTTAACTGAATAACAAACTAGAGTAAAATCAAAATTACCTGGACGAAATTGGGCAGGGCAAACTGCAGAACGAAGCCATGGCTGATTCAGAACCAAGGGGGCATACATGTAACAATCAGATACCATGTAATCCTTCAGCTTCCTCACCAACTTCTTGGGTTTTCCCTCAATTGATTCATTTTCCTCAACTCCTAACACCACAGGATAATAACATTTTCATAATTCCATTCAAATTTGAAGCCCACGAACCAGAAAATACTCACACAAAATGTAAACAAAAAAATAAAAATAAAAGAAGATGAATTCTTACCTGCGGAAGAGGTTGAAAATGGAAAATCCTGAGAAGAAAGAAGGGGCGCAAACATGTAACTATCTGCTTTCAAATAGTCTAGAACCCTCTTGAGCATCAAGCTTTTCTTCTTGTTGTCGCGTTTTTTCATGCGTTTCGGTTCGTGAACTGCCAGAAAAGAGAACAATTTCTTGACCATGGTTCCAAATTTGCGGTGAAATTTGGCGTAGGAAAATTCTAGTAAGAGAGATGAAGCTTCACTTCGTCGTTCTTCAGAGCTTTTCTTTCTCAGTTTCCTCTGTTTTCTGGTTTTTTCTCAATTTTGTTCTGAGGAAGGAAGTTAGAGACGGTTGATGTTAGGTGGGCTTTGGTCGCGCCAACACGTGGTCGAGTTTCGTGCCAATGCCTTTTTTTCTTTTTTGTTGTCATTATCCTTTACACAGATGACATTTTTACAGTTATAAATTATGCTTAACTACACTTTGCTCCCTAAATTGTTACTCACGCCGTTCCAATAGAAAAATATACTTCTTCCATCTTACTTAAAGAGTTCATTTTAAAATGTGTACAATTTATTATGAGTTGTGAAGTATAACTTCTAAAATAAGTAATTTACCGCTACATTTTCCACTTATATCCTTACTTTAGAAATAAGGATTAATTGTGAACAATACATTGTTATATTAGTAAGAGTATGTAATGTAAATAAATTCAAAGTGGACTCTTTAAATGGGACAAGGTTTATTTTTCAAAATGGACTCTTTGAGTAGGACGGAGGGAGTATTTTCACAAATGCTTTTTTTTTTTTTTCAGTAAAGAGCCGGCTTTCAAAACTTTTACTCCCTCTGTCCAACTCAAAGAATCCACTTTAAAATGTATACAACTTATCATGGGTTGTGAGGTACAACTCTTAAAATAAGTAATTTATCACCATATATTCTACTTATATCCTTACTTTAGAAGTAAGGGGTTAATTGTGAACTACACATTGTTATATTAGTAAGGGTATGTAATGTAAATAAATTTAAAGTTGACTCTTTAAATGAGACAAATTTTTTTTTTTCATAGTGGACTCTTTGAGTGAGACGGTTACTAATATAATTATGCATGGTTTAGAATTAACTACACTTGAAATGTAAGTTTATAAATACAATAAAGGGCAAATGACAAATACCCCCTTGTGTAATATACTTCGTGACAGTTACCCCATATATTATTAAAATACACAGTTCGCCCATTATGATTTTAGACCAAAGTGTCACTTAGATGGAAAAAGTCAAAAGTAACATAATATTAGCAAAAAATTTTAAATACCTGAAATACCCTTAAGGACACAAGAATTCCAATTATTTTCATTGAACTCAACTGATGAACACATCATCGAAGACGAACGACAACAACACAATTGTGAACAGCAATTTACTAGGACTACTAAAAAAAAAGGAACCCGTTAATAATGAGTCAATGATGATAATGAAGAATGTCAGAGCTATTTTTCCTAGACTTAACACAGAAGAATGGCCACAAACTTCAAAATTTTCCCCCAAATTTTTACACAAATATATTCAGCCAAAATTTCCCCCAAATTTTTTCACACAAGTATATATTCAGTCAAAATTTCCCCCAAATCGCTTGCCAACGATTGAAAATCAAAACCAATTGTGCATTATCATAACAAAAAACCAACCCAATAATTAATGAAAGAAAAAAACACGATTGCAGATGAAAGATGTTTTTTACCCCCTTGTACCACAGCAACAAACCAGCTCGCCCTCTCTTCCCACACACAAAAAAAAGAGCACGATGGCGTTGCTTCAATTCTCAGTCATTTTTTGGTTGTTGGTGACGACGGTGTTGCTGGCTATTGTTGCCAAAGACTATTTTTCCGTTGTTATTTGATTATATTTGTTTGGACTTACTTTTCAGTTTCAGCTGTTGTTCAAAGTTTTCTGTGTTGTTGTTGTTGTTGTAGTAGTAGTATAATCGGATTGCTCAGTCCTCAGGCGCTGCTTTTTTCCTTCTTTTTCTTCTCATAATGGAGATGATGCTGTTAAGGGCAAATTGGGAATAAACTAATGAAGTTATAAACTTATGGCTACATACGCTAAAAATGTGATGCGTGAATGCCAAACATACTTTTAACTTTTTCCATCCAAGTGATACTTGGGTCCAAAAACATAAAGGGCGAACTGTGTATTTTAATAATATAGGGGGATAACTGTTACAGAGCATATTACATAAGGGGTAACTGCCATTTGCCCTAGAATAAATTATGTCAAATTTATTATTTTAAATATTATACTTAGATATATATATATACACATATATACATATATATATTTCTTAAATTAGACTTTTCTAATGGAACAAATAGAATATTACTTTTGGAGTTTACCTTACCTATTTTACTAATATACTTATTAAGGGTGTGCTTGGTTGGGGGGTTTGGGAGTGGAGAATGGGAATGGAAATGAAAATGGGCGTTTGGTTGAGGGTTTTCATTCCCCGGGTCCCACTTCCAAATCCCACTTTTCTTCAATCATCAATTTCCCTCCATTTTGGGGGGAATGTGAATCATTCCCCAATGAAATCATTTTTTGTGTGTATTTTTTTTTTAAAAAATTTTAAGTGCTAAAATTCATCATTATAATACATTTTAACACAAATAGTTTATAATATATTAAAATTTAAATGTAAAAAAATTAAAATAAATTTTATTCCTAAAAGTTTATTTGTGAACCAAACACCATCTATGATAATGATAGTCATTCTCTATCACAAACCAAACAACACCAATGCTATCATTCCCTCTACTATCATTTTTCACTATTATCATTCCCATTCCCATTCCCCTCTACGAACCAAGCGCACCCTAAGTACTTTTCTTTCCCTCCCTTTTAGATAATTTTACCCCCATAAAATCGTACAAAGTATAAGTAGGAGTATAACTATTTTAAAAAACAAAAAGTTGTATATGATGGGTCGGTTCAACTATAACTGATCTATTTTAGCTTTAAAAATATTGTGTGTATGTTGAAAGGGAAGGGGAAGGAGAGAAGGGGAGAAAAAAAAATTTAAAAAAATTTTAATAGTGAATGGACAAAAATGCCCTTAAAAATTTGGCACAAATTGGGCTTTCCGTTAAGGTAAACGGAAATAATGTCAAATATGATAGTTTTTGCACGTTTAAATAAGTATGGTGACATTTCTGAAAAATAAAAAAGTTTAGTTACCAAACTGGACAGGGTAAGAAAGTAAAGGTACATTTTGGGTAGTTCAATCTTTTAAAAAACAAAAGGTTGTATATGATGGGTCGGTCCGACTATAAGTATATCTATTTTAGCTTTAAAAATATTGTGCGTATGTTATAAAAATACATGTATTGATTTTAGTATTTGATGCACTTACACGTATTGATTTTAGTATTTGATGCATTGCATATTAAGTTTAACATATGATTTATCGCTTTTAGCTGCTGATGTATCGCGATTATGAGTTTAACTTTTAATATATTGCATATTGAGTTTGGAGCGCAGGAATGGAAATTGAGGGAATGAACATATGATTTATGAGATTAAAATTCTTATGTTTAGTACGTATAGGAATCTAATAGTTTTAACTATTATAAAAGACATTATAAGATTCTTTAAGAGAGATTCATCAATTTCCGAATATGATATGCCCCCATTCCGGTTCCTATTCCCATTTTTGCATGTCAAACGTACCTAGGGCTGAGAACGAACACGAACGTTCATGAACAAGCTCGGGATCGACTCGTTAAAATCTCGGTTCGAGATCGTTTATTTATTAATAAACGAACACGAACAAAATTTTAGGCTCGATTAATAAACGAACAATAAATGAACAAAAGGGAGCTCAGCTCGATTACGTTCGTAAACAGCTCGATAAGAAAAAACAATTTTTAAGAAGAATAAAATACATATATAATTTATCATTCATACATATAACATGAAAATAAATTTGGTGCAGTGGTAAGACATCAAAAGGAGAAGCAAGGGAACTAGGGTTTGAATGGCCAAATTTATTTTATTTCACAATTTTGAAGTGAATTTCATCCAATCCCACATCGGAAATGAGAGAAAATTTGGGAGGAAAATTCCTTATAAATAGATGAGCATGACACTTAGGGTTGAGAACGAACATGAATAAGCTCGGCTCGGCTCGATTAATAAATAAACGAACACGAACAAGATTTTAAGCTCGATAAATAAATGAACACATCAAAGCTCTGCTCGGCTCAGCTATATTAATAAATAAACTAACATGAACAAGATTTTAAGCTCGATAAATAAATGAACAATAAATGAACACGTCAAAGCTCGGTTCGGCTCGACTCATTATCACCCCTAAACGTACCCAATGGGTGCTTAAACTCAATACACGAAATATTAAAAATTATAATCGTAATCGTAATACACAACATGCTAAATTTAAACCTTTAACCTCTAATGTCTTTCTTTAAGAAGGGATGATGAGAATAAGAATTAATCACTCCATTCCTAACCACCATTTTTTACAAAAGTAACTACCCTCTCATTTCTATTAGAAAAGTCCACTTTCAAACTTATTTTTGTTCTAAAAGATGAGTCAACTTTCATATTTATTACTCTTTCCTACTCTTACTAATATTATTATGTGTGATGCATAATTAATCTACACTTAAAATGTAAAAACTTGAATGAAATAAATTATGTCAAATTTACTATTTTAGGTATTTTTTATTAATATTTATTAAAAATTCTACATTTGTGAAACTGAGCTTTCTAGTGAAACGAAGGAAGAATTATTTTACAAATTGCAATACAAAAAATCCTTCAAGTTTTAAATTTACCCTTCTTCTTTTTTTCTCCATATTTTAGACATTAATTACACTTTTTCACTATCCTAAAAACAATTGAACATAAATAAAGTTAATTCATCCATTTTCAAAATTTGCGTACCCATTTCATTTCACTTAGGACATTTAAAAAGGAATGGATAGATTAAATACGGTTATGCTAAATGCATGACAATTTTTTACTGTTTGTTAAACATAAGACGAAAAAAATAGTATTTGCGTTTAATTTCTTTCCCAATTTACCCCTCCCCATTTATTAGCCCAAAATGAAAATGGGCATTCTATCTCAGAGATAAAGAAGACAACTGTACAAGCAACTGCCAAGCTGACTGAATAGTGGCATTGCTTCCCTTCAACATCTGCACAAGAGACATTTAATGACTTTCCTCAACAATAGTAAGAGTAGTTAGAACTCATAATTGTGCCGCACTTGCATTACTTCCTTTGGAGTTTGGACATCCCACATTCCACAACTACATTGGAAAACTACAAATCTAGAAGTTGTTGATGATGACCATATCGTGATCTGATTAATATAGTTGTTTCCACGTAACGGGATAAACGCTTAATTGTTGTTATTGATGAACCCATTCACCAGGTTGGCAGGTTGGCGTTATTTTAGTTTTTGATGATGAAAGTTGAAATCATTTATCACTGTATTGACTATACACACGATGTATATAGAAACGTATGATTGTGTAGTCGACCCCACACTACTAATCAGTGATCATTGATTCTTATGTGGACATGATTTGCAGCAGAATTAGTGCAACAGGAACTTCAATTCTTAAGTGTTTGGTCATCATAACCAAATCTGAGATGCTCCAACTTTCACAAATGAGGTTAGACATAGAATCAAGCATCAAAAGGTATCATTAATTCAATTCATTTGAACACAATCTTCACTTAATTTATCACAATTAATGGAGACTCCCTCTTTGATTTTTGTTTTTCTTGCAAAAGCAATAAAACCAAAGATTGAATAGTTCTTTAATTTCATTTCTCAAATTTACAGATGAATCAAACAAGAAACACAGTTAAATTCTCCCCCCTTTTTTTCTGCAGTGATTTGAATGAATTTGTATACTTAATGACAAAATCCAGAAACTTTTTGCCAAAAACCAATCACTTTCTATTTGCTAATTCTTTAAACAGATTTTCTAACAGGTTTTAGGCCATGCTTCAATGCTGCTTTCCACACTACATCAATTCTATGTACATCAATTGCTCCAACTTCATGGTGACTCCAACCTTCCAATGAATGAACCACTCCACCTGCATGGCATGCATGCACTACACCTCTGTCCATGGTGTACTAAGGCAGGAAAAAACGATTACGTTAGGAAATGATCCGTCTCATACAAAGAGTCATGTTTCTAATACTTTTCCGAATTCTTACCTCACATGATCCAAGCCCTTCAACATCTTCTGGTAGCTTCATAGCTGCAAGATCACCATAAGTGCAGTCTCTTCTGAACTTCAGAATTGGTGGAACCACAAATTGATGGAAGTGTGCTCCTGGTGGTGCATATCTTTGCTCTCTTGAAGTAATCCACTTGCCAACTATCCATGTCTGTTTATGACAGGAGGAAAAAAAAAAAAAAAATGCAGCCTCAGATTTTGTCGGTAAACGTCGCAATCATACATGGTTCTGCATAAATACATCACAAGCACTCCCCATACCTTACAGTTCTGAGCAGCTTGATACTTTGTGACTTGGACTAGATACTTTTGATAATCAGCAGGGGCTTCTTTCTGAATATTCTGAAATCTCTCTGTTGATAGAGTTAACATCTGCACAAAATAATTCCCATATGATATGATTTGATCCATTGATACATTTGAAGAGAATTTGTTCTGCAATTAATATATAACATACCAGAACTCGAACGCTTTTCTTGCATAAGTAAAGTGCAATAGCTCTTCCAAGTTTGGAAGTTGCTCCAGTTAAAAAAACTTCAGTTACATCCTCAGGTATCTCATTGAGTATCACAGCTGCTGTTAAGGTATTACCATGAACAACTCTGACTTTGAGGTTTGGATGCTTGTTCACGAATAGCGTACCGCCTCCATTCAAAGCCTCATTCTACAAGAAGATGCCAATCCAAAAAAAATTCAGAAACAGAAAAGAGTCACTAAAATTGGACTTTAATGTCAATTTGCTCATGTTTAACTCTGTTTGAGTCGCTGACCTTTAAGGCCAATATTACAGATTAAGGATTTCATTAACATTTTGGATGAATTAACTTAACTGAGAAAAGCACAAAAGATTTGGAGATCCAAATCAAGAAGAGTTATCATTTTTTCAGTGGAATTCAAGCTACACCCAATAAAATTAGAATGATACAGAGAAGATTATTAGCTTGGCCCTAGTGCAAGGATGACACGCACAAATCGAGGAATGGAATTCAAGCAATGAAGGACCCTATCCAGTCATTAATGTCTGTTTCATAAACATACCTAAATAGTTATAGATACAGCAAAAATGCAGGTCATTCCATGTGCTTTCCTTACCAGCATTAAACTCTTGTAACTTCCCAACAACCCCATGTCTCATGGACCTAATCTCATGTGATCATTTAGGGCAATTGAAAAGCTGGTTTTCTAAACACTAAGAGCAAACAATTTAAACACCAAAAGTATTGATTTATCGATCTAAGCTCGGCATTTAATCAAACAAATTGATGTTCTGTAAGAGAATGAGACCTTATTCAATGCAGCAAGGCTGATAACTTTGACTCCCAACCTATCAGCCCTCAGGATAGCCTCTTCTATGTGTTTGTTAATCCCATCAGCAGCAAATGGCAGAAAATACTGCAGAAAAACACAACTGCATTATTCAATATTCACCGAAAACTTCTTGGTTTTGGATCAGTTTGAGTTAACAAACCTGGAAACCAAAGCGGGGAACAGACCACGTTTGATGCAACCTTCCTCTAAGGTTGTAGAATGAGACCAAGAAAGTCTTGGATTTTGCCCACATTACAAGCATGACAAGAAAGCAAACTGGCAAAAGAGGCAGCAGGATAACTCTTGTAGTGAATGGCATTGAACCGTATGATCTGAACACAAAGGCGACGTGCATTGCTGAAGTCATGTCTACTACATGAGCCAAGAACACAAAATCTGGAATCCTCCAATTTTTACCTTCATTGAGTGGCAAATTTGAATTAACTACAAAACCTCAATCAAAAAGGCTAAAAAATGACAGTCATTTAGTACTGTGGTATACCTGCATTTATGCTTAATTCCCTGTGAAGATCCCATGATTTACTGTTCAGGGTGTTCCCCAGAAGATCATAAATTGGCATGAAAAGGCAAAAATTGGTGCCCATTTCTGTATGGTGTAGACTATGATATCTGCAATGCATGTTCGTTAAGGTAAAAAGTGTATTAGAATCAAATGATGAAAAAATATTATAATATATCAAATTTACGGTAGAAATAAAAAATAAGGTCAAATCACAAACGGAAACAGTGAACACGAACAAAGCCTTAGATGCAAAAGATATTGATGAGTTATCTGCATCAGAGTTGAAGTTTAAAAGTGACATTTCATGGTTTCTTGATTATTATTTAGCAGAGAGCACACTCATTAACCAACCGCCAAAGTTGGATGAACTGGTTAGGGAGGGGCCTCAAAAGGCACAACACAGCCAATGTAAACAAGACAAGAAGTTTGTTAATGACAACATATATTGACCGTTTCCACTATTATTTTTCTAGCTTTAAATGACAAAAGGGAATTGAAAGTGGCCTCTAAGAGGCCACATTTCTGTGCAGTTTCATTTACTTTGGAATAATGTAATCTGTAACCTCATATACAATCCGATTTCTTTCTGACTATACAAACCCGACACGTTAACCCACAAACAAGAAGCCCCATCTTCTCTCAACCCACATTTGTACAGCTAAATTCTAACTTAACCGAAAAAACAAGAAAGAAAGATCTGTGGGTTTGGGAATCAAGAAGCTGACAGAAAAGGAATATACAGTGGAACCCTTTCTGAAAAAATAAATACAGAGCTTAACTGGCCAGTGCAATTCCAGCTTGGTAGCTAAAAGTTTGCTTCACTAATAAATGCATGCATCCTATAAGTTCTTCATCAATATAAGCATACCAAACAGCATATAACACCAAAAATTTCGGCAATTCTTTAACAATGCAAGAAATTAGAACCACAAAGGGGAGCAGATCATTAATAAAAAAACCCTTTTAAGAAAAAGTATTATAATATATTAGATTTACTATAGAGAAAAAAGGGGAAAAAAAAACCAAAACACGAACAATAACAATGAAAATGAACCCAGTAGATACTTACGTTGGAGTGTATACGAGGTATCTTAGGAAAGGCAAATGATCAAACATCTGATGTGGAACAATTTCAATGTTGCAATGTCCCAAACTTCTAAGGAAATCAAACATCAAAACATAGGCATAGATCATCATCACTGATCCAACTCCAAGAAAACATGCCCCAAGAATTGGAATTCCGATAACACAAGCCAACACAAGATGCTCAAACAGTGTGAGATGTCCAGCTGCAAAAAAAAAAAAAAAAAAGACCCAAATTAGTCAACAACAAAAAGCCATGACGAGCAAAATCAATTTCTTTTATTATTTTCAGTGTCTCACTCACCTGTGAAGGGCTGCGGAACAGGGGATGAATGATGAAGTGAGTGATAATTCTTGAACAAATAGCTTCCATGGAAACACTTATGTGTAAAGTAATAAAAGGGCTCTGATATTGCAATATGAAGAAAAACAACAGCAATGAATCCCTTTGTATTCCATAAGGGAAGATTAGCCAGAGCAGGGAACATGTAAAACATCAAAGCAGCTATGCCAGCTTGAAGCAAAATAAAATTATCCCTGCCAAAAAAAAAAAAAAAGAAGTTAAACTAAGATCAATATATATATATATATATATATATATACTATCTCTGTTCCATTAGAAGAATCTGATTTCTAATACATACCAATCCCATTCTTTATCAATTTGCTTGAAATCAACCCCTTGCTTGAGGATTCGGCGGTTGCGAGTAAGGAAAAGCATGTTGCTAAAAGATGTCCATGAACTATAGACAAAACCTCTACAAACACATAAGAATAGAATGTGCAAACACAAAGATTCCTGCAAACTGCCATCTTCATGGTTTCTTGCGTACAAAATCTTGGCAACAAATGGCCCATACAGAGCATACTGTTCAAAAAATACAAACAAAAATCAAAATGAGCGGAGGAAGAGACACAAAGGGTCTTTTTTTCTTTTCTTTTTTAGCATTTCTAGTAGAATTGTGTTGTACCTTGAAGCTTCCCAAGCTTTGCCATGGCCAATTTGCCAAAGTTGCAGCCATCATTGGTTTTTCCCTCCTTTTAAGTGTGGTTTGGTTTTCTTATGCTCGTAGGCTAGTAGAAGAAGAGGAAGTAGAACTTATATATATAGAGCTACCAAAACTCTACTTGAATCATTAAATGATTGCTTTTTCATTTAATGTTTGCTTGTGAATTTTTTCTTGCTGCCAAATAGGCAATTACTCAATCGTGACAGGAAATGAAATTCAACGCGTTAATCTTTCTACTGTTGTGCTGCAAATTATGGGACGGCACAGCTGTTAGTCCTTGGCCACTCTCCCTGTATTTATTGCACAATTTGGTTTTTACATGCTTTCATGTGTGATGGCAGGGGGGAGGAGGAGGGCGGCTCGGATCCTCTCTCTCGTACTAAATGTATATCTATCGTGTACCACGACTTGACTGTCGCGGAAAGCTCTTTTGAACCGCCACATGTGGTGAGTAATGCACGCTCATGCTTCTTTCGGCAAGTCTCACTCGCACGTCACAATCAGCTCGTGCTGCTAGGCATTGCGCAAGTCTCAATGGGAAGTGTAGTTTGCAAAATCAATGCACAAATGAAAATCAATGGTGAAACTTGATCACAATTATTGAAGGGAAGAGTTTTTTTTCGTAGAGGCTAAATATTTATATATACATTTTTTAGTATTAAAATATACGTATCTAGTAAATTTTTAAAATTTTTGTTTGGTAGAGGTAATGCACCTTTACAGCGCAAGGATGAACGAAAGCACAACAGTAAATCCATTTCATTAAATAAAAACAAATTACAAGAAACAACCAAAAGACCATAATAAGGCTATAAGTAGGCCGTTTAAGGTTTGTTTCTACCGCTGCCATTAGAAAACCAATACTTTTACGTTTAATTAAGTTACGGTACACATTTAGTGAGACACAAGATCTCAAATCGGAACAATACGGCACGGGCTTGGGAGGTAATGCACCTTTACAGTGCAAGGATGAACGAAAGCACAACTGTTCTTTAACTTAGGTTTCAAACCAAGTTTGAAACTTAGTTTTGGAAAAATAATTTTATAATGTAAAAGTGTATTGAAAATATAAAAATGTGTAGGTAAATAGTAAAAAATTGTATTGAAAATGATAAAAACTGATTATAAAATTATTTTTTCAAAACTAAGTTTCAAACTTGATTTGAAACTTAAGTTAAAAGAACAGGCCATCCTGAATGCAAAGTTCAATATCTTGTTATTGGGGCAAGTGACGAAATCATACTTTCATTGTAATATTGGTTGGTTTGGTACTTTTGTAAAAGGACATGATCACTGCCTTCATTTCAAGCCATGCCAACTTCTACCACTCGTTTAAAGATGAGGTTACTTCAAGTAGCCAAACATGCACTTGCTTTTACTAAAATTTTTGTGTTTTGTTTATAAGAAAACTTGCGTTGCATCACCTTTGATTCTCGATCGATCCATACCATCATCTTGGGATTAATTTTTGTTCGAGGATAGCTACCTCCTATTTTGTCTTGTTATATTAGTCACACATGAACTTTGTTTTGAAGCGACTCAAAACCAGTATCTTCATAACAACATAATAAAACGAATTGATTGACAGAAACAACACCAATACTTAAACTTAAGAGGACCGAGAAAGAATTATGAAAATGAGCCCTAAATTGTTTTTTTGTAATGTAAAATATCATATATAAGTTAGAGTAGGCAAACATGCACTTGCTTTTAATAAAATTGTGGTGTTTTGTTTATAAGGAAAACTTGGCGTTGCATCACCTTTGATTCTCAGTCGATCCATGCCATCATCTTGGGATTAGCTTTTGTTCGAGGATCCTACCTTCTATTTTGTCTTATTATATTAGTCATGCACAAACTTTGTTTCCAAACAACTCAAAACTAGTGTTGTCAGAATTGTATAGTAAAACGAATTGATTGATACAAAGGGTGAAAGGGTAAAAAGGTGACGGGAACAATTTGGCCTGATTAAATAGAAGAAAAAAAGATTGATATCATTTGTATACTAATATAATAATATATGACATATAATTAAGTCATGTATACTGAAAAGTAATGATTTGAATGAAATAAATAGTGTCAAATTAGTCATTTTAAGTGGTGTACATTGGTATTCATGAAAAAAAAAATACATTTGTGAAACGGAATTTTTCTAGTGGAACAAAGAGTATAAGGTAACGAGTATCCTTGGGACTTACTCCCCCTGTTCTCTAAAAAAAAAAAAGGTCGATGGGGAGAATTCACACTATTAAGGAAATATTTGAATTGTTATATTTACCCTTAATTAAAATTGTTTCTCTTTCTCAATCAATGTTACATCAACTTGTGTGTTTGATTGAGGCAAAATTTATCTTTTATAGTTTATTAATTTACGGATAAATTTGGAACCTTTTTAACTTTTTGCATTCAAAGTTATAGTATAACATTTTTTTTAGAGAAATGAAAAATTAGAGTTTAAATGATTTTTTTAAAGAACAGATGGATGGGGCATAGTGCAATGTACTTCCAAGTTCCAACTACCAAAGATGGATGGGCTGAGGGTTGCTTTTCAGATGCCGCCCTAATTAAGTCCTTAAAGTGTAGGTTGGACCATTGTGGAGCAGATATGAGGTGTGGGGTGGGTGGGTGGTGGGGACCAGGGGCGGTGCCAAGGGGGTGGGGTGGTCCTCGAACCCTCTCCAACTCTCTCCTGCGTTTTTATTACTAGTGTATATTTTTTTTATTATTATTTTTTTTAATAATGTATTTTATTGTAAAAAAAAAAAAGTTTATATGTATATTAGACTCCTCTAAAATTTGAAAAACGAAATTTCTAGATTCAATGTTGGATGGGATGAGGGTTTCTTTGCCAGCAGGATTGATATGTACCGGATTGATCTGATCTGTAATCCGAGGTGATCGTAACTAGTGTACAATGTACAAACCCTATTTCCAAATAGATGACATACATATGACCGTCATGTATGGTCATCGATCGATCTGGTGATTGTGGTCCTCGTCACGAAGCTAACGTTAACGAAAATTAATGATGTTTTTTACCATCCTTAACTATGAGGAAATGTATACAATTCATCGATTCTATAAGAAAAGGTCTTACAAATGTATACAATTCAATCAGTATATGATCAATTTTAAGATGCATTAATAGATAATATAATGACAAACATATCCGACAATTCGAAGATGCGTGTATCGAGTATAGTCTTTGATTTTGATGTGTTAATTGCGATTATGTTATGAAAAAATACGTATATTGGAATTTAGCAATATGATATGTCACGCTTTTAGTTAGTCTAGGATGGATTGAATGCACTATATTGCGGTTATAAATTTAGTGTTAGAATTTATGAGTCGGATCATGGTTATAATATGTGCCGGATCTGTATGGCGTGTATATTGATGGGAAAACACACACAGTTGGTTGGATAACTATCTCTTAAATTCCATCCACAGTTATACTTTCATCCAAATAATGGTCTTATCAAATAAGTAGTTACACCCAATGCAACTAGTAGGTAGTTACGTATAATGCAACTAGCTAGTGGGTTATCTGATACGTAATGGTTGTTGTTGAAACATCGTGTATCGAGTTTAGTCTAATGTGTCTCGTGTATTGAGTTTAGCCTTCGATGTATCGTGTTTAGTTGTTGATATATCGTAGTTTTATATATACATTCCTTATTACTTCCATATCGATTGCTAACATGATTGTCTATAATCGGCGACGAATTCACGTTGAAAAAGTAAAGATATAAGTGGATTAAATAATGACAAATTACTTATTTTATCTCACCATGAAATCTCATGAAAAGTTAAACATCACTCTTAACTCACCTTATCCAAAATAAATGGTGTTTGGGAGTTTTTCACATAAATTATGGAATCTTTACAAACGAAAAAAAAAACTCTGACTAAATGTGAGATATTTGTCAAATAATTAAACAATGGTTGATAAAGTAAATAAATAAGTTAAAAATCTTACTACCCGATAAGGATAAATTTGGAAGATGATTATTATTGTCAGTGGCGAATCCAAATTTTTTTTTGAAGGTTTCTGAGGGGTTCAACATGTGAAGAATTTTTTATTTATAATTAAATACATACATAAAAAATGATTTATCAATTAAATATGTAGTGATAATAAGGATGGAGGAGGGGTGGAGTGATCCACGGTCCACCCCACCCCTGGGATCCGCCACTGATTATTTTTTGCTAGAATGTCAATAATTTTGCAAATTATCATATGCCCGTACACGTCATTTATTTTTGATCGGATGGAGTATATTTAAGACATTGAACCATTTTAATTGGAATGGAATATATTTTGGGAATAAGAAAATCTTTAGGTATTATTTTACTAAGATGTGGATTAACTTTTTTTTTTAATTTTTAACTTTTACTTGTAGATGAGTCAAACAAACTCAAACTACATTGTCTTAATATATTGAATCATTTAAGTCATAAATTAAATGCATCAAAAGTCAAAGGAAAGAAAAGTGGTCAATGGATTTCTGCTGGATTGACTTGTCGAGTTAGCTACTCCTCCGTCATGATGAAAAGTCTCATTTCTAGGGGTGGTCAAAAACCCACGGGTTTAACTCGGAACCGAACCGGAAGAAACCCAATCAGGTCTGGTCTGGTCAGGTTCGGTGTCTTTTTTTTTTTTTTTTTTCGTACACAGCTGCGGTTCCGGCTCGGACCCGTGGGTCTGGTTCGATTCTCCCTTCAATTTTGGATTTTCAAAATTTAAAACCTGTAAAATTATAGTGCTTATTGGCATAAATCAAGGTTCGAACACAGAACCTAAGGTTGACAAACCATTCTTAAGGAAAATATTAACCACTCCAACAACTCTTTGTTTTGTTATTTTTTCTTCTTATTATTATATAATACAACAAATTAAACTATAAATCATTTAATATTTTTTTAATTATATTAATGATTCAAATAACATCACACATGTATTTCACAATATAAACAAAATTTAATTTTTTATATAAAAAAATAAATAATATTTTATTCTGTAAATTTATATTTTATTTCAAATTTAAATACTATACTTACCAATTGAAAATTGATATCTTAAATAAGTAAAATTATACTCTATTATTTTTTTATTACAGTATTTTTTTTAAATGGTAATAGAAAGGTACAAACAGTAAAGAGAAAAACAACACAAAATGTAAATTATACCATTAGTTTATATAGTATTCTAATGTATTTTGTTTTTAAAAAAATTATTGTAATATATGTAGAATAAAGAATTGATATATAAATAACATATAATATAATAAAGATAATAAGATAATATATCAAAACAAAAGGTAGAAGGAGTGGCTAATCAGCTTACCTTAAAGTTAATTATTAAACTTAGGTCATGTGTTCAAATATCATCTTAAGCAAAAATAATATAATTTTGAAACTTTTTCATTTGGTACAAAAAAAAAACCAGGCCCAAAACCCGACTCGACCCAAAACCGACGGGTCAGGTTAGTCCGGGTCGGGTCGGACAAATGCTCACCCCTATTTATTTCTTACACGTAAATATTTTTATGAATTTTTGAATAATAACATTTAAAATAAGTAATTAATCGCGGTTTCTTTACTTATATAGCTGCTTTTTAAAGATGAATTAGTTCTAAGAGACGAATAATTGTGTGAGTAAAAAATATAAAAGAAAAGAAGTGAAGAAGTTGCGTGCATAGGTAGGGGATCAGATTCTATGTCTCAATTGTTGTGTCCCCACTCACATATGTGAGGGTGCCACTCGTGGATCCACTAGTAGACCCCTCACATATTAGGGACAACATATCTGAACCCGCAAAGGTAGGAACCAAACTCTTGACTTTGTGTGCCTTGTGTGCATCACAATCACTTTTGCACTGTCTCGTTTCTCCTACTAAATTGGAGTGTTGAATGAATGTTGAACCCATAGAATTTAGGAGTCCGACTCAAATAGCAGTCGACTTAGATGATATCATAAATAAATTAATAATAAAATTTTTGTTAGTAAAATATAAATAAAAATATATCTATTATTAAACTCTAAAATGTAATTACTTAGAAAGATATGAATCTATATTTTATAATTTTAGCCTATTAAGTAAAACTACAATTTCTTTTAAAAATTATTCAGTCATTACTTCATTATATAATAAAGCAATAATATTAATTAGTAACTTATCAAAGACTCATCATTAATGGGATTGTAACACATGTTTAAGATCATCATGTTGTTGGTGAATTCGATTTCAGCCCAGCGGTGCAACAGCACACAGGCTCCCGCATATATGCGGGATCGAATCTCACACTCGGGTGGGATTAAAATGTTGTAGGTGTTGTGGGGCTCACGGCCCCCATGCTCACAAAAAAAAAAAAAAAGAAAAAGAAAAAAAGATCATCGTGTTGTCTTGTCCTCAAAATGCAAATAGAACACATTTTGGTCCTACCTTAGTTACGAAGAATCTCAAGGATTACATATGAGTACGTTTATATTGCAATTATGATTTTAGTCTCTTATATATCCAATCACCGACCTTAAATTTTAATTGGAATGATCAATAACAATATATCTATTTTGTAGGGACCAAATATTTTTATAAAACCATAAATACGTGCTAATAAAAAAATATTTCTTTAAGGGACTAGGCCTTGCTGGTCTCCATGATGATCAGCCATTACATACATGTATAATATACTTCTTCTGTTTATTCAAAGAGTCCCCTTTGAAATGTGTATAACTTATTATGGATTGTGAGGTACAACACCTAAAATAAATAATTTACCATCATATTTTTCACTTATATCCTTACTTTAAAAATAAAGGTTAATTGTGAACCGCACATTATTATAATAGTAAGGGTATGGAATGTCAATAAATTCAAAATAAATTTTTTAAATGAGACAATTTTTTTTTTGAAAGTGGTCTATTTGAGTGGGACGGAAGGAGTATATAGAACTATCATCATCGGATAGTTAAAGAGTCTGACAAATGGACTCCCTCATTAATTAATAACCTCAAAGCTAAGAATGCAAGGAAACTGCCAAAGAAATTTCTCTCTTAGAATTGACAAAACAAGAGGTGATATTTTGGAGACATTGCATGCGGTGAGTCGGTGACAAGATTACAGTTTCACGCAAACGAATATTACAAGTTTAAAAATTGCAGTTGGAGAGGTTGGCAAGAGATTCCCGTGAAAATCCATCTTTTTGTTAAGGTCAAATATAATTAACGTGTTCCACTAGCTCTACTTGCGCCTCAACTAATATAATCTAATTAAGTCTAAGTTTCTCGATCTGTATGATTGCGAGATATGATCTATATATTCGACCTAACAGTGGGACAAAAGCGGTTATCGTTGTTGTTGTAATAACATAAACACAAAAGGACAAGATATTTTCTTCTTTTATTTTTCTTGTATAAAAGAAGAAAAGAAATTTAGACCCCACCTCACCTTTAAATTGAGTCTCAATTCGTAGGGTAAATTACGAAAACCCCCTAATGTTGTTTAAATTATCTTATGGATTTTGAGGTTTACAAAAATTACCAAAGGATCCTGCGTAGTGTAAAATCATGGTTCCGCTTGATAATGTTTTTTGAAAATTCAAATTTAGTCTAGTAACTAATTTGTGAGAGAGTCTCATGTTTAATTGTTTAATGGTTGTAACTCCAATACTTTGTTAGTTAAATTTGATATACACACATCAATAAGCGATATATTGGGGGGTTAAAATCAATGTGCAATACATGAGACTAAACTCGACCACTACGCAATATATCAGAGGTTAAAATCGATACGCGCAGCAATACATCGATCAACAGCTAACTCGATATGAGAAGAACCATTGGACGTGTGGAAGTCCAATTAATAACATTTTATCTAGTAAAAAAAAATTGGGAAGAATTTGTAGAAGAAGATGATAGGAAATCGTATCATTATTCTTTTAATAGAAAAATCATACTATTGGTTCATTTTCTTTACTTTCCTGATACTTTTGGTCTTTTTTTTTTCTTTTTTTTTTTTGTGTCGTGGCAATTGTGGTCCCTGAGCTTTACACGTTTGGCGAATGAAAAAAAAAAGCACACTTTTGGTCCTTTTTCTTTACCTTCATGGCAGATTTGGTCTTTTTTTTTTTTTTTTTTTTTTTTTTTTTTTTTTTGTCGTGACAATTGTGGCCCATGTTCTTTACATTTTTGGCGATTTTGGTCCATTTTATCAACAGTTGAGGTTTTACTAGTCACCTAGGGTCAGAATGCAATTTTCTTTTTATTTTCTAAAATTATATTTTGTCCCCATATAACCGGTAAAACTGTCGACTGCCGGTAAAAGGGACCAAAATCTCCAAAAATCTAAAGAAGAGGGGTCACAATTGCCACGACAAACAAAAGAGGAACCAAAAGTACCACGAGAGTAAAGAACATGGATCAAAAATACGATTTTCTTCTTTTCTAATTAAACAAATATTATTAGAGACAGATATTAACCAAAATTCAAAAGGTTAAATTAAACATGCAGCATGTGAATATGCATGTCGGTTCAAATGTCATTTTCTTTCTTCTTTTTTTTTTTTTTGTTTATAATTTCTTTAGGTGCGTGAGTAAAGCTAAATTTGGACTTACATAGTTGTACTCTCCAATTACAAAGTTGTGGGGTTAGGTCAGATTTAGACTTAAGAATGTGGTCTGAAAATCTGAACTTGAAGGCGTTGAAACTCAAAATTTTGTAGTCAAAGATGAGATGCGTTCTTCGCTTTTTCTCTTTGAATGGTCCTTTTCCATCACTAGAATTAAATGAGTGTGGAGTAAAGTTTCAATTTTTTTCCTTTATTTTTGGCTCTTCCCCCTCTATGAGAGGTTAATTTACTAAGCAAATCCCCTATTAATAAGTGTGTTAACTGTTACAACTCCAATTCTCCCAAGAATGCCGTGCGGACTTCCTTCTCCGGTGTACCTATTTTTGGGAACTGACTCCCGGATTTAACTCCGATGCTCAAGTCAGTTCTAAACTATAAGCCAAAGTAATATTGATTTCCTTAAGCAAAAACCATCTAACCTTGCAACTGTGAGAGTGGTTATATTTATAGAACATCCGGGAGCGATGTCCGAGTTGGTTGAGGCGGTGGCCGAGTTGATTATGGTGGTGGCCGAGTTAGATTTGAGTTAGAATTGGTCCCCCCCGGTGGTCCATACTGAATTCGGCGTGTGGTCCGGGCAGCTATGATCTTGCCAAGTGTCCTCTATTGCATTGCTCCACTTTCTTCTTCATCATTATCACTGCACCAATAAGCAGCTGCCACATGGGCCTATTGTAGCTTTGTGCGTACTTCCCTTAACACCTGCAAGGTTTAACTATTACATCATATGCCGAGTTGAATTTAGATTCAACTCAGTGCCGAGTTGGTAAATGATTCCAATTCGGAGTTTGGTTATCTACCCAACACTAGTCCCCCAAGTTGGTGAACTTGATTGTATATTCGAGTTTAACCACTTAGATTTTGAAGTAAAAGCTGTAAATGAAAATTTACCTTACCAGAAAAATTTTCAAAACGTAGAAAGAGAAGCATGGAAAAAGCACAATTTTCTCAAAACGGTTCACTTACTCCTGCAGCTTTTTCTCTGGGTTTTTCATTGTCACTTTCATTGTTATTACCTTCTCTTTGCCCCTTCATCTTACTTTCTTTCTCGATTTTCTTGAGGTTAAGCCCCGCTTTTTCTTCTTCATCTCTCTGGTTTGCTCCAATCTTCTTCTTACGCTGCTAATCCCACGTCTTCTAAACTTTTATCGTTTCTTCTCTTCTCTCCAAGTGAACAATGTTCGGATCTGACGATTCTTCTCACGGCAATAACTCCAAATATGATTACGACCAAGGCAACCCTGAACAAGAGGAAGCCTCTCACACTCGTGCTGGTGAAGATGAGTGCCTTGAGATTCAACGAGAGCCCCCTAAGCCGCCAAGCGGTTCATCAAGGAAGTACCTTTCTCTCTCTAAGAGTCGAAGTAGAGTCTTATTTCCGAAAGGGCACAAAAAGAAAACGGCTTCAGGAGGAGGAGCTTTGAAATCCACCTGCTCAAAGGCTACACAAGTCCTAAAAGATAGCTCTTTTTTCTCGAGCATTCTTACACCGGCTAGCTTAGAAGAATTTCGGCAAAAATTTGAAATTACCCGTTCTATTGCGTTGAAGCCCCTGGTCCATCTTGGTGGGTTCATGAAATGCGTCCTTGTGGCTGGGTCGCGGTTTATGAAGACCAATTGAATGCTGGTCTACGTTTCCCTATTCCTGATGTTTTGTCAAACTGGTTTTATGGTAAGAATTTTGGTATTGCTCAAATTACTCCTAATGGGGTGCGAAAGTTGATATCTCTGTTTGAGCTTTGTGCTATGTCCGGTCTTGAGGCATCTGAAGAGTTAATTGACTATGCTTTCCAATGGAAGAGAAGTGGGGTGATTGGTTTTAAGTGTCCAGGAGGCCTAACTCTCCGGATATATTTTTAGATCTGATGAGTTCTATCAAGGATTGGAGGAAAAAGTTTTTCTTTATTCGAGCTGATCAAACCGGGTTGCCAGCGCTCTGGGGTGAAGGGGAACATGTGGTTAGTGGGGGTAGACCTGACGGCGACTTGCTTACTGTGTTGCAGGAGATGGAAGATAAGGGCCTTTAAGGCAACCTGGCTGAGTTTCCTTCCAACGAAACCCTCCGACTTGCTGGAATTCCATTCCTATAGCAAGTTTGGCTGAACCGAGAAAACCAGAGCTGCCACCAAAACCTCTTAAAGTTGTTCAAGTTGAGAACGTTTCTTCCACTATTGAGAGCAACCAAGGCCCTTATGCTGCCAAAGATCACCCCAGAGCTTCACGTTCCCACATAACTTCTTCATAACCTATGGAGGAACCTCATGAACCTTCTGAACATCATCAAGAAAGGAGCCAGGTCATTTCTAATTTTTCCCATATAAATCTTGAAGATGAGTTGTCTCCGACACAAGACGAAGTGTTTGCCGCATTGGAGAAGAAGGGCTTGGTGGATGGTTCTTCACGAATGGAGAATATTTTCAACATCGGGGTTGAAGATCGTTTGAACGTCTTTGAGTCCGACTTTTTCCCAAATATGGATTCTCCTCCTCCTTCTCCTCTTCCGACTATTACGTTTGGTTTCTACGAGGGAGCATCCCAAATTGACTTGGTTAACCTTCTGCTATCACCCTCTGTTCATTTGGAGAATTACCCCAAAGAGAATGAAGGAAATGCTGTCCATTACTCTGTCCCCAGACCTAGAGTTCCGACTGGGGCTGCAAGGGAGAAGGAAGTGACTTCCCAGCCCACTGAAGTAAGGTTGGGATACCTTAGTACTCCACTAAAAGGAATTTCGGGATTAGTTATCCTTCAACTCGAGCTGAAGGTGCCACAACTGAGACTCCACCTGAGGCTGGCCGAGTTGAAGTAGTGGACATTTCATCATCTCCCGTATTAGAAAAACCTCCCCTTGTGCAAGAGACAGTCATATCTGCCTTGCCCATTTCGATGGTACGTCACAACTTCACTGTTGTGTCCACTCAATCTTACAAACAGGTTAGTTTCGACTCTTCCCGTCACCTCTCATCCATAATTGTGTCTCCCGAGGACAAAAGGAAGCAGAAAGTTGTCGAGAAGGCCAAACAAAAGAATAAGGATCTAGGCAACTTGAAGTTACCTTCTCTTGGAAAGCTAGTCATTTCAGAGGGGAGAACCATCCAACTGGGGGTAAGCCTTCCTGTTATGCTTCTTTAAATATGCCTAATTTGACCCCTCTGGAGAAGCTGATTGAAATGGTTGACGATGTTACAGGCAAGTCCGGTCGACTAAATTTGACCTTTGGCTTGAGTAAGCGGAAAGCCTCTAATGAGGCCAGTCCCTTGTTGAAAAAAGGCATGAGAATAATACCAAGTCAATGTCAGCATCTGCTCCCAACTCTGATTGATATAAAGAGTTGGCCATGAACTTTCGACTTGGTATGACCGCCACTGAGCCTCCCTTTTCTTGGGGTCTCCAAGATGAACCGGGTTTGGACGCAAACCTGATAATGTTCAACACCGTTCTCCCAAATGCTACAAAGGAAACAACTCATCTGGATCGGGTTAGCATACTCTGCTCTTCTTTGAAAAATTTTATCACTATCTCTCTTTTCCTATTTTGTCTCCGTGTTGGATTTTAACAATTTTTAGCGGCGAAATTTCATGATTTCTAAAGCCAAAAGATTAGCAACTTTGGAACTCTATACCCGGGACCTTCATGCCAGATATCTCCGAGTTCGTGATCAGGCCTTTTCTTCTGCCCACAATCCTGTTATTCGGCAGTTGGAAGAAGAGCTTGCCAAGGTAACCCTGGAACGAGATCAAAATTATGCACGGTTGCAAGAGTTGGGGAAGACTTTTGCACAACTGAAGTTGGAAAATGATACAAACCATGCTAAATGAACTCTGTCAATGATTATTTACCTAAGGTATTAAATAAAATGAAGCTGGTTGAAGAAGAACTCTGAGTTGCTCGTCATGAGGTCGACAAAGGAGATTTGGAGCTTGACACTATGCTACAAACCCCCAAAAATGTTCAACAAGTGTATCGTCAACGTCAACAACAACTTGAAGCCAGGTTTTCCTCTCTAGAACTTGAGAAACTGGCTTTTGCCCGGTTATGCGTTGCTTTTTCCATTGAGAAGAAAACTCTAGATGACAGAACTCAACAGGTTCAAGATGCTTAAGCCCGCGTGGAACTTGAAGAAGCTGTTGTGATTTCTAAGGAAAATGCTCTGAAGATTGAAAGAGAAAAGTTGGACTCTGACCGAGCCGAGTTGGACATGGCTCAACAGTAGTTTCAGGAGTTGTAAATCTCCTGTCAATCTAAAATGGAAGACTTAAGGAAGTCTCTGTCTGAGTTAAAGGTTAGCCATCAGTCCAAAGTAGAGGCTTTGAAAAAAGAAGCTTTGGTTGGCTACAATCGCGGATTTAATGACGGTAGCTTGGAAGGTCGAGTTGAGGGCTCTTTTCATTCATCCTCCTGGTTACGGAACTACATTGAATGGGCTAACCATCGGGCAATTGAGGGATTTATCCATTCCCCTGCTTTGGGCGAATTTTGAACTCCATTATTCAATTTGCCATGAGAGGAGCTTACAACTATGGTGTGCAGGATTTAAGGCGCCACTTTAGAGAATTCAAGGCTGAAATGGTTCCAGTGTCTGGTGACCCTTTAGGCCTAAAAAATTCTTTAGCCAATATGAAAGTCAGAATTCAGAAGTATGGCATGAGACTTCATGATCCAAAGTCCAAAGTGTCCGAGCCTATCCTGGAGGAGAAAGAGTTTTATTTCAACCCCACGGCCACAGAGGAAGAATTAAAGGTGTAGGACCCAGAACCCTCTTACGGTAGTGCCTTTGACGAAGTTCGTGGTAAGGGTCTGGCTTCCAACTCCACTGACGAAGATGACGATGAAACATGCTACTTTCGCACCCCAGATCATCCCTGAGAGCTAGGCGCTAATTCTCCTTCTATGGGTGAAGAAGCTCCCCATTATTCAGCTGAGGGAGAGGTTATCCCCCAAGAAAGGTTGGTTAGTGGACCAGAAAGCTTGGAAAATCCTGCAACTGCTTCCACTCCCAATCCTGAGTTACAGAATGTGAATGAGGATTTAGCATCCCATCTGGCAGAGCAGTGGACAAGCAGCCTTCCTTAGTGGCTTATAAATTTCAAGAAGCCTTTTTTGCTGTCTTTGAGATTATTTTGGCAATTGATATGCCTTTTTGATTAAAGATGACTCTATGTTCATTTCTTGATATTTATGATCCTGTCGGAGATGCTGACTTACTCCCTTTGCTACTTTGATATCTTTGCTTGGAAGATATACGGGAGTAAGGGTTTTTATTTTCCTTCCCGGGGTACTTGTTATGATATTTTGACTGTGTCATTGTCACCAACTTGATCTTTGATAAGTCAAAGTCTTAACCATGTGAAAACCACGTCTGGCTCTATGGCTTTTTTTATTTTTGAATTCTTTGTTATCAATATTTGGTAACTCAGCTATGCAAGTTCCTTATGCATTTTGAAACTATTTTATGAATATGTTTGCAGCAGATAAAACATAAGATAAGATTTTCTTTGAAGCCCATTTTTTTTCATTGAACTCAAAACAACTTCACAACTTGACCCCGCATAATCTGCGTAATTAAACAAAAACATAAAAACACTTCGTTCACCTTCTTTAGATCCTGCCTTTATTTGCTGATTTCTCCATAAACACCATCAAATATAAAACTTTCCGAGGTGATTTTCATTCCAGATATTCTCAACTTATCTTTCACTCATATAAGCCAAATGATAACTTGCAGTTGGTCTAGCTTCAATTACCATGTCAGGGCCTTCCTAGTTTGGGGAGAGTTTTCCCAAGGCTATTTCATGGCTAATTTCATTTTTTCTCAACACCAAGTCACCAGGGATAAAAGTCCTGGGTTTCACCTTACTATAATACCTTTTCATCACTTTCTTTTGTTCTTCCAATTTTAGAGCTGCTATATCTCTACGTTCTTCCAACTTGTCCAAAGCCAATCTCATATTTGCTGAGTTGGCCTCTATATCAAAATAAACAACTCTAGCACTGGGGCATCTAACCTCTGGGGGAATTACTGCCTCCACCCTAGGAGTGGGCATGATTTTGTCCAATTCGAAAATCGAACCGAATTCGAATTTACAAATTCAAATAACCCAATTTGAATTCATGATTCTCCTTCCTTTTCTGCTTCCTTGTTTCACACGGAATTACTTATTTTCGTTTCCTCTTTGCTCTCGGGTTTCTTGACTCGCAAGACAGATTTGTTGATTCCAAACTTAACGCCGAGCTGGCGTGACGTCGGCCTCCGCCTTCTACTCAGTCATGATGTTATCTTTATATCTTCTCCTGTGTCAATTGGATTTTGGACATCAGGTCGGCCATGGCCAAGGTCAGTTCTTCAGATCGTTCAACCGAGGTCAGCTCTTCAGATCGTCTAGCATCTGGTTGGATGCCTTTGTGCTCCTAAAATCTATCTTTTAGAACTTCTCTTCTGTAATTGGGCTGCTCTCTTAAATCTGCACAATTAATACAAACCTTGGTAAAAAAGCCCGTGAGAACTGCCAATTACTCTCTAAATTATCAGGTACACTATCAGCTGATCAATGATTTATATTATTTTAATTTATACTTCTCATTTTTTTAATTCCTCTGCCCCACAACATCTCTCTCTCCCCTCCTTCTTTTTCTTTCTTTTCTTTCTCCCTTCGTACCCACCTATATTCCCTCTTCTTCTCTTCATCTATTTTCTTTCTTCTCTTCATTATCTTTCTTTCTTTACTGTTCCTATCTCCTTCTCCCAACTCTCTTTCATTTTCTTCTCTTAGCCATCAAGTTTTTGGGAGAAGGTTATGATGGTGTTGATTGTTGTTGTTGGATGGTGGAGGTTGTAAATCTGGGAAGAGGTGGCGATGGTGGATCTGGAGCTGGACGGTGCTTCTTCTCTTCATCTATTTTCTTTCTTCTCTTCATTATCTTTCTTTCTTTACTCATCCTATATCTTTCTTCCATAGCTCTTTCATTTTCTTCAAAGCCTTACTATGTTAAACTATTAATTTTGGAAACAAATTTGTAAATTCGGTCTCCACGGTCCAAACCGAATTCGAATTACGAATTCGATTCGGTTTCTTCAGTTTTAAAACAAATTAGTTTCAGTTTTCGAATTGGCCAAAAAAATTTAAAATTTGAGAAAACCATTTGTGAAAATCGCAATTCGTGAAAATTAATTTGTGCCCACCCCTACTCCACCCCATAAACTAAGCTGAAAGGCGTTTCTCCGGTGGTTGCTTTAGGGGTGGTTCTATAAGACCACAACACTGATGGCAACTCTTCTACCCATGCTCCTCTTTTCTCATCTATGGGAGACTTCACCCCTTGAAGAATGACCTTAATAGTTTTGACTTAGCCATTTGCCTTCAGATGGGCTAAAGAGGCTCTACAATGAGTAATGCCATATTCCAAACATAACCATTATCCGAAATGATGGAATTGGGTACCCCAAATCTGCAAATGATTTTTTTTCATACAAATTTTCTTACCGCTTGACTAGTTATTTATGCCATAGCTTTAACCTCCACCCATTTGGTGAAGTAATCTACCGCTACCACCATGAATTTTACCTTTCCTACATCTCTTGGCAATGGCCCGACTAGATTGATTCCCTATGTAGCAAAAGGGCAAGCTGAAATGATCTTGGTCAACTCGGAGGAAGGAACTCTGCAAACAGGAGCATGAATTTGACATTTCTCGCACTCTTTCACTAACTTTTCTGAGTCATTAAACATTCGGGGCCAATAGAAACCTGCTAACATGGCTCTCTTGGCCAGATTTTGAGTGCCTGTATGACTTCCGCATTGACCCTGGTGAATTTCCTTAGAATTTATTCTGCTTCAACTGGCCCCACACATTTCAACAGTGACACTAAGTAAGATTTATATAATTGGCCGTCCAGCACCTCATACCTTATGGACTTGTTTCTGATTTTCCTGGCCTCAACTCTACCGGGGGGCAAGCCTCCCACATGAAGATAACAAAAAATGGGTGTTCTCCAATCTTCAATCTCTACTCCAATGTGCATTGGCTTCTCTCTCCGTGCTCCGAGTTGCAACTTGTTCCACCAGTACAGACTTTGTGAGGTGAGAATAGACTGGATAAGCCAACTTGGATAAGGCATCCGCGTTGGCATTTTGCTCTTGCGAAGCTCGGACGATCTGAACATTCTCAATTTTGGCCATAACCGACTTAGCCTTCTCCAGATACTTCTTCATAATATGATCATTTGCTTCGTAGACTTCGTTCATTTGGCTCGCTATAAGTTGCGAATCGCTACACACCTTTACATGCGTTACCCTTATCTTAACGGCCAATTCCAGGCCTACTATCATAGCTTCATGCTCAGCTTCATTAGTGGAAGCAGGAAACTCAAAACACAAGGCATAAGTGTGCTGCTCTCCTTCCGGGTTAGTACGTAAGATTCTTGCTCTTGCTCTCGACTTGCTGAAAGCTCCATCAACAAAAAGAATCCAATCCGGAGGATCCCCTTATTTTCTCTTTTCTGTTTCTTCTATCCATACTAGGCTTTTTGCTAAGAAATCCACCAAAGATTGACCCTTGATTATTTTTCTTGGTTCAAACACCACCCCAAATTTTGCCAACTCAATGGCCCATTTTGTCAACCGACATGGCGCTCTGGGTTTTTCCAAGACCTACTTTAATGGCGAGTCTGTCAGCACCGTCACACAGTGGCCTTCAAAATAAGGACGCAATCTTCTGACGGCCGCTTCCAATACTAAGGCCAATTTTTCAATCTTTGCATAGTTGAGTTCTACGGGTTGGAGGACCCTGCTAACAAAATATACTGGATACTAGATTCTCTCTCTCTGCGATCAAGACGGCGCTGATAGCTGTTGAGGTGGATGACAAATATACATACAACTTTTCGCTTGGTCTGGGCATCACGAGTTAAGGTAACTGGGCCAAGTATTTCTTTAATTCTTCAAATGCTTGCTGACACTCTTCTGTCCACCTGAACTTTTTTGCCTTCTTCAATATTTGAAAGAATAGAAGTGCATTTTCTGCTGACTGGGATAAAAAATGATTTAATGTCACCAGCTTTCCTGTGAGCTTTTGTACTTCTTTGACCGACTTTGGAGGTTGCATATCCAACACTGCCTTCACTTTCTTGGGTTGAGCAGCAATTCCTTGCTCCGAAATATTCCAAAACTTTTCCAGATGATGCTCCAAAAACACACTTCTTCGGATTAAGTCAGAGTTGAAACTTCAGCAACGCCATCATCGTCTCTCTCAAGTCGGCTAGAAATGTTGATGCGTCTTTACTTTTAATCAACATATCATCAATGTATGCCTCCATGTTGCCGCCTAGTTGGGGCTTAAAAATTTTGTTCACCAACCTTTGGAAAGTGGCTCTTGCATTTTTGACTTCGAAAGACATTGTGATGTAATAATAAGTTCCTTTTTCTGTGATAAAAGATGTTTTTTCCTCATCATCCTTACACATAAAAATCTGGTGATATCCCTTATATGCATCTAAAAAACATAGGAAACGAAAACCCACAATAAAATCCACTAGAATATCAATTCGAGCACAGGGTGGTGGTTCTTTGGATAGGCTTTGTTCAAGTTAGTAAAGTCTACACACATCCTCCATGAGTCGTCCGACTTGATTACCATAACCGGATTGGAGAGCCACTCCAGATACTCTACAACTCGAATTAATAGAGCGTGAAGAAACTTGTCGACTTCTTTTTCCATGGCTGCAGCCCGCTCTGGAGCGAAATTTCTCCTCTTTTTCTTCAATGGATAAGCTGCTGGATCAACATTTAACCTGTGTTCTATCACTTCCTTGGATATACCAGGCATATCTTCGGATGTCTATGCAAACACATCTATGAATTCTTGCCAAATTTTGATCAACTCTTCCTCTAACTACTGTGGCTGATCATGTTTGATCCATACCGTTTTGCCTTCCTTCATCATTACTTCTTTCCTTGGAGATCCTGGTTCCATGGCTGCCAGGTAGTCCGCTCCAGATGGCTCCAAGTCGGCAATGTTCAACACCTTCGAGTTAGAGTCTACTTGTTTTATGGTAGCCATATAACACTCCCGCGCTTGTTTAACATGTCCTTGTATCTTTGCCACTCCCGTAGGCGTTGGAAATTTGACTGCTTAGGGCAAAGTTGAGCAGATTGCTTGAAGTTATTTGATACTCGGTCTTCCTAGAAACATGTTACAAGAGGATGCGTCTTCCACGATCATGAACTCCAAAGCTTCGGTCCATACTTTTGTTCCTTCATTCAACGTTACTGGGATGATGATCTTCCCCAAGGGTGTAACTGCTTAGTTGTTGAACCCTACCAAGGGTGTCCTGACCTTCTCCAAAGCTGACAGCTTATACAAACATTTTTCAAATACATGTCACGTTATGATATTCACTAAACTCCCCGTATCCACAATTACTCTCAATACTTTAAAATTGGCCAAATACGCCTCTATTAGGACTGGATCATCTGCATATCCATGAGCTGGTAAATCATCATCAGAAAAAGTGATTGAAAGGGTTGATGTTGCACGCTTCCTCTTCGGACCATCCTGTTGACTATTCCTCACGAAATTTTCCTCTGGTTTGTGGAATCTCCGTAAGCCGGACCTCCTGAGATGACATGAATCGTTCCCGCAACCCCCAACTTTGTGATATTGGTATGCTCAGGAGGTGGAAGTAGGAGAGCGACCTGTACATTTTGAACTACTCCGACTTGGTTTTGACCTCCACCGGGTTGAACCTGCGCTGGGGCTTGCTGTAGCTAGCCTCGACCTCGACCACGATAACTGTTGAATCTGCCTTGGCCGCGACCTCGACCCCTCCATCCAGTTGGTGGATTCTGGCCATTGTTCCTGCATTCTTTTATGTTATGTCCCGAGCTCTCATTGAATGTACACCATTTACGTTTTGGTATTTCTTCTGGAGGAAAAGTAGCCAAGACTCTGCACTCCGCCATATTGTGACTCTTGCTCTCATAAAAGGTACACCACTTGCTAGTAGTGGAGTTGACAAATAGTGTATCTGGCGACCCTACTACTGTAGCTATAACATGCGCGTGGGATGCCCCCTCCATGAACTCTGAAAACTTTCACTTTTAAAGTTTTTCTGGCCTTGTCCAACTTGATTCTCCAAGCTTTCTCGCTCTCTTGCTTACTTCACTAACTAGGATTGTTCAACCCGGATACAATCATTAGCCATTACCATCAACTTTGCATTACTCTGCTGTGGTTTAGCTGCTACTACCTTGTTCAGATCTCTACTTCGCACTCTATGGATAAATGACGAGACCATGAGTGAGTCCGACTTGTTCATAACTCCAACTGCTTCCTTGTTAAATCGTATCACATAGTCTTGAATACTTTCATCCTACCTTTGCATCACATCCATGAATTGAGAGGGAGCTTTCTCGATGAACACACTCCCCATGAAGTTTGACAGAAACAGCTTGGTGAACTCTGCCCATGAGTAAATAGATCCTTTGGGTAATGACGTGTACTAGTGAAGTGCAGCTCCCTTTAGTATCATCGGGAAAAGGATACACTTGTTTCCTTCTGACAGTCGCCACGCTCTCATAGTGGAATCACAATACGACAAATGTTGCTTTGGGTCACCAAACCCATCATACATCTCCAGCAGGGGCCAACCCTTGAAGTGCCATGAAAATGGCTCCAACTTGATCTCCCGACTAAATGGGGTGGCTATGTTCCAATAGTCCTGGTGGGCCTGGTCTGGTGGCCGCTGGTCTGGTTGCTGCTGGTCCCTATATCATTTTGCCGTGGCACCATCTGCCCTCTTCCGGGTTCCTCTCTGGTAGAATAGTTGTCTGATGGGTTGTCCCTTCCAGTGTTCCTACCTTGCCCACCGTGATGAGGAGGCGTGATAGTTTGAGTCCTACGTTTGTGACGTAGTGGTTTGGGTGATGATGCTAAGCGATGACTAGCCTTGTCTGGTGCTCCCCTAACTGACACAGAAGTTTGAGGAGCTCTTTCTACCGCTTGCCGATCTGTTATCTCGATGAAGTTGTCTGAATGTGCTTGCATCCCAATCCCCCAATGTTCCCTCTGTTGTGTTGGCAATAGAGGAAAGGGAGGGAGAGGCAGCTGTGATGGTAGAGGTGGACCTTGGTTCACCCCAACCACCTCTTTTCCCTTCCTAGCGCGTGCCTCCTCCTGAATCTGCTTCTGTTGTTCTTCATGAATCCTTCAATAAAAAGGATAGTTTGCCACAATGTCATCGAGGATTTTTTGCCTTTCTATTTCTAGGTTTGCCACTGGTAACGAGAGTGACACTGTTCGTTCGTCTTCCATCCTTTAGCAAAATCGAGTTATATTTTTTGATTTTCTACTTTGGGATTAGTAGTCGAAAACCCACGGACGGTGCCAATTGTTACAACTCCAATTCTTCCAAGATGCCGTGCGGGCTTCCTTCTCGATGTACCTACTTTTGGGAACTGATTCCCAGATTTAACTTCGACGCTCGAGTCAGTTCTAAACTATAAGCCAAAGTAATATTGATTTCCTTAAGAAAAAACCATCCGACCTTGCAAGTGTAGGAGTGGTTCTATTTATAGAATATCCTGGAGCAATGTCCGAGTTGGTTGAGGATGTGGCCGAGTTGATTATAGCGTGGGCTAAGTTAGATTTGAGGTAGAATTGGTCCCCCCTTAGTGGTCCATACTGAACTCGCCGTGTGGTCCGAGCAGCTATGATCTTGCCAAGTGTCCTCCATTGCATTGCTCCGCTTTCTTCTTCATCATTATCATTGCACCAATAAGCAGCTACCACGTGGGCCTATTATAACTTTGTGCGTACTTCCCTTAACACCTGCAAGGTTTAACTATTATATCATATGCCGAGTTGAATTTAGATTCAACTCAACGCCGAGTTGGTAAAGGATGCCGAGTAGAATTTAGATTCAACTCAGCGCCGAGTTGGTAAAGGATCCAACTCAGAGTTTGGTTATCTACCCAACATTAACTGTATTATGATAGATTTGATTGTACTCCCTTTAGCTATTTATAAGTTTTATAATATGGCTCCAAATATAACGTACTTTTTTAGTGGGACGAATGAATATTTATTACTTCCTTGGTCGCAAATTATAAGTATTAAAATATGACTCTAAATGAGTTTTTGTCCGAATAGAAAAAGTTATGTTTTTATTTTATTTTTAGATCACTTTTACTGAAATAATAATGTGTGGTTCAAAAAATTTATCTATACATGGAAAGTAATTATAGTAATGAAATATTGTCAAGTTACTTATTTTAAGTTTTGTACCTTATCACTCATCATAATAAGTTGTACATGTAACAAATTGGACTCGTCTAATAATGCGGTGGGAATTAATTTTCTGTCAAATAGGAATATCATTTGTGGGAATGAATGAAGAGTTTAGGTCATCAGTCCAATTCTCCTTGTCTTGTTATGTTCAATGTTTAAAACAATGTAGTTTCACTTAAATAAAATATGAAAGCAATGCAGGAAAGTGAAAAATATAAGTAAAATTACATTGTTTTGGGTATTGAACAAAATAAGACAAAAAATCAGGCACAAGATTTAAACTCGCGAATGATTAGCTCACTAGTTAAGAGTTCAGATCCTAACTATACCCAAATTTGGTGTCTTATTCAGTTTGGTATTCAAAACTTCGTAGTTTCACTTATAATTTTTCACTCTTTTTTTTTTGTGCTTGAAGAAATATTTCATTCTCATTAGTCATAATCTACTACATCGAAGGCAGAGACTGTGAGGAGAGAAAGAACGCAGTAGAGAGTTTTCTGCAGAGTTTTGTTAGCTTTGCACTATAAATATGTAGAACTGACAGAGGTAAATTGCTCACATCTTTTACTTGTGTAAAATTACATAATTTTGAATATTTGGCGGAATAATACACTAAAACTTGGGTAGATGGCAACTCTGTACGTTAGGACGTGAGTTCAATCACTGGAGGGGTACTATTTTGTAATTAAAAGTGGACTATTAGTGGGCCCTAATTAAAAACAAAAAGAATAATTTATTGTGTATATTTACATTTAGGAATTAGGACCAATATTTGTCGCCGAGGACCAAAGTTTGACAAAGTGGTCGAAATTAAGCCAGAATATATAGGTGACAATTTACAAAAAGTATAATCATATAATGAGCATTAAAAAACATAATGACATAGCACCATTTAATTGGTGCTTGATAAATAATGTTTTTGTCAAACTTATTTTGGCAATCTTCTCCTTTTGTATAAAGGTTTGCCAGATCATTTTGAAAAACCATTTATTAAGCACATTATTTGAATTGTATCACATTTATTTTTGGTAGGTTTTTATTATGAGATCGACTAGTAAATTTTATTACGAGAAAACAAATCTCAAATAATTTCTTACAACTGTGACAATTGTCGCCAAATTATTAGTGTTTGCTATCGTCATAAAACGATTAACCATTCAAATTCCAATGAAACCACCCAAATTTAACTAAAGTTAGCATTGTTTGTGATAATTCGATTAGTGACAGTTAAATCAATCAATTGATGCTCAATTGATGAAAGCTTTGTCAAGAATATAAATTTTGACAAAATTTTATCTTTCATATTCATAGATTTCTCTATGTGCATGAAACTACCTAAGCGATGCGAAACCTTAATTTCTGTTTCCTTTTTGTAGTATTGCCTTGAATACGTAATCAATTCCAACCAAGTAAAAAAAAATTATTAAAAAAAGAACCAAGTAATGAGGAGATCGATCGAGTTTGGTAAAGATTATTAACTTCTACCTAGTCAATTCAAGTAACTTTCAAGAATAAATTAATTGAAATATGGCCCAACCCTTTTTCATACTTTTATTCTTTTACCTATATATATTTCTTAACATGAACGCTATTAATTAATTAATCTTTATTACTACTACAGAACATGCTATTGGAGGCGAATTTTGCAATACCCCCGCCTCCAATACGAGCGCCGCCATATTGTTGGTACCTTTCTCCAATAACAGTATTGAAGGCGGGTTTTGAAGGATCATTCTCCAATAATACTCTTATTGGAGGTGGGTTTCTACGCACCTGCCTCCAATACGCGGAGTAACGGAGGCGGGTATCGAAGGACCCGCCTCCAATACTCTTATTGGAGGCGGGTGGCAACAACATGGTGGCGCCCGTATTGGAGACAGGGGCAGCGTAAAACCCCCCTCCAATAGTATGTTTGGTAGTAGTGTATATTCATCATTGCATCTGCATTGTTTTGTATATCCAAGTTAAGGTTCATTATGTTTCACTTAACTTATTTATGGTATTTAAACCGCTTGATTAATAAAGGGTTTCCAAACTCGCAACTATTTAATTGGCTGTCAAAAAAAAAAAATGACTGATCTGACCAATTTTGGACTATTATTTTAGCATCTTTGAAGGCAGTTTTCACAGGCTTTTGCCCAAGGTTTTAGTGTTTTACGGCAGGTTTGGAGAACAGCCCAAATAAGGAGGAAAGACGCTAAAACAAGGATTTTGGAGTAAGAGATGTTCGGGTAGAATGTCACACGGGTTGTGGCCCAAAAAGAAGGAGAAAACTAAAGCCCAGTAGAGCAGCTAAAGTTCTAAAAGGTTTCAGAAATTACTGCAGTAAAATTTAAAAGCAGAAGCTCCAGAAGAATCTCCAGAAAATCAATCGGTTGTTTCCTTCATCTGAGTGATGTGCTGACTTTGTCAAAGATTGCTTTACTCCTTAACTGATGGGATATTTTTACTGAGAGATGATTATTTTCCTCTCTATAAATAGGGGTGCTCTCTAGGTAGAAGTCATTGAGATTTGCAATCAGTATTCATTTAGTTTCTCATTCTTTATTCACGTAGAGTTTTTTCTTTAGTTCTGATAGAGTTAGAATTTCACGATACATTATTCTAGCAGTAGTTCTATTTTATTTGAGAGTTCCTTCCGGCAGGCTACCCATTGCCCAAACGGGAAGAGTCTCCAGTAGCAATTTTCAGGAAAGTATCTCTTTTCCATATTCCATCCTTGCCTTCATTTCATGGCTGCTTTAATCTTATTTCGTGAGATATTTAATTCTATGAGTAGCTAAATTCTCTTATTCTAGTATTATGTGAGAAACCTTAACCATTGCATGTATGAAACCAAAGCATGAATTCCAGTCTAATTAACTAGTTCCATAATTGCCTGTGGTTATATGTCTAAAAACTAAGGTCGTATTAAGTCTGATCACCTTAATATAGATCTGGTAGGGCCAGTGAGTGGCACGACTACCGGCCGAGTAGTACATGTTTAATTGAGTAGTCAAGGGGGGTTACTGGTTTTGGGTTCTTCTTATTCTTAATGCTTCTAGCTTAGTTAATACGGTGATTGCGGGGACTCGCGGCCTGTTATTTCCTTGACTGTGGGCACTCACGGGGGTTATCAATTCATTAAGGGAGAATTGGATTATGATTGCGGGGACTCGCGGTAATCTATAACTGAAACGACATAGGATAATTAGACAGAAAAAGAGGTTTATGATTACATGCATACGGTTAAGGTGGATTGCATAATGCTAGGATATTCTTCTTAATTGATTCTTAATCTATTTTGCATATTTGGTTTTCCTTGTTTCACATTTCTACAAATTCAAGGTCTCTAGGAGACACAAAAGGTGACTGCTAGTCAAGTTTGGTTAATTTGCATATTAATTGGAAATTGTGTTGAATTTGCCGTCTCTGTGGATCGACCCTGTACTCTGCTGTGCTACCTTTTATTTAGCTAAATTGGTGTAGGTTTTTAACAGTATTTTTACTGCATTTGATAGTCCTACGACGGGTTTATCAAATTGGCGCCGTTGCCGGGGACGGTTACAATTTTTAATTTCTTTTTCCTATTAATGTGCTTGGTGTATTCTTGTGCTGTGTATGAGCAGGTCTTCAAAACCTGTATTACTGAGTGATCCAGAGATTGAAAAGACTTGTAAACGCTTAGCCAAGGAAGCACGGTTACGTAAGCTCGCAAAATCAGAATCTATCAACCGACTGAGAGAACAAACGGTCAACCGACCGGGTGAGCAAACAGACGGTAGCTCTGAGGCAGAGTCTGTCAACCGACCGATTGAACAAATGGACGGTAGTTCTGAAGCAGAATATTCAAGTTCTGAACTTGAATTTGATATCATGGGAGATAGACAAGAAGACAGACAAAGGAATGGGGGTGAAGAACAACAAAGAGGGCCACCACCAGAACCCACATTAAAGGAATTGAGCAATCAAGACATTGACGACAGAGCCTCTGCGGTAGTCACTCCAGAACTGCCCAATGACTTTCCACTCAAGAATGGCTGGCTTAATGGCATCCCAAAATTCCATGGGGGTACTAGAGATGATCCTCACAATTTCCTTGCTGAGTACGTGAAGAACTGTAAGGTGGGGCGCCTACCAACTGGAGCCACCATCGATCAACTAAAGTTGGTGACTTTTCCCTATGTCCTGACAGGTCCAGCAAATCGGTGGTTTTCCTCACTACCACCAAATTCCATTACCACTTAGAAGCAGATGAAGGAGCTGTTCCTGAAGAAGTATTTTCCTTCGACCAAAACCAATATGGTCATGAAGGAAATAAGCAGCATTCAACAAGAAGCTGATGAGTCCCTTGGCAATTATTGGATACGATTCAACGAACTGGTGGAGAGTTGCCCAAATCACAAGTACTCAGAAGCACAACTACTTCAGTATTTTTACCATGGGATGACCACCAATGACCGGAACCATATAGACTCAGCCAGCAACGGAGCATTCCAGAACAACACAGTAACCAAGGCCAAGAAACTGATTAAGGATACTATTGAGTCAAGGAGTCAGTTTGGGGAACCCTCCCGATCGATCAGACGGCAGGCCGAAGTGAGATTTGTTGATGATTCCAGTGACGAGAAGCTGAACCAGATTGCTTCCACTATGGAGAAATTGACGGCTTTGGTAGTCTAGCAATCTGCTCTGGTAGCACAACTTGCAACCCCATCCAGTAGCAGCCAGGAAGAAATTGTTTGTGGGTGCTGTGGGAATCAAGGGCATTTTTCACAAAATTGCAACCTTGTGCAGGAGGAGTCCATCAATGCTGCCGGAAGTTGGAATAATAATGGAAATTGGAATCGAAATCAGTCAAGGAGGGACCCCTACTCTAACACCTACAATTCAGGATGGAAGGACAATCCATCTTTTGGTTGGAAGAATCCAGAAGAAGGAGTTCAGGTGCCTTTCAAGTCAGAAGCCAATCATAATGCTCCATTTCCGAATGCAGGGAACAATCAGAATGTCAGAAATACTGGACCAGTGTACAGGCCACCCCAACAAAGGAATTTTCAAAATCAGAATAATCAACCAAGGGGTGACAGAACCATAGAGGAAGCAGTGGGAGATCTTTTTGAGCAACAGAAGGTGCAGTCAACTGCCCTCGATGGAATTGCAGGAATTCTATCTCAACTGTCAAGTTCTATACAGGAGTTGAAGGGAAACCAAGGGAAGTTACCTTCTCAGGTGCAGGTGCCCCCTAAGGAGAATGTGAATGAGGTTACACTCAGAAGTGGGAAGGTTCTGGAGCCTGAAGTGAAGAAATCACGATCGACAGGGGCCCAACTGCCCAAACCGATAGGTGGCCAGGATACTGACAATTCAGACTCAGAAGAAACTGATGAACCAACACCTAGAGGTACAAATCCTGAACCTAAAGAAAGTCCTGTTCGACCTGCAGTAAAGGACGATGTGTACAAGCCTCTTCCACCCTTCCCAAATAGCCTGAAGCCCAAGGCTCAGAAGATGAAGGAGAACCCAATTGATTATCTGGAAGTGTTCGAGAAGATGGACGTGAATATTCCATTTCTTAAGGCCATCAAGATCCCTCCAATTGGGAAATTTTTGAAGGACTTCATGGCAGGGAAGCCGAGAGGAGTCAGCAAGGTGGTGTTGGGAGAAAGTCTCAGCAGTCATTCAGAAGAAGTTACCACCAAAATGCAAGGACCCAGGTATGTTCTCGTTACCCTGTGTAATTGGAGATAGAACTATTGAACATGCAATGTGTGATCTTGGTGCATCAATTAATGTTATGCCATTATCTGTGTATTTGACTTTATCTGGGGTAGAGTTAGCTGAAACTAAAGTTGTGATTCAATTGGCTGATCGGTCTTGTGTGCATCGGAAGGGGTATTAGAAAATGTGTTAGTCCAAGTTAATTCTTTTGTATACCCTGCTGATTTTTATGTGATAAAAATGAATACTGATCCTGCTAAAGAATCTGCTGGGGTATTGTTGGGTAGCCTTTTCTAAAGACTTCTAAGGCTGTTATTGATGTGTATAATGGGTCTATTTGCTTGGATTATTGTGGGGAGAAATATAAGTTCAATATTGAAAATGCCATGAAACATCCTGAAGATGTGGAAAATGTGTATGCCATAGATGTGATTGACACCTTAGTCCAAGAACATCTTGAGACATTTTACTTGCAGGATAAGTTGGAAGCAACTCTCACACAGAGCCTCACAGAGGCTGATATGCAGGACCTAAGTGATGAAGAAGTTTGTGCAGCAATTCAGAATCTTTCAGCAACAGAAGAGTATGCAGGACCAGGCGACGGGTTCCCAAGACCAGTGGGTGCTGACAGACCAGTTCCATCTCTGGTGAAGGCACCAAAATTGGAGTTAAAGCCCCTCCCAGATAATCTGAAGTATGCATATTTGGGAGAGGAAGAAACATTGCCAGTCATCATCAGTAAGGGGTTAACCTCGACCCAAGAAGAAAGATTGTTGCGGATAATAAGGAAGAACATAAAAGCTATTGGGTGGACTTTGGCCGATGTCCCAGGAATCAGTCCTGACATTTGCCAACATTATATCTTTATGGAGCCTGATGCAAAGCCAAGTCGTGATCCGCAGAGGAAGTTGAACCCAAATATGCGAGAAGTGGTGCTGAAGGAGATTCTCAAGCTGCTAGCCATGGGTATCATCTATCCAATTTCAGATAGCAAATGGGTGAGCCCTGTCCATGTGGTACCAAAGAAATGAGGTTTTGAGGTGGTCACAAATGAGAAAAATGAGTTAGTGCCAATGCGGTTGCGTACAGGATGGAGGATGTGTATCGATTTTCGCAAGCTCAACTGCCACCAGGAAGGACCATTTCCCACTGCCTTTTATTGATGAGATGCTGGAGAGGCTTGCTGGCAAGATGTTCTTTTGTTTCTTGGATGGGTATAGTGGTTATTTTCAGATCTGGGTGAACAAGGAGGACCAAGAGAAAACTACTTTCACCTGCCCTTTTAGCACTTATGCATATAGGAGGATGCCATTCGGATTATGCAATGCACCTGGGACCTTTCAGAGGTGCATGATGAGCATCTTCTCCGACATGATCGAAAAATGCATCGAGATCTTCATGGACAATTTCACTGTTTATGGCGAGTCCTTTGATCAATGTTTGGAGAGTTTGGACTCAGTTTTAGAAAGGTGTGTGGCAAAGAACTTGGTGCTGAATTATGAAAAATGTCACTTCATGGTTCGAGAGGGGATTGTGCTTGGTCATAAAATCAACGAAGAAGGGATTGAAGTGGACAAGGCCAAGGTGGAGTTGATTGCCAAGCTGCCCTATCCCACCAACGTGAAGGAGATCCGGAGCTTTTTGGGGCATGCTGGTTTTTATAGGCGATTTATCAAAGATTTTGCAAAAACAGCACAACCACTCACCAATCTGTTGAAGGAAGATGTCCCATTTGCCCTGACGGCCACCTGCAAAGAAGCTTTTGATTGCCTGAAGAACAGATTGGTGTCAGCTCCGATCGTCCAACCTCCTGACTGGACGAAACCATTTGAGCTTATGTGTGATGCCAGTGATTATGCTATAGGTGCTGTTTTGGGACAGAAAATTGGAAAAGCAATGCATGCCATCTATTATGCTTCCAAGACGTTAAATCCTGCCCAAGTTAATTACACCACTACAGAGAAGGAGTTGCTAGCAGTGGTATTTGGTTTTGACAAGTTCAGGCAATACTTGTTGGGTTCAAAGGTTGTGGTGTACACCGATCATGCTGCTCTAAAGCACCTTATACACAAGAGGGAATCAAAACCGAGGCTGACTCGATGGGTTTTACTGCTCCAGGAATTTGATTGGGAATTGAAAGATAAGAAAAGAGCCGAGAATACAGTAGCCGACCATTTGAGCAGGCTGATGCTGCCCGAAGATGAGGAACCAATCCAGGAGGAATTCCCAGGAGAACGTCTGTACTCCCTAAGTTCTTTAATAATAGGGAACAACAGAGAATTGCAGCAGTTGTAGAAGAACATCCAGATCCTTAGTACTCACACATGGTGAATTACTTAGTGGCAAATGTGTTGCCTCCTGATTTTTCCCATGGACAGAAAGAAAAGTTGATTCATGATAGCAGGCAGTATATTTGGGATGACCCAATTATGTGGCGATGTGGTCCAGATCAGATAATACGGCGTTGTGTACCAGATTGGGAGCAGGAAAGTATTCTCCAGCACTGCCACTCTTCAGCCAGTGGTGGTCATTTTGGACATAAAAGAACTGCCCGAAAAATAATGGAATGTGGTTTCTATTGGCCGACCTTGAATAGAGATTGTTATTTCTTCTGCCAGAGATGTGAACGATGCCAAAGATGGGGTGTTACTGCAAGCACCAGAGATGAGATGCCTCAGGTACCAATAAAAGTGTGTGAGATTTTTGATGTATGGGGCATGGATTTCATGGGGCCCTTCCCAATGTCAAATGGAAATATGTATATCTTGTTAGCTGTTGATTATGTATCCAAGTGGGTCGAGGCCAGAGCAACGCGAACCAATGATGCTCAGGTAGTAAAGAGGTTTTTGGAGTCTAATATATTTCCCCGATTTGGAGTTCCAAAGGCAATCATAAGTGATCAAGGGACTCACTTCTGCAACCGAACCATCTCAGCAATCATGCGGAAGTATGGAGTTCAACATAGGCTTGCGACTCCTTATCATCCACAATCTAATGGCCAAGACGAGATCTCCAATCGAGAGATAAAGAAGATCCTGGAGAAGACTGTTAACACATCCAGGAAAAATTGGAGTCAAAATTTGGAAGATGCATTATGGGCTTACAGGACAGCTTTCAAAACACCTATCGGAATGTCTCCATACCGACTTGTGTTTGGCAAGATGTGACATCTTCCTGTGGAGTTAGAGCATAAGTCCTATTGGGCCGTCCAGAAGATGAACATGGATGCCGCAGCAGCAGGAGAGGAAAGGCGGTATCAGCTGCAGGAGTTGGAAGAAATCAGGCTGGAAGCCTATGATTTGGCTAATTGGTACAAGGACCGGACAAAGATGAGACATGATAAGCTAATCCACCAGAAGGAATTTCGTGTGGGCCAATTGGTACTTTTGTTCAAGTCTAGAGTACGACTGTTCGGCACTGGCAAATTATCCAGCAAGTGGCATGGGCCTTTGGAGGTAGTAGCGGTCTGGCCAAATGGAGCGGTAGAGGTCCACGAATTAAAGTCTGGGAAGCAATACAAAGTTAATGGCCATCGATTGAAGCAATTCTACACCTCCGAACAGATTCAAACCGTGGAGGAAAGCTTTTTGGTTCGTTGTCCGAACCATGAGTATTAATTCTTTTAGCTTATGTTTTATTTTCTGTAATAAAAAAAAATTTAAAAAAAAAAACAAAAACCAAAAAAAAAAAAGAAAAAAGAAAAAAAAAGGTGTGATGGTTCTCGTGCCCTTTGCACGAAATTTGGTTGTATTGCAGGGTTTGAGAAGATCCAGCGAGACCTTGAGCATTTGAAAGAGGAGCAAGCAGCACTTGCAATACAAATGACTGAGGAATTTAGCTCCCTAAATGACCGCTTGGATCAATTGGTTGCTGGCTTTGCCGACTTCATGGAGAAGTTAGGCAAACATGTTTAGGATGAGAGGTAACTGAGGTGTTTCCCCTGTTTTGAATTTTAATTGCTTGGGGACAAGCAAATCTCTAAGTGTGGGGAGGTTTTATTTGTGTTTTTGTGTTTGTTTTTAAGTAGTTTTTTTTTTGTTTTGTGTTTGCCTGAGTCTCTACCTTGTGACTGAACTGGATCTGAAATATGCAACATAAGTGAGGTTTTACATGAAGTGTGCATGCTGATTTTTGAAGTGTTAAGTTGAAAAATCCTTTGCTAGCTAATCAAAATATGCATGTATTCCCTTTCTCTTAAGCCACTGTATTGAGCCTGAACGTTCTGTGAGAATCATTTGTTTGCCGGCCTGACTGTCAAGATGGTATGAATAGTGCATGGCGGAAGGATGGGGGACTTTCTTAGGATTAACCCTTTTTGGCTTAAATTCTGAACCTACCAGTTTATATCCTTAGAAGCCAAGTTGAAGCCTTAACTACAAGTTCGTTTGAAGTCACTAAAAGAGCCTAGCCAATTCGTGATTAAGCTTCTTTTTCACCCCCCAGTGTGTATGCTTTGCTGTAATGTTTAAGTATGTTTATTAAAGAAGGTGGCCTGTTCTGTATTGTGAAGTCATTTGAAAAGTATAAATGTGTACTGGAACTTGAAAAGAAGCTCTGAAAAAAAAAAAAAAACAATGAAAGAAAAATCCAATTTCTCAGTCCTGAAGTTTAAAAGCAAAAATGCATGAACTGAGAGGAATTAAGTGGAAAGAGCTGAATAAAGGGTTCTAGTCTTTATTATTGTGAGCTGTTTTGATTGAGAAGCAGGATATGCCATGAAGTAATGAAATTCTGAGAACAGGGCAGGTAACCAATTCCCCAGACAGAGACGGGGCAGTAATCTGGAAAAGAGTGCAGCAGTAATTGTTCTTTTTTGTTAAACACACTGGGTCTAATGTTTTTTTTACAGGTGGCTTAGAACCCTTAGGATCTGTCCAAGTGTTCGAACCCTAGCTTTACATTGCGTCCCATGATTTGAAGGTTGTTTCTTAACTGCCGTGTGTCTATTCCTCTTATACTGTGGCGATGGTCGGCTATCAAGCATGTATGATTCTGGCTAGACTAGGATTTAATTTTATCCTGAATTTTTTTCTTGTGAAAAAGTGAGGGTGTGAATTACAGACCATAGAGTGCAGTTGTGGGAGTTATTGCATATTTTGTGTTGGGCTTCTGAAGGATAGTTTTTGGAAAGTGTTAAATTGCGTGCACCTGAATGTAATACTGAATTTTGTGATGTGAGTAGGATCCAACAGAAGGAATGAGGCAGAAGTTTGTGTGTCAAGTCATAGAGTCAGTTTGTCTTTTATTATGTTCTTGTTCTTTGTGAGTCGTGTTGGCTGTTTTGTTTTTTTTTCTTTCCTTCGTAGAACTATTGTGGGATGCATGCTTAAGGGAGGAGCTGTGCTCTATTCTTCACTTCACACTTGAGGGCAAGTGTCATTCAAGTGTGGGGATATGATCTGACCAATTTTGGACTATTATTTTAGCATCTTTGAAGGCAGTTCTCACAGGCTTTTGCCCAAGGTTTTAGTGTTTTACGGCAGGTTTGGAGAACAGCCCAAATAAGGAGGAAAGACGCTAAAACAAGGATTTTGGAGTAAGAGATGTTCGGGTAGAATGTCACACGGGTTGTGGCCCAAAAAGAAGGAGAAAACTAAAGCCCAGTAGAGCAGCTAAAGTTCTAAAAGGTTTCAGAAATTACTGCAGTAAAATTTAAAAGCAGAAGCTCCAGAAGAATCTCCAGAAAATCAATCGGTTGTTTCCTTCATCTGAGTGATGTGCTGACTTTGTCAAAGATTGCTTTACTCCTTAACTGATGGGATATTTTTACTGAGAGATGATTATTTTCCTCTCTATAAATAGGGGTGCTCTCTAGGTAGAAGTCATTGAGATTTGCAATCAGTATTCATTTAGTTTCTCATTCTTTATTCACGTAGAGTTTTTTTTTTAGTTCTGATAGAGTTATAATTTCACGATACATTATTCTAGCAGTAGTTCTATTTTATTTGAGAGTTCCTTCCGGCAGGCTACCCATTGCCCAAACGGGAAGAGTCTCCAATAGCAATTTTCAGGAAAGTATCTCTTTTCCATATTCCATCCTTGCCTTCATTTCATGGCTGCTTTAATCTTATTTCGTGAGATATTTAATTCTATGAGTAGCTAAATTCTCTTATTCTAGTATTATGTGAGAAACCTTAACCATTGCATGTATGAAACCAAAGCATGAATTCCAGTCTAATTAACTAGTTCCATAATTGCCTGTGGTTATATGTCTAAAAACTAAGGTCGTATTAAGTCTGATCACCTTAATATAGATTTGGTAGGGCCAGTGAGTGGCACGACTACCGGCCGAGTAGTACAGGTTTAATTGGGTAGTAATCTCTTGAGCATCGTCGAGGGGGGTTACTGGTTTTGGGTTCTTCTTATTCTTAATGCTTCTAGCTTAGTTAATACGGTGATTGCGGGGACTCGCGGCCTGTTATTTCCTTGACTGTGGGCACTCACGGGGGTTATCAATTCATTAAGGGAGAATTGGATTATGATTGCGGGGACTCGCGGTAATCTATAACTGAAACGACATAGGATAATTAGACAGAAAAAGAGGTTTATGATTACATGCATATGGTTAAGGTGGATTGCATAATGCTAGGATATTCTTCTTAATTGATTCTTAATATATTTTGCATATTTGGTTTTCCTTGTTTCACATTTCTACAAATTCAAGGTCTCTAGGAAACACAAAAGGTGACTGCTAGTCAAGTTTGGTTAATTTGCATATTAATTGGAAATTGTGTTGAATTTGCCGTCTCTGTGGATCGACCCTGTACTCTGCTGTGCTACCTTTTATTTAGCTAAATTGGTGCCGGTTTTTAACAGTATTTTTACTGCATTTGATAATCCTACGACGGGTTTATCAATGAAAAAGTACATAAATACTTGCACATACAGAGATTTTATTACCAATTTATGTACATTATAACCTAATTTTGATTTCCAAAATCTTGTGGTATTTCCTATCACCCTATGTGCCAGCATAAATGCATATATAGATACTAAGAATATCACATGTGGATTCATGAAAAATTACTCATGCTCTCTATTTCTATTATCTGTCACGTGAGATTAGGGGTGTCAAACGGGCGGGTTAGGCGGGTATAGGGCGGGTATTAAATGGGTGTTAAGTTAATGGGTAATGGGTAGCTATGGGTACCCATAATACCCATTATACAAAAATGTAAGGCTTATTTAATAGTTTATTAATAAAAAAAAAAATTTAATTTTTTTAAAATTTCATTTTAATTTTTTTTAAAGTGAAATTTAATTCTTTGAATATATTCTAAAATTTGAAATATTAAATTTTATATACTTTTATATTTAATTGTATGTAATTTTTTTTGTCGAAACACAATTTTTAATTTTTTTTATATTTATATAAACCCGTGCATGCCCCGACACCGAAACTGGGCCCAAGGCCCGAAACTGGGCTCGTGCCAAAACTGGGCCCGAGGCCCAAAACTGATCCCGAGGTCCAAAACTGGGCCCGGGTTGAAACTGGGCCCGCCCCGAAATCGGTCAAAAACTGGGCCCGGCCCAAACCCAAACTCGGCCCTAAACCCGAACGAATTTTGAATTAGTATTATAAGTAGGTAATTTAAAAATATTATAAAAAAATAAATGGAACAAAAACGTAAAGTAATTATAGAACACGAAAAATAAAGAAAAAGAAAAAATAAGTTTGAAGAAAAAAAAATAAAATGAGCACACTAAAGTATGTGAGTTGTTGGTTTTTTTTTTTTTTTTTTTTTTTTTTTACTTTTAAGGGTAATTGTGGATGGGTATTAAATGGGCGGGTTTTAGGGTACCCAATGAGCTACCCTAAATCCGCCCATTACATATTTAGCCCAAGCCCACCCAACCCATTATTTTTTAAAGTAGGTTTTATTGGGTTAATACCCAATGGGTTTGGGCGATTTTTGGGTTAGTGGGTTTTTTTGCCACCCCTACGTGAGATGATGCAGTACTTATAAATCAATGAAAATTGTGTCATGTTTTTGTTAAAGCATAGGAATATAAGAAAACGAAAATATCGTAGTCCCTTCACGAGACCAATCTTTTCGTGGATCATGGTCTATGATACATTAGTCATGCAATTGCATAACTCGTTGCAGAGGCCATTATCACTTGAAGGAATGATCCCGTGAAGAGATTATAATCTTACCCATCATAGGCTATTATTTAATGACTAAATGACTCCATAACGAGATTATAGTATTTTCCTATATTAACGATCTACCAGGAGTATACATTATCATCAACCTAATATTGTCAAAAACACCAATTAAATTAGCTCGGGACAGGTGACTTTAATTGAATAATTAAATTGAAATTTGAAGATGACATTTAGGTATATAAAAGGGCTTACTTGCCACCTACAGTTATTTTTTTTTTTTTTTTTTCTCACCATCTTAGTCATCAAACAATCTAATGTGCGGCGTTTCCCCTAGTTTGATACTTGAAAAGTATATCAAACCTGTGGACTTTTTGTCTTACTACCCAAACTCCACATGAATATGAAGATTGAAGAACCTGGTTTCCAGATCATTACCATATCATTATATTTAAATTTTGGATGAATTACATTTATCTTTATGAACTTAAGGTATTACTCCGAAACCATCCATGTTATTTTAAAAATTACAAATAACTCTTTACATTTTTACCGGAAGGTAAACTCATGATGACCGCTATATTACCGCTATTAGAGCCGCTGAATTTTTTTTGTGTGTGTTTATGTCTCTGTTCTGATTCGAATTACCATAATACAGAAAATTATCTCATCACTTTTCCGGTCATGAGTTTTAGGTCCGGTATATGTCTAGTGAGTTCTTTGTAAATTTTAAAATAATAGAGAAGATTTCGTAGTTATATCCTAAGTTCAAAGAGGTGAATTTGATTCGCCCTTTAAATTTTAGTACTAGAAGTATAGGATTTTATATCATAAGTGTCTATGGTTTTCTTCCATTTTTAGCCTTTTGTCTAACAATAGTTTTCTTTCTCATATCTCTCATTTTGACGGGATAAGCAAATACCTTTTCTTTTTAATTTTTTCAATTTCACCTCCTTTTACAAAAGTTTTTCAATCTTAGATTATGTACAAAATTTTATTCAAACTGTTTTTACCTTCGTCATCAAATTTGTACACAGTTATATTTTCAGAAAGAAAAGGGCAAATTATGTTTATCTTCTCAAAATTTCATTAAACCACATTTACTTCCTCGACATCATTTACCTACATGAAAAAAGAAAAAGAAAAAAAAATCATTTTTTCGTACATTAAGGGGGTAATGCCGAAATGCGAGATAATGATAATTTCATGAAATTTTGAGGGAAAAAATATAATTTATCTAAAAAGCAAATGTCAATAATTTACTAGATCTGCTAACGATATTACTATTTATAAATCACCCGTCAATTATAGTGTCGATGGTTCACAATTTCCATAGATCTGCTCAAGCCTTTCCAATTAGTCGGACATATTATGCGATCGACAAGTACAATTTAGGAACGAGTCATTGTCTTATTAGTTGTGACGCATAGAGGGTGACATTGATGTTGAGGGTTCGATCCGACTTCTACCAATTCTGCATGTTAAGAGCACAGACTTGCAGGAGCAGGATTCTGCAGGAGGTTCCCTAACGCCGTTCTTTCCCTCCCCACAGCCTATGCCACCTATGTAATAAATAGGTAATAGTAACAATTTAAAAATAAAATAAAAATGAAAAAGACAAGTATAACTTTGAGTGTCGGACATTTTTTTTGGTTTGTTCTCGGTGGAGTTAGCTAGGGGCGGTGAGGATCTATTCTTCCCTTTACTAATAGAATATATCTCAATAATTCAAATTTTTTTGTGATTATGTAGGCATTCATATTGATTTGTGTAGCATAATGGATAATTATGGATAGAATTTAAGATTGACGAACCAAATTCAGGCCACGTAGCCGATATTTGTACAAGATTTAATAATTATAATTAGACTTTAACTACATTATACTTCTTATATTATCATCACTTTTGCAGTTTTACCTCTTTGTGTTTTAAAATTATACCATTTGAATGTGTTTGACATGCAAGAATGAGAATGAAAATTTATGGAATGATTAAGTGATTTTGAAAATTAAGATTTGTATGTTTGTTTTATATCAATAGGAGAGTGGATCTGATCACTTTAATTATTGGTAATATCACATCGGCGGCAATTTAAAGTTCCTTTAATCATCATTTCCCATATATGAAACGTCCCCTGTTCTCATTCACATTCATGTGCACCAAAGACACCATTTGTATCTCTTTTGAACAATTTTATTACTCTATATATTCTATTAGAAGTGCTTACTTTCAAGATTTATTTTTGTTCCAATATAAGAATCTATTTTTAATTTTATACATTTATTTAATATAATAATATGTGGTCTATAATTAATATATACTTATAAAGTAAGGACATTAGGAGAGTAAATGTTGTAGCAAATTAGCTATTTTAGGTTGAAAGAAGGGGGAATGAAAATAGAATAGAGGGCGAGAGACGCTGTATATTGAGAAGGTGAACACATACTTTGTAAACTCTTCTATTTTTTATTCCCCGCATATAATAACATAATGGGTAGTTCTGTGGAGTAGATCTGTTAAAATCGAACCATGTTAAATCTATGTGTTTTTCGTATCTGTTTCTTAATTTCACTGTGACGTTCTTATTGGTTTATTTCCCCAACAGGTGATTCAAAAATCTTGAGAATATTTTTCCTAACAAGTAGTAATTAACATCTTTTACTAAAAGTACGTAGTACGTACCATGAACGTTGTTAATAAGAATTAGATGCCAAGTAACGACTAAGTTAGTATTTGAGATTCGATGTCATAAATAATTAATTAAATATGATCTTATATATATATAATTTAGATGCTAAAGTGCTGTCCTCCAACTCAGCTCTCCATCAGAACCAACCTCGTCACCACAAAAAACCATGTTACGTTGAGGTTCATCCTGACTAGATGTGAACTCAGCGGGGACAAAATAATGAACCCTCCATCATCGTTATTACTTATTACTAGCTCCGTCATATTAAAAGAGTCCGGGATTATATTACTTGGTCTGTACTAAATAAGAGTTAATTGTAAATTATATATTATTATATTAATAAAAGTATGTTATGTAAATAAATTCAAATTAAATTATTTTAGTGGAACATTTAAAAAATTTTTTTATGTGGGACCGAGAGAGTATCGAAAACCATGATACCATGGATCTAAACAAACGTTTGATTGACTAATTGTTGCCCAAATATGTGCCAAAATTTTGTCCTGAGTGTATTATAATTATACAAATTAAAAGGTGACAAAGAAACTCAAGAAAGTTCATCCTCTTAATCAATCAAGTTTGTGTGTACATTTCTTGTCCAAGAATATTCTAACGTGCTAGGAATTTCTTATATAAACTATTAAGTGTTGCAATTCGACATCAGTCTTCCTTCATTAATTTCAGAGGAAATTAATAAAAGATTGAAGATGGGCAGTTTTGCTGAAAAGAATAAGCCTGTTATTGTCATGGTAATGTTGCAGTTCCTCTATGGAGCAATCATTCTGTTCACTAGGGCTTCTCTTGTTCAAGGGATGAGTCCCCGAGTTTTCGTGGTTTATCGACAAGCCCTTGGGTTCTTGCTAATCGCTCCTTTAGCTTTCGCCAACTCAAGGTAGTAAATTATTGATACCTTAAATTTTCGTTACCCCCTTATGGGTTACGAAATACGTGCTTTATATGTTTGTTTATTTATTATTATGTGCAGGAAAGGAACCGGCAAAAGTTCTTTGACGTTGAAGAATTTCAGTTTCATATTTTTAATCTCCCTCATTGGGTAAGTTACTAATTTTTTTTTTTTTCCTTCTTCTAATGATTATTGAACAACTTTCCCTTCAAATTTGATGAATTTATTTCTTTTTTTTCTGCATATTTTAATTTTTCAGGGTAACAATCAACCAGAATATCAATTTTGAGGGCCTATATTTAGCCTCGTCTTCCATTGCTAGTGCAATGGGAAATATCCTTCCTGCAATTACTTTTGTAATGGCGTACATTTTCGGGTAAATTAATCCCTCCAAAATGGCGAGATATATGATCTATATAACTGACCCCGATATATCGATAATTTTTTGTGTTGATATTGACCTGCAGATTAGAGAGAATAAACTTCGGAAGCTTGAGAAGCGTAGCGAAAATCGTAGGAACAATTGTTTGTGTCACGGGGGCAGTAGGCATGGCGTTGCTTAAAGGGCCAAAGCTGCTTAACGTGGAATTCAATAATTTCAATTCAAAACATATGTTGTTTAGGAAGGGAGGTGAGACTTGGTTGCTTGGTTGTTTACTCCTCTTCGCAAGCAATTTTTGCTGGTCAATTTGGCTAGTTTTGCAGGTACTATAAGTATAATTTTGTACATTTTAATCGGGATTTAGGTGAATTGACCAGTAAGAAAAAAGAGTCATGTTTCTAACATTGTTGATGCAAATAGGTCCCGGTGTCTAAGTGCTATCCTGACCATACATCTCTGACAGCATGGATGTGCTTCTTGGCCTCGATTCAATCTGGAGTTGTGGCTTTCTTCTTAGAGAAAGATTTAGATGCTTGGAAAATCCATTCCGGCCTTGAACTTGGATGTCTATTATTCGCTGTAAGTCATTTTTGTTAATGCAAAAACATTGTCCCTGTTCGCTTTCATTTTTTTTTTTTTTTTTGTGTTCTGGTTTTGTTTTTAGTTTTTAAAGTAAATTTAATGTATTATATTATATTTTTTCATCATTTTCAATACAACTTTTACTATTTAATCAATTTACATTTTTTTATATTTATAATATACTTTTTACCTTAAAAAATTCTTTTTAATAAATATGTTTTCATAAATAACTCATAACGAAGCGGCTTGAATTCATTTCTCAGGCTGCAGGAGCAGCAATTTCATTCGTTGCTCAATCTTGGTGCATTTCGAAACGAGGTCCGCTTTTTTCCGCCATGTTCAGCCCTTTATGCACAATCATTGTGACCCTTTTCGCATCTACATTCGTTCACGAAGAGATATACTTGGGAAGGTATGATGATGAACATCTTGATTCTGATGAAATACTCTTTCATTCTCACTAAAAAAAGTCGTGTTAATTTCTATTACTGTTTTCAACCATCAAAATGTGACTTTTCTTTTTTCAATCTCAGCTTGATAGGTGCAATTGGTGTCATATTTGGACTCTATGTTGTGCTGTGGGGGAAAGCTAAAGATGATGATAATCAAGAGATTGAAACAGAGACGAAGGAAGAGGAGCAAAAGATGTTCATTAATAATGACGAATCCTTAGATAAAACAAGCTGCAGAATCGATCTGGAGGAGCCCCTCTTGTCCAAACAAACGACAGTAGACGTCAAAGATGATGAGAAAAATTAGAATTAATTATCAGGGATTAATTGAGATTCATAAGGTTAAAGAATATATGTAGAGATTCAATCGTTTAAGTTTTGATGCCAATTCCTTATAGGCGCACAAATGTCATGTGGAAAAGGTTTTGCAAATCGAAAAGATTTTTCTACTTGTGTTGATGTGAATTGTCAAAATCTACGATAAAAAATGTCAAAGAACACTAATGTGGTGTTCGTTTGCTCGCTTTTTTTTTTTTTTTTTTTCTTTAAGAGGAAAATGATCAGAAATTGTAATAGTGGCCCTGAAAATCACCAACCTCAGAGAAGTGCTCCAGATACACTCAGTAGAAGGGCATGTAGTCCCAAACTTATGTAGAATATGCGCACTTACATTTTTTGCTCTTTTTCCCAATAGATCCCCACACAGTCAGCTTCCTTGAGCCGATGCGCCACTTCCCTACCAAATCCATCGCCCCCGGTGCACAAACTCCATCGCCACTTGCTCGCTTGAATGACCCTAAAATTTTGATTGAATCACCAAGCAAGTGAGCAGTACTCAACTTATTAGGACTGGTTTTAGAATTATAAAGAACTTTACTGAACTTATCAGATCAATTATTCTCTTAAATTGAAAGTAACAAATAAGATTTTGTATGGTATCACTTTTATAGTTTGAAAGTGACACTCTTGTAGCTTGAGAATATCACTCTCAAGTTACGCGAGTATCACTGCTACCAAAAGAGAAAAGAACAACCATGCTGTAGAAATGTGTGAGTTAATGACGCACTGTCTCATATATGAATTGCATTACATAGATAAATCTGTTCCACACGAGTTTTAATGGAAAAGGAAAACAAGCCAAACATTCTTTGTCCAATCAATCAAGATGTATATGTCATTTTCTCCAACCACCATTTGGATTTGATCAAGACACCAAGAGAAAACGTTTTCAAGATCAATAACAAGCTGTTTTATTAGGGTTGGACTTACCATTATTTTCAACCTTAACATTCTCTTAGGCTGAACCATGAACCTCTTTCCGGGAACTCATACTCTTTTGGGCTTTTATTTGGACTTTTTTCCTTTGGGTTTTTTAAGGAATTCCTTAAACCTTTGGATTTAGTCTACTTAACATAAACAATTGGGCTTTCACTTTTAATTTGAAGTCTTGGACCATAGCTGAAGTGAAAACCCCTTTGATAAACTCTGTACCTTTCTTTATTTAGCCCTTTGACTTTATCTTTAGTTTTGTTGGAGCACACATTGGATATTGACTGAAATGCTCAAAATTTGACTGAGAATTTGCGCATCACTTGTCATTTTACTTCTTGATATATTATTACAATCTTCCAAGCACATTTTTACTCTAGATTTTGGATATTGGAATAATGAGACTAATGAGTTCCATATGTTGGTGAGAGGGACATAAACCAGATAAAACTGTATTATCTTATGATAAGATTTTTGATCCACAGAAATATTGAATACTCTCTCCGTTTCATGTTTCATTTGAAAAGATCGCTTTCACACATGTACAACTTATTATGAATGTCAATGTACAATACTTAAAATAGCTAATTTGACACTATATGTTTAATTTGGTCCTCATCCCCAAAGTGAAGAGCCCAAGAAGCATCACTCAATTCAGACCTATTAACCTATGTAACGTCATCTACAAACTTATCTCAAAATGCTTAGCAAATAGGCTTCGGCCTCTCTTGGAAGAGGTCATCTCCCCGTCAGAGTGCTTTTGTCTCGGTAGGCTCATCACTGACAATGTCCCTCTAGCTCACAAGTTCCACCACCACATCAACACAAAGAAGACTGGTAGGAGAGGAGCCATGTCCATCAAGCTCGACATGAGCAAAGCCTTTGACAGGGTCGAGTGAACTTTCCTCACCCAGGTCCTAGCACGGATGGGGGTTCCACCCTAGCTTCGTGCGTATGATCTCCAACTGCATCTCAAGCGTTTACTTCACGTTCTTACTAAATAGGTTCTCATTTGGTGATCTACAGCCAAAGAGCGCCCTACGTCAGCGAGACCCCCTCTCCCCCTACCTCTTCATCATCTGTGGGGAAGCTCTCTCTCTCTCTAGCACTGCAAGCAAGCGAAAGCCAGGGCAAGATCAAGGGCCTCAGAGTATGTCGGGAAGCCCCTGCCATCTAGCACATTTTCTTCGCTGATGACACCCTATTCATTGGCTAGGCTAGCAGACAGGAAGCCAGCACGTTCGCCACGCTGCTCAATAACTATGAACTAGTATCAGGGACTATGAGAAGAGTTCCATATGCTTCAGCCCGAACACACCTTGGGGGACGAGGCCGGATGTCATAGCCATCCTTCGTATGGCAGAGGTCATCAACCATGACAAGTATTTAGGGCTTCCCACAACATTTGGCCAATCCAAGAAAGAGATGCTAAACACTATCAAGGACAATGTCAACGCTTGGACAACTGGGGCTCCAAACACCTGTCTAGCGGCGGGAGGGAGGTACTCATAAAGGCGGTAATCCAGGCCATCTCCACATATGCGATGTCTTGCTTCAAGTTGCCAAAGGGCCTAACAAACGAGCTGCACTCCATGAAGGCCCACTTTTGGTGGGGGGCATGAAGGAGAAACACAAAATCCACTGGAAGAAGTTGGCCCACCTATGTGCCCGTAAGGCAGTAGGAGGGCTCGGTTTCAAGGATCTCGAGCTCTTCAACATGGCGATGCTAGGGAAGAAAGCTTGGCGCCTCCTGACATCACCAAACACCACCCTAGCCTAGGTCCTACGGGCTCGATACCACCCAGGTAGAACATTTCTGGAAACCACATCAGGGCGCCAACCATCCTACGCATGGCAATCCATCCTCCAGGGGCAGCAGGTACTCCAACTTGGCCTCCAATGTAGAACAGGGAATGGGCGAACCACAAGGATGCTCCAGGACCCCTGGACCGCCCACCCTTTCTAGCTCGCCAATCAACATAGTCTATCACAGCTCGTTCTGCACCCAGATACCACAGTAGAAGAGCACACACATAGCTGGAAAAAGGACCTCATCTGCCGCATGCACCTTCATAAACAGGGGGCGGTAGAAATACTCCACACTCCCCTACCCTACCACACGGCAAATGATGCCTGGATATGGATAGATTGAGCTTTGGCCTCATTATTCAGGATATACGCCAACTAATGCATTCGATAGGCCTGCAGACACTCACATGGATCCAATGCCCCCGTAATAGGGTAGCCCACGCACTCTCACAATACGGCAAAGCCAACAGGCTTGCCCTCACCCATTGGAACACAGTTCCAGACTTTGTAACCACTCTTTTTCCCACATAAGGAAATACAATGAACGCAGTTTGCCCTCAAAAAAAAAAAAAAAAGGAAAAAAAGAAACCAAATAAAATTATAAAATTGAGGGTCCATTGATGTCGTTAGCATGGATATCCATTAATTAATTCAGCTACAATAATTGAGGGTACAAATTAATTCACCGAACACTAAATTTGGTATAATTTTTAATAGAGGACCAATTCAAGCTGAAAAATGAAATTAAGGAACAAATAGTGTGATTTACCGATTAATCTAATACTTCTTCCGTTCTACTAGAAAGTATGTGGTATAACTGTTTATGGGTCACAATTTACAATTCAAAAGTAGACTATTCTAATAAAACAGATGGAGTATTAATTATTATAAAAGGTTAAATCACTCATTTAGTCTCTTAACTTGAGCTGTTGTCTCCATTTGGTCCCTTAACTTGAAAACATTTTATTTTCATCCATTAACCGAGACCAAATTTCGACAATATTTGAATTACTTTTGGGTAATCCGTGAGTTTCACACACATTAATAGGAGCAACAAATGAAAAAATAAATGTAAATCACTCTGTTCACTACTTAATTTAATTTGAAATAACTCATGTGTTAGTCGAAATTAACTCAAATATTTTCAAAATATGGGTCCCAGGTCATTTTGAAACTACTTTTCAAGTTAAAGAATGAAAATGAAACAATTTGAAATTAACGGATCAGAAGGAGACAACTTGTCAAGTTAATTAAAGGACCAATGGAATGATTTAATCCGAAATGCTGCAAGAATGTGGGAACATGCAACTATGGTTTATTCTACAATAATGTTATTTGCCATGTTCCATGAATTAATATTATTCAGGATAAAATCCCAAATGCTATGCTCCAACTCAGATCCCCATCAGAGTCTCCACTTTATCTTCAGTCTGCAAAAAAAAAAATCATGCTTACACTGAGGGTAATGAAGCTTCCATCATCATTATTATTTTGCAAAAGGAAAGCATGGATCTATAGATACGAGTCCCGTGGTATAATCATTTCAAAGGAAAACGAAGAAAATGGACAGTCTTGAAAATCATAAGCCTCTTATTTTCATGGTAAGTTTGCAGTTTCTCTATGTAGCAATCACTCTATTCACTACAGCTTCTCTATTGCAAGGGATGAGTCCCCGAATTTTCGTGGTTTATCGACAAGGCCTCGCTTTCTTGCTTATTTCTTCCGTAGCTTTTCTCAAATCAAGGTAAACTACTCATCATCACAAAAATATTTGTGTAAAATGCCAGGTACAAATGTGGTAGGACCGTCGTTAGCCCTATCAAATACAGTAAAAGTACTGTATAAACCTGCAAACAATAGCTATAAGTAGCACAATGATGACAGGGTCGATCCCACAGGGAACGGACTGCTTAAAATCACAGAACCTATTAACTCCAAACTATTTTGGTTTGCAACCACCTTAGTTTGCTCAGAGAGACTTTTCAAAAGGTTAATGAAAAATAAATAACAAACTTAAATTATGAAAAAGAATTTAATCAATGAAATAAAGTATTCTAGCAATATGTAAATCACAATAATCACGTGCATGTTAATCATCAACTCAATAATATATTAAATAGCATGTCATCAATCAGTTATAGTTTACCGTGAATCCGCATCAGACATAACCCAATCTCCCCTTACTTTATCGACAATTAACGTGAATCCGCACAGACATAATTGCTACTCTAATTAACAAGGAACAGGCCGTAAGACATCGACACCTATTAACCAAGTTAGCAGCCTTAAGATCTAGGGAAACCCGATTTTAGTTATTCTTATTGAATTAACATCTAAGAATTACTAACCCCTTATTCTCTATTACCTGAAAGTAACTTTGCCACTAATTAATCTTGCCCAATAAATATTATGTTATTTAACTGGGAATTAATTGGCTCTACCTAATTCAACTAAAGTGATCAGTCTTAATTAAATATCAGTAATCAAAGTTATGAGCAGAGAATAAGAAGGAACACATGCAATTTAATTTAAGCACAATTCGGTTTCATAACATGCCCGGATTAATTGCGATTACATTATGCCGGAATAAATAATTTAGCTACTCATAATTAAACTAACTACGCACATAATTATTATATGATTCATACTGAAAATAAATAAGAAAGAAATACTTGAATTACGATCTGAAAAATAGTCTCAGAGTATGCGACCTCCCGTTTGGGCAAACGGGACCTCCTCCTGGCAGAATTTCTCAAATCGCGAAAAACGAAACCTACAGCTATTTCCTTGTACTATCTATGAAAATATGGAATAATATGCTACTGTCCAGAACATGTCTGTTCTCTCCCTTCTATCCCTATAAATAGGTGTAGAATGGAGAGAAGAGCTAATAGTAAACTACTAAAATTCTGTTCCATGTAGAATACTACCAAAAATAATTTTCAAAATAAAGAAGGATAAATAAATTAGGCAACAGCCCAAGCGCAGCATCCATGCTGATAAGAATCCAGATTCCATTCCAATTCCTTCCTGCGGTTTATCACTTAATTAGGCAATGGCCTATTTTCTTCATTGGGTTTTCTTCAATTTCTTTGGGCTACTTGTTCCTCTTGCATTTGGGCTCCTTCAACTTTGGCCCACTTGTTCCTTTTGCATGCATGAAATGAATAATTCCTCTCTTCATTGCTTCTTTGGGCTGGATTGCTCTTTTCTTCCTCTTTTTGCATCTGCTTTCTCTAATTATTCTTCTTTCTAAAACCTGCATTTATCTTACAAAACTTGCACATACCCGTGAGATTTGCCACAATTATGCTCTAAAATTCAGCAGCTAAAGGACACCTATCAAAATGTCAAATTATTTTTCTTCTCAACTTTTTGGTATTTAATGCAGGAAAGGGACAAGTAAAAGTTGTTTAAGGTTGAAGAGTTTCAGTTTGATATTTTTGATCTCCCTCTTTGCGTGAGTTTGTTCTTCTTATGTGAGTTGATCTCCTTAATTTCTCACAGATGCGGTTCAACGATTGATGTTTGATGCCTAATTAACCGTCAATCATCTTAGATTCAACAATCTTTTAGAAGAATTTCCTAATTTTCCAAGAATCATTCTCATAGTAAACTTCTGCTACGTCACAAATTGTTTGTGCATATGTTTTCAGGGTAACAATTAACCAGAATCTGTATTATGAGGGCCTGTACTTGACCTCGTCTTCCATTGCTAGTGCAACTGGAAATATCACTCCTGCGGTTACTTTTGTAATGGCATACATTGTCGGGTAATCCCTCCAAACTTCAAGAATACCTTTGGATATTCATGATAAACAGGGTTTTAAAAATGGCGCGATTCATATAATCAACCCCACGTAATGAGATAAAACTGTACATGTAGGTTAGAGAAAATAAGCATAAGAAGCTTGAGAAGCGTTGCGAAAATCATAGGAACAATTGTATGCGTCACGGGAGCCATAAGCATGGCGTTGCTCAAAGGGCCAAAGCTACTTAATAACATGGAATTCAATTTCAATCCAACACATATGTTGTTTAGGAAGGGAAGTAAGAATGAGACTTGGTTGCTTGGCTGCTTACTCCTCTTTGGAAGCAATTTTAGTTGGTCAATTTGGCTGCTTTTGCAGGTAGTAACTATAGTAAACCTTGAACAATAATTTCAACCACCACGTGTTACGCCATCGAGGTGGTGGTCTCATTTTTTAAGAGTCGTGTTTCAAATACAGGTTCCAGCATCGAAGTGCTATCCTGATCATACATCTCTGACAGCTTTGACGTGCTTCCTGGCCTCTATTCAATCTGGAGTTGTGGCTTTCTTAATTGAGAAAGACTTAGATGCTTGGAAGATACATTCGGGTCTTGAACTCGGATGTCTATTATTTGGTGTAAGTCATTTTTTGTTAAATCAAAAACAATATTGAATCCTTTTCTAGGGCTGAAATTAATGCTGTGCGCTCTTCGCAGGGTGCAGGATCGGCAATTTCATTCTTTGTACAATCTTGATGCATTTCAAAACGAGGTCCAGTTTTCTCTGCCATTTTTAACCCTTTATGCACAGTCATTGTGACCCTTTTTGCCTCTACGTTATTTCACGAAGAGATGTACTTGGGAAGGTAATATTATTAATTTGCAATGCTTCATTAATTTCAAAGTACTCTTTCCGTCCCATTAAATAAAGTCAAGTTTCAGATTATTCGTCTATTTCAGCGAAACGAGGAATTACTAATTAAATATTTGTTTCGTTTCATCTCAGCTTGATAGGCGCAATAGGGGTGATATTTGGGCTCTATGTTGTCCAATGGGGGAAAGCTAAAGATCATCAAGAGCCTGAAACAGAAAAGAAGGCAGAGGAGGAAAATATGTTCATTAATAATGATGAATCCTTGGACAAAACAAGCTGCGGAATCCATCTGGAGGATTCCCTTTTGTCCAAACAAACGACAATAGCCCTCAAAAGATGATGACAAAAATCAGCTTATCATGTATTTGTATTGAGTTTTTTGTGTATCAATGTTAGCTAGCTCTTAATGTAACCGCATTATGAGTTTAGTTGTTGAACTATTCACTTATTAAGTTTAACCTCTGATATATCGCGGTTATGAGTTTATCTTTTGAAGTACTGCGTATCGAGTTTAGCTTCTGTATATCACATATCAAATTTGTGTATTGAGTTTAGCCTATAATGTATCACGATTACATTAAAACAATAAATATGACCTATATAGAAAGAAAACACGTATATCAAATTTAATGGTTAAAGTATAGTGTTGGACCGTCAGACCATCCAATATGAACTTCCTCTTACAATATTCTTTCAAGCATATTTTTACTGTAGATTAGGAAATTAAAATAACGTAACTATAACGGGTTCTGATGGTGAGAGAGACATGACCCAAATAAATTTTTTTTTCAAAAGAACAAAAAAAACCAAATAAAATTATCTTATGATTAGATTATTTTGCTGCTCCTCGTCCTACATCGAATTCGTATGAAACAAATGACCGGTTTATAAATCAAAAACTTGTACGTCACTAGTAATTTGATATAACCATTTGGTTTCGCTAAGACAAAAGCTCAAAGAGTTATCATCTACAAATAGGAGAGTTATATTAAGTACAAACCGAAGCATTCAAGATCTAAAGGCTTCTTCTTTAGTTTCAATAGTAAATTTAATATATTATAATTATTTTTCACTATTTTTATTATAATTTTTTACTATTTACTTATATTTTTTTATATTTTTTAATACACTTTTTATATTATAAAACTATTTTCTAAAAGCATGTTTTCAAAACCGTTTTTAAAATCATCATAAAGAATATATACCCCCTTAAGTCGTACGTGCTGATCAGCTCTAGAATCCACCGCACCAAGTGCCACCGGTGGGGAAAGGATCCTCTATCCCAAAATTCTTTGGGATAGTTGTGTTCCACTCAATTTTAACCACAAATTCAGGGGTTGTGATGGGATGGATTGAAATTTTATTTTTACCTTTTAGAATGTATTAAATTTTTAGTGGGATAAGAGTGAGACAAATTTTTTTTAGGATTGAAGATCCTTAGCCCCACGTGCGGGCCAAAAAAAAAAGTTTTGGGTCTTTGGAGGGTGATATTGTAACATCTCGTCCCACATCAAATTCATATGAAACGAAACAAAGGTGCAGATCAGAGAGCAAACCTAGTAAGAGAAAATGTCATAAATAATTTTAAGTATAAATATAATAGTAATATATAAAAATATTACAGTCAATAACAAAGATATTGTAAAATTGTGTGTTGGATCACAGTTTTTTTTTATCAACCTAAGTTTAACCAAATTTATTTTTGAATAAAACCAAACCAATTATGTTGGTAAGTAATTAGTCAACACGGTGTATCTGAATTTGACAACACTGCTCCTCAGTCCTTAACCACAAATAAGACACAAAAATTCGACTAGAAAATCAAAGAGGGATTAAATAGCATCACAGGACAGTTAAACCGTAATTAACTGTCACTTTTTTTTTTTTTTTTGAGGTAAGTCATTAATTGTCACTTATTTGTTAATAATTGTGCAAATTTCTAAATTAAAATGGCAGTTATAGTAAAACAAAAGAAGTAGATTATATTAAGGTGTGGAAAGAGGAAATGATATATAAGCATAACTCTTTTATTAGGAAAAAGTTATATTTTTTTGAAACAAGCTATTCTATCAAAATGGAGGAAGGGAGAGACAAAATAAAAAAAAATAGAGGTTCCCCAATGTCACATCCGCCCAGATCGGGGAAGCACTAGCTGCTTAGGAGGCCCTGATACAGACAACCCAGCTCCATATCAGGCCGGACGGAGTTGTAGGGGATACACAACTCATCACCCGAGCAGGTAACTGACCCAACGAAGACATATCACCTTTCGGGCTGATTATCCAAGACATCTGGCAACTACTGGGGGGGGGGGGGGGCCTAGGATTTACCGCGCTAACATGAGTACGGAGGACCCAAAATATAGTGGCCCACACACTAGCACAACACGACAAAGCCAACAAGCTTGGCTATACCCTCTGAAGCTCAGTTTCACCTTTTATAACATCATCTCTTGCTTCGACAAGCTAATAAAAGAACACAATTTTGCCTCAAAAGAAAAGAAAAGAGCTATCTTGAGTTTAAGTAAGATACAAGTAGAATTAATTCAGGTGGGATTCGTTAGACTTTTAAGAGTCGACGAAGGGATCTTTTGTTTCTTTTCTTTCTTTGTTATGGGAGCAATACACCAAAAGTTAAAGGTGATAATTCGTATGTTCAGTGGCGGATTTAGGTTAGGGTTCTGGGGGCACGTGCCTCCACCCTAAATCCCTTGATATAGCTATAAACAAATTTTGAAATGTTTTTTTTATTTAATGTTTACATTATATGTGCCCCCCAAACCTTAAAAAACAAAGAAGCCATTAATATTAGTTCAAATAGTAGAAAAGAAAGAAAGAAATAGAGAGAATACTTGTATGGTATAAAATTTGTTTTAAATTAATGTATTGTTTTTTGAAAATATAAACATATGTAGTAAAATTTATTAGAATACATATTTAATTTATATTTATTATTATGTGTTGTAAATATAAATGTACCTCAACTAAACTATTTTTCTAACTCTGCCACTACGTGTCTTGTCTAAGTTGAAGGCTCAAATTCACAAGTCAAAACTCATCTACTCCAAGACAACCCATTTAATCATTCATATAAAAATTTTTAATCTGAACTTGCATAACATGTAACACATCTAATGATCTAATTAGCTTGAACACTATCCAATTAATTACACCATTTATTTTGTCAACCTAAATAACTTATATATTTAACTGAGTTGTATGGGTTAACGATAACCTATATAACAAGTTTAACCCGTATAATACTGATGTGACGCAAAAAATACACTTCAGGAGATGCTTCTGGCGGCCCAATAAAGCTCCTCGGAAAGCAAAGGCCCAACTCGGATGGAGCTTCACTGCGAAGAAGAACAAACGAGCTGGAGATCGGTCTGGGCGATTCAGATCGGCAAGGTTGATGAAGAAAATGTAATCCGCACTGTTCCTATGACAATTTCAGATGATAAAGGAAGGAAGCGGGGCTTTCCCCCCCTGTATAAGCTCCGACGGTCAAGTCAGCAACATGTAAGCAGAAAATGATATTGACCAAGAGCTTAAGAGAAATTGCACCAAGGATCACTTACCTCAAATGAGTCTGGTGACTAAGTATTTATAGGCTCACTTTGACATATCCGTTGTGCTGTGATGAGCTGTATGATATGTCCGTTGTGCCATTATCACCTGCACTTTCACCTACTCTCCTTTTTATGATGACTTTAACGTTCTTGAAATAACGGCTCTAATTTAGCTCATTTGTCATTATTGCTCCTGCATATATTAGATTCATGGCCCTACTGTCATGTCAATGATACCGTTATACCGACCTGACCTAAGCTTTACTGACCTAAGATCTGCTGACCTAAGATTTGCCTGATCTAAGCTCTGTCGACCTAAGCTTCCCGGGTTTGGTTATCTTGTTTACCGACCTAAGCCTGACCTTGACTATCTCCTTAGATCTGTTTAATGCCGACCTAAGCCTGACCTGGGGCTTTTTGTACCTAAACTTTCCTTGTCTTGATTGGGCCAAGCCCAATGACTTTAGCTATTTTTATGCACATCAACAAGCCCCCCAGTATCATGTTTTACTTGACTTAAGCTAAAACATGATACTTGGCCCCAGATAAACGATTAGGTATTGAAATCTAGACTATAATTACCGACCTAACATGAATTTTACCAACCTATTGCTATCTGAAAGGCTGAACTAACAAAGAGCACTACCCCATGCCTGCAAGACCGACCTAGCAATGCTTCCAATGACAACAGAAAGACTTGCGTAATTGCATACCTCCGCATCTCGACCTAAGGGTTTGACCCAATATCCTACGAGACTATTCTAATGACTTGTCCCGGCCAAATGCCTAGCCCTGCCTATGTTTGCCCCAGCTAACTGCTTAGCCCTTCTTTATGTTTGTCCCAACTAATTGCTTGGCCCTTCATATGTATGTCACAGCTAACTACTTATCCCTACCCATGTTTATCCCAGCCAATGTATTGGCCCTGCTCATGAAACATTGTTTTGCCTGTTTAACATTATAACGAAGAGAAGCCATCCCATACATGATAGAAAATGTAAAGAGCATATGCATAACTGAAGCTATAGATTGAAAGTGGTTTAAACCAGGCCATCTAAGGTACCCATGGTAAGGTGATCACATGATTTCTGTAAGTAGTAGCTGGCCAGCTATCATGTTTACTGGTATGCTCAACTATCCTGTGAGTATAACATTGTGGTTACCAAATTTAACATGGTGACTGGTATGTTCAGCTATCATGATGGTTGTCACAATAATTTGAAAGCGGTTCCAAACCGTGTCTTTCACTATGCTTACTGAATAATGAAAACAATACTGTGAAAGCGGTTCCCAACCGTGTCTTTCGCAATGCATACTGAATAATGAATATAGTAACTTAAGCATCTAAGATATTTTATTGTCCTATAGACCGTACCTAATGGTCTCCAAGACCTACCAACGGTGTCTGACCTGACTTTATGACTTGAATGCGTGTCCCGGGGTCGTCCCCCAGATCATCAACTGATGGGGGGGCTACCCTCCAGGTCGTCCACTGATGGGGTCTGCCCTCTAGGTCGTCCACTGCTCCAGGTCGTCCACTGATGGGGGCTACCCTCCAGGTCGTCCACTGATGGGGTCTGCCCTCTAGGTCGTCCACTGCTCCAGGTCGTCCACTGGTGGGGTCTGCCTTTTAGGTCGTCCACTGCTCCAGGTCGTCCACTGGTGGGGGTCTGCCTTTTAGGTCATCCACTGCTCCAGGTCATCCACTGGTGGGGGTCTGCCTTTTAGGTCATCCACTGCTCCAGGTCGTCCACTGGTGGGGGTCTGCCTTTTAGGTCATCCACTGCTCCAGGTCGTCCACTGGTGGGGGTCTGCCTTTTAGGTCATTCACTGCTCCAGGTCGTCCACTGGTGGGGGTCTGCGTTTTAGGTCGTCAACTGCTCCAGGTCGTCCACTGGTGGGGTTCTGCCTTTTAGGTCATCCACTGCTCCAGGTCGTCCACTGGTGGGGGTCTGCCTTTTAGGTCATCCACTGATGGGGGTCAGCCTTCTAGGTCATCCACTGATGGGTCATCCTCCAATCCTTATTTCTCACTCCGTAAATTAATATATTTGACCTGTACTCTATATGCAAAAATTTTGGGACCTAGAATGTCTTCCTGATTTGCCATTCCTCCATTTCTCAACATTCATGCACAACAAAGAACAAGAAATGCAACAAGAGTTAAAGTATACAATCAAGACATATTTTAATTGTTTCAAGAGCTGCCTTTTGAAGCGTGCTCCTTCTAGAATGTTAACAACCAAATATATGCACATAGTATGCTGCTTGGAAGCGGTTCAAAAACCAGGCCTTCCCAGATGTACATGGTATGATATCGATTCATTGATGCCAACCAAATTTATATTTCTATATGTCGGTTGATGAAATCAAATGTCCCAAAAACTGTACCTAATTGGAGAATTATTTCCTTAGTGCAAACCGCTATTCTGGAAGAAGAAGCATCCGTTCCCGAACGTCTTGCGTCATGATTTCAACAAATTTCTTTGATTGTGAAGAAAATTTGATGAAGAAAATCGATCAAATCGTCCCCACAGACGGCGCCAGTTGATGTGACGCAAAAAATACACTTCAGGAGATGCTTCTGGCGGCCCAATAAAGCTCCTCGGAAAGCAAAGGCCCAACTCGGATGGAGCTTCACTGCGAAGAAGAACAAACGAGTTGGAGACCGGTCTGGGCGATTCAGATCGGCAAGGTTGATGAAGAAAATGTAATCCGCACTGTTCCGATGACAATTTCAGATGATAAAGGAAGGAAGCGGGGCTTTTCCCCCTGTATAAGCTCCGACGGTCAAGTCAGCAACATGTAAGCAGAAAATGATATTGACCAAGAGTTTAAGAGAAATTGCACCAAGGATCACTTACCTCAAATGAGACTGGTGACTAAGTATTTATAGGCTCACTTTGACATATCCGTTGTGCTGTGATGAGCTGTATGATATGTCCGTTGTGCCATTATCACCTGCACTTTCACCTACTCTCCTTTTTATGATGACTTTAACGTTCTTGAAATAACGGCTCTAATTTGGCTCCTTTGTCATTATTGCTCCTGCATATATTAGATTCATGGCCCTACTGTCATGTCAATGATACCGTTATACCGACCTGACCTAAGCTTTACTGACCTAAGATCTGCTGACCTAAGATTTGCCTGATCTAAGCTCTGCCGACCTAAGCTTCCCGGGTTTGGTTATCTTGTTTACCGACCTAAGCCTGACCTTGACTATCTCCTTAGATCTGTTTAATGCCGACCTAAGCCTGACCTGGGGCTTTTTGTACCTAAACTTTCCTTGTCTTGATTGGGCCAACCCCAATGACTTTAGCTATTTTTATGCACATCAAATACAATATTAAAATTTTAAGTTATATCCAAATAAATAAATTTAACTTTAAAGGAATATTATTAATTTTATAAATTACAAGTTCACTAACAATTCGACTAAAATTAGTTTAAATTATTTATGAAAATTTTTTATTTTTATAAATGGGGCCAAATATCTTAGTCATCAAACAATATAATTAAGGGTGGCCTTCCGCGTTCGACAATATAATTAAGCTTTATGTATTAAAAAAACGAGTAGATTTGTACTTTGTTATTTCCTTTGTTTCATTAAAATAGTTCAGTTTGATCAATGTACAACTTATTATGAATGTTAAGGTACAACACCAAAAATTACTAATTTAACACAATTTATTCTATTTATATATTTACTTATTAAGGTATGGATTAATTGTGGACCACACTTGTCGTTCTAACAATTAAATTGTAATAGTGCCATCCCATATGGGTCCAGTGGACTTATGAAGATTGAAGAACCATATTATTATACTTTCTCCGTTCTTAGAAGAGTTATAATTACGTATGGTATATAATTAATTAACTTTTAGAAAGTAAAAATATTAGTGTGAAAAATAATGACTCTTTAGATTTACCTTCCCTGGTGCTCACATCACTAGTTAAAATGGAAAGCTAGGCTTGTAGCTTTTGTAGGTATTAGCTACAGGGTATTTTAGTTTGTTCTTTAACTTTTCCTTTTTGGAATATCTTTTTTCAATGATAGTGCATTCTTTTGTTAAATCCATGTTTTGTTTCGTCCCGCTGTTAAAAAAAAAAAAAAAACATATATTTTGTAACTCATAAAAAATTGTACATTCTCTAAATTAACTCATCCCAAGCATGTCAGTGAAGTTCATGATGGAGCAAGGCAGCAACAGCACGAGGAGTCCCTCTAGTGACGTTATCCCTATTCTCCAGTGACCTCCGTTGTAATAGAATAGTTTGATTAAAAAAAATTTGCTTTTAATAGAATAGAGGAAATATATATTTTTAATTAGCATGCATTTCTTGATAAATGTTTTCTTACTTTAATTGATTTATTTTATATACCATGCACATACATGGATAGAATTAATTAATATGAAGATTGATGCGCCATGAGAATTATGTTTACACTGAGGATGTTCCTCACAACACAGTTAAATAATTAATGAAGCTTCCATCATCATTATTATTTGCAAAAGGGAAAAATACAAAAGTGGTCCACAATCTTTATCTCTGTTTCAAATGTAGTCCACAATCTTTAGTAAGTAGCAAATGTAGTTCACAATGTATCCATTTTGTTGCAATTTTAGTCCAAAAACGAAAATTGGACCTTGACTGACGGTCAAAGAGTTTGACCGTCAGTCAAACCCGAGTTTGACCCTCCTAAAACCACTTCACCTCTTTCTTCCAAAACCATTTCTCTCATCCTCTCATCCTCTCATCTTCTTCTTCTAAAATCCGATTAAAAAGAAGATTTGTGTCATCTCCTTCTTCTTCTTCTTCTTCTTCAAAAGGAAACAGAGGGTATCACAAAATTCAGAAGCACTTCCATTATGGTTTCTGTATCTCCTATAAATGAAAACAATGAATATACACAGAGTTGCAAGCTCCGTCTAAGAATTCAACACCATATCCTCTCTCCCCTTTTTAATCTTAACCACTAAACTATCTGCTCTGCACCGACAAGCCTAATAACATGAAGAACAAAAAAAAAAAAACACAAGAAAAAACAAGATTCTAAAAGTTTATAGTTCCCAGTTCCCATTCCTTGAATCGGACAGTCCAATTCCATAACACAGGCAGTAATATTACATCCCATAACTAAAATAATACTCCTAATCCAGAAATTTAGTTCCAGCAGAAATTAGAGCATGAAACTAATTTCAGCAGTAATTCACTTGGAAGAAAATCCGGCAGCAAAAGGAAATTCTTAACAATTTGTGAGCCAAGTTCAGCACAAAAATTCAAATGTCTGCCAGCAGACCAAACAATCCCGACTGCACCGCAAATTCCGGCAACCAAGAGCTGGCCGAAAACAGAGCTCAATGCTTAGCCGGTGATGGACCTGTGGTGACGACAGGACAGCATAACCAAAATCTGAAAACGAATCTCCTCAAAGGAAAAAACAGCACCGCTGCCACTCCATTCCGTTGACCCGCTCCCAGAGCTTCTTCTCCTCCATCAAGCGGCTTGGACCCTGACTGAACAGCAACACACAGCCGCAATAGCAAGAAAAAACAGAGCTTTCTCAGGTGACAAAACAGAGCCGACTCACTGATGACCCATCCGAGTTAACTCGGCTGGCGAGTTGCCTCCGTTTCCCGGCGTCTCTTCGGCGGGGGAGAAGACAAGAATCCAGAAAGGCTCCAATTTCCCAGACCAATATGAAGAATTCCCTGCGATTTTCCAAAACCCATCACCAGATCTGCGTTCTTCCAGCCCAAGTCGTCTGAGTGCAGCAAAGGCAACAACTGTGGCACAATTCCAAACAAGAATGCTTCTACTTAATGACACAAATGAGGATGCAGTTGCAAGGTTAGAAGACAAGCCCCCATCACAATGGAGCAGATCACAAGAGAAATGGTTTTGGAAGGAAGGGGTAGGGTGGTTTTAGGAGGGTCAAATCCGGGTTTGATTGACGGTTAAACCCGTTGACCGTTAGTCAAGGTCCAATTTCCGTTTTTGGACTAAAATTGCAACAAAATGGATACATTGTGGACTACATTTGCTACTTACTAAATATTGTGGACTACATTTGAAACAGGAGTAAAGATTGTGGACCATTTTTGCAGTTTTCACATTTGCAAAATGGAACCATGAATCTAAATATAGATATAAGTCCGATGGTATAATCATTCATTTCAGAGGAAAAAAGAAGAAGAAAATGGGCAGTCTTGAACATCATAAGCCTGTTATTGTGATGGTAATGTTGCAGTTCCTGTATGCAGCAGTCACTCTATTCACTAGAGCTTCTCTTGTTCAAGGGATGAGTCCCCGAGTTTTCGTGGTTTATCGACAAGGCCTCAATTTCTTGCTAATTGCTCCTTTAGGTTTCGTCAAATCAAGGTAAAATTATCGACAACTTGTTAAATGTTCGTTTCCCCATATGTTAGGAAATACGTGCTTTATGTGTTGGTTAATTTATTATGCGTAGGAACGGAACAGGCAAAAGTTCGTTGACATTGAAGAATTTCAGCTTCATATTTTTAATCTCCCTCGTTGGGTAAGCTTTTTTCCTTCTTCTAATGATACAATTGAACAACTTTTCTCTTCCAATTTGATAAATTGATGAATTCATTTCATTTTTTTCAGGGTAACAATCAACCAGATTATCTATTTCGAGGGCCTATATTTAGCCTCGTCTTCCATTGCTAGTGCAATGGGATATATCCTTCCTGCCGTTACTTTTGTAATGGCGTACATTTTCGGGTAAATTAATCCCTCCAAACTTTAAGAAATAATTAACCAGGATTAAAAAAATGGTGAGATATATGATCTATATAGTCGACCCGACATAACGATAATTTTTTGTTGATATTGAACCTGCAGATTAGAGAAAATAAACTTCAGAAGCTTGAGAAGCGTAGCGAAAATCATCGGAACAATTGTTTGTGTTACGGGAGCAGTAGGCATGGTGTTGCTCAAAGGGCCAAAGTTGATTAAAATGGAATTGAATTTCAATCCAACGCATATGCTGTTCAGGAAGGGAGGTGAGACTTGGTTGCTTGGTTGTTTTCTCCTCTTCGCAAGCAATTTCTGCTGGTCAATTTGGCTACTTTGCAGGTACTATGGTTATACTTTCGTACAATTTAACCAACCACGGATATTAGGCGAATTCGCCTGGGAGAAAAAAAAGTCGTATTTCTAATATTGTTGATGCAAATAGGTACCGGTGTCGAAGTGGTATCCTGATCAAACATCTCTGGCAGCCTTGATGTGCCTCCTGGCCTCGGCGCAATCTGGATTTGTGGCTTTCTTCATAGAGAAAGATTTAGACGCTTGGAAGATACATTCGGGTCTTGAACTTGGAATGTCTATTATTTGCTGTAAGTGATTTCTTGTTAATGCAAAAAAATAAAAATAAAAAAAGCTTAAATTTTGAAAACTTCCACCCAAACTTGGCAAAAGTTTTCAAAAACGAGTAAGTTTTCAAAACCTCCAGACCCAGAGGAAGTTTTTGAAAACTTATGCCCGGATCTGGAATAATTTTTTGAAAACTTCCACCAGGTCCGGGCAGAAGTTTTCAAAACTTCCTCCGGCCTGTGGGAAAAGTTTTGAAAACCTCCGCTTGGTCCGGTGTAGTTTTCAAAAACCCCTATAGCAAAAGTTTTAAAAACCTCCGCCAGGTCTGGGAGTACGTTTTCAAAAACCTCTGGGCAGTGGAGGTTTCTTTCTTTCATCTATGTGAGATGTTTGAGTGTAAAATTAAAATAGGGTTAGTTTTGTCTTTTCATTCACTAAATTTTTTAAGTGGTAACTGTAAATAGTAAAACGGTCCCTGCAAAAAAAACTATCCTAAAAATTGTGGCCTACTTCAATTTCTCAGGCTGCAGGAGCGGCAATTTCATTCGTTGCTCAATCTTGGTGCATTTCGAAACGCAGTCCACTTTTCTCGGCCATGTTCAACCCCACAGTCCTTGTGACCCTTTTTGCGTCTACATTTCTTCACGAAGAGATGTACTTGGGAAGGTACGATAATGAACATCTTGATTCAGTGATTCCTCGCGATTCTGATGAAACATTCTTTCCGTCTCACTTAAAAAAGTCGCGTTGATTTCTGTTACTGTTTCCAGCCATCAAATATGACTTCTTTTTTCTAATCTCAGCTTGATAGGTGCAATTGGTGTCATATTTGGACTCTATGTGGTGCTGTGGGGGAAAGCTAAAGATGATCTTAATCAAGAGATTGATGCAGAGAAGAAGGCAGAGGAACAAAAGATATTCATTAATAATGAAGAATCTTTAGATAAAACAAGCTGCAGAATCGATCTGCAGGAACCCCTCTTGTCCAAACAAACGCCAGTAGGCATCAAAGATGATGAGAAAAATTAGAATTAATTCTCCTGGATTAATTGAGATTTATAAGGTTAAAGAATATGTAGAGAGAGAGATTCAGTCGTTCAAGGTTTGATGCCAATTTCTTGTTGGCGCAAAAATGTCATGTGGAAAAGGTTTTGCAAATCGAAAAGATGTTTCTACTCGTGTCGTTGTGAATCGTCAAAATCTACGATAAAAAAATGTCCAAAAACACTAATGTGGTGTTCGTTTTCTTAAGGAAAATGATCAGAAATTGTATTAATGGCCCTATAAATTGTCAGGGCAGTGCCTCAGCAGAAAGGCATGTAGCCCCAAACTTACGTAGCATATGCGCACTTCTATTTTCCGCTCATTTTCCCAATAGATCCCCACAGACCTTCCATGAGCCGACGCGCAACTTGCCCTACCAAATCCATCGCCCCTGGTGCACAAACTCCATCGCCACTTGCTCGCTTGAATGACCCCTAAAATTTTGGTTGAATCACTAACCAAGTGAGCAGTACTCAACTTATTATGACTGATTTTATAAAGAACTTTAGTGAACTTATCAGATCAATTATTCTCTTAAATTGAAAGTAACAAATAAGATGTTGTATAGTATCACTTTTATAGGTTGAAAGTGACACTCCTGTACCTTGAGAATATCACTCTCAAGTTACGCGGGTATCACTGCTACCAAAAGAGAAAAGACAAACCATGTTGTAAAAACGTGTTAGTGAATGGCATACTGCCGTCTCATACATGAATTACATTGCATAGATAAATTTGTTTCACACTAATTTTAACGGAAAAGAAAAACGAGCCAAACCTTCTTTCTCCAATCAATCAAGATGTTTATGTCATTTTCTCCAACCGCCATTTGGGATTTGATCAACACACCAAGACTCAAGAAAACGTTTTTAAGATAAAAAAACAAGCCGTTTTATTAGGGTTGGACTCACCATTATTTTCGGCCTTAACATTCTCTTCGGCTGAACCATGAACCTCTTTCCGGGGAACTCGTACTCTTTTGGGCTTTTCTTTGGATTTTTTTCCTTTGGGTTTTCTTTAAAGAATTCCTTAAACCTTTTGATTTAGTCTACTTAACATAAACCTTGTATCAATCATCAACAATTGGGCTTTTACTTTTAATTTGGAGTCTTGGACCATAGCTAAATTGAAAGCCCTTTTAATAAACTCTGTACCTTTCTTTATTTAGCCCTTTGACTTTCTCTTTAGTTTTGGATATTGACTCAATGGTCAAGATTTGACTAAGAATTTGCACATCACTTCTCATTTTACTGCTTGACTAGCTATGATATATTCTTACAATCTCCTAAGCAAATTTTTACTCTGTAGATTTGGAAATTGAATAATGAGACTAATGTGTTCGATCTGTTGGTGAGAGGGACATAAGCAGAGAAAACTGTTTTATCTTATGATAAGATTTTTGATCCACAAAAACATTGAATATTTCAACCGTTTCATTTGAAGAGTCTATTTTCAGCCATATATAATTTATTATAGATGTCAATGTATAATATTTATAAGGAAAATTCCCTTAAAGGGTGTAGTAAGATTCAAAAATACTAAAAAGGGCGTAAAAATTTTGTAATTCTTATAAAGGGTACATAACTACTTTTAATAATTTAATGAATCTGTAAATAACTATTTTACCCTTCTTCTTTCTCTTTATCATCTCCCAAGTAGACGTCTTTCCCCACTCTATGTTCCATGAGTTTAGTCTAAAAAATAGCAAATTCTTTCATTCAAACCAAGTTATCTGAGTTTTAACCCACGAATCCATGTTTTAGAAAAAATCTAATTTCTAATTGATTGGAAAATAAAAAGAAAACGTATATTCATTGGTCTGTTTGTTGTCTATATGGAGGCACTGAAATTTCATGAAAATTTTCGGAATTGGCATGTTGCCTTTGGATCATGTTTGTATTCCTTCATAGTTCTTACATTTACTTGACACAAAAAGAAAAGAAACAACTTAGCACTCCACAATTGATTGAAAGTTCTTCCAATTTGTATCAACTGAGGCGATAAATGTTTATGATGATGGTGACGAATCGGAGTTGTCCTCGTCGAGGCGTGGAATTTTCTGGCTCGATTTGAAAGTTCATTGGAATTTGGCATCCAGATGGTCACTTGAATCTCTACTGCACTTTAGCACCAAAGTAAGACATTCTTATAATTCAAGTTCTTCTACTACGTACTGCTGCTTTTGAGGAGGGCCAAACATGACGAGAAGGCTGAGGTGGAAAAATCATTGGCCTCTGGGCTTTGGATCATTGCAAAGAATGTGAAAGTATATTTTGCAAAACTAATACACATAAATTGAAAATTTTCTTGGATGGAAAAACTTTTTACTTTCTATATTAAACTCATGGCACAGACTACAGAGGAAGTTAACTGAAAATTGAAAGAGGGGAGAATTTTCCGGTGGGAAAAAAAGCAGGTATGCTTGAACAGGAAGAATAAAAAGAGAAAGAAAGAGGGCAAAATAGTTATTTACAAATTTCTTGAACTATTAAAAGTAGTTATGTACCCTTCATAAGAATTACAAATTTTTTACGCCCTTTTTAAGAATTTTGAATCCTACTACGCCTTTTAAAGTAATTTTCCCATATCCTTACTTTCAAGTTCGGTTTAATTGTGTACCACACATTATTATATTGGTAACAGTATGAAGAGTACTAAACAATTTGAAAGTGCATTATTTTATTGTAACAAAAAATGTTTGTGAAAGTGAATAGTTCTAATAGAACGGATAGAGTAATACATATAAGGATTGATTTTTTTTTTTTTAAGAAAAATTTTTAAAAACCACAAATATGTTGGAAAGTGGCATTGTGTTACATGCCAAGTTTCTCACACTTTCCCTGCAACCACACTGGTGCCCACAAGGTTCTTAACTGGCGTGTTGTGGCTCGTGCAACTCAGCGTCAAAGCTGCAATCGACAGAACCTCCACCGCGAAAATCCACTCCAGGCCTCGCAACACATGCGACTCGCAGCTGCTGTCGCGCGGCCCTTCGCACCTAGCTTCGCACACGGCTTCGACATAGGGCTTCAGCTCTCATTGTAAATATTAGTTGTTTTATGGATTTATATGTAATCGCAGGATTTTTGTGAAGTTGAGGCAAATCTTATAAATAATTAACATAAATTATAACCCTTTATTACAAAGTGGACTCTTTTAATATAACAGAGGGAGTATTATTTGTCGATTTGCTACTAGGAGCAGACATCTATTACTAATTTTAGGCAGTCAAGCCTGGTAGCCCTTTTCTGTAAATGAAAGAGTGAATTCCCTATTCATCCGAAATAGTATAGTATAGAACAAAGCGAAATATGTTTTAGGCGGCATAAAATCTTATGTGATATAGTCGTTGTAACAATCTAATTAAGTGTAATCGTGTTATCCCATATGAGCGTTCCCCGCTCCAGTAATTTTCCAATTGGAAATTAAGCTGTATATATCAAATCAATGGACTTATGAAGATTGAAGAACCATGGTTTACGGATATTTTTATATTTTTCAAATGGCATGCATTTCGTGACAAACTTTTTTTATAGAATTAATTAATATGAAGATTGATGAGCCCTGCACGGTAAGGCCGTACGTGTAGACGACGTGTTTGGCTAGCTTTAATAATTTATTTAGGGTAAATGACATTATTAGTCCTTTAATTTGATCTTTCAATTCTATTTGGTATTGTAATTAGAAAAAAAATTTATATTACCTTAACTTCATATTTATAATTCTGGGTCATCCGTTACACTTTTGTGTTATATTCTATGTTATATATTTTAATAACTTATCTTAAATATTACTTTTCGTATTAATTTTAAATGTTATACATGTTATTTACTATTATTATTTGTAAGAATCATTACTATAAAAAATAATATTTATAATAAAGTATTAAGATGTGTAATGGGATCTGTAAAACGACATATCCAAAGTCTTGATTTACCCATTAATGTCATACTAATTATTAAAAGTGGTGAACCAGCTGCATCGAGAATGAAAGTGGGAACATGCAACTATATGGTTTACTTAGCACTAAATTTGAAATAATTAAATTTGCATGTTCCATGAATATTATTAACAATGAAAACCCAAATGCTATCCTCCAACTCAGAGTCAACCTCTTACCTTTCCGATCTGCAGCCTGCAAAAATATCATGTTTACACTGAAGATCTATCTCACTATATATATAAGCCCTATGGTATCATCATTAATTTCAAAGGAAAAAAAAGAAGATGAAAATGGACAGTCTTGAAAATCATAAGCCTCTTATTTTCATGGTAATGTTGCAGTTTCTGTATGCAGCAGTCACTCTATTCACTATAGCTTCTCTGTTGCAAGGGATGAGTCCCCGAATTTTCGTGGTTTATCGGCAAGGCCTCGCTTTCTTGCTAATTTCTCCGGTAGCTTTTCTCAAATCAAGGTGAAAATTAGATTAATTACTCACTACTATTGTGTAAAATGCCCAGTTACAAACGTTAAATAAATTTTCTTCTCAATTTTTTTGGTATGTAATGCAGGAAAGGAACAAGTAAAAGTTGTTTAACGTTGAAGAGTTTCAGTTTGATATTTTTGATCTCCCTCTTTGCGTGAGTTTCTTCTTCTTATGTGAATTGATCTCATTATTGTCTCGAATTGAGGTCTAATTGACTGACAATCATCTTAGATTCAACGTCACAAATGATCATATATAAAATTATTTGTGTGCATATGTTTTCAGGATAACAATCAACCAGAATCTGTATTTTGAGGGCCTGTACTTGGCCTCGTCTTCCATTGCTAGTGCAACCGGAAATATCATCCCTGCAGTTACTTTTGTAATGGCATACATTTTTGGGTAATCCCTCCAAACTTCAAGAATATCTTTGATTCATGATAAATAGGATTTCAAAAAAATTCCGAGATACGATCCATATAACTGACCTCACATAACGCAGGTTAGAGAAAATCAACATCAGAAGCATGAGAAGCGTTGCAAAAATCATAGGAACACTTATATGTGTCATGGGAGCCGTAAGCATGGCGTTGCTCAAAGGGCCAAAGCTACTTAATAACATGGAATTCAATTTCAATTCAACAAATATGTTGTTTAGGAAGGGAGGTGATCAGAGATGGTTGCTCGGTTGCTTACTTCTCTTTGGAGGCAGTTTGAGTTGGTCAATTTGGCTGCTTTTGCTGGTACTAATCAATTAGGCAATCCAGTTTACCGTTACAATAAAAGAGCAACGTTTCTAATACTTTCTTTCAAATCACGTCAATAGGTTCCGGTGTCCAAGTGCTATCCTGATCATACATCTCTGACAGCATGGATGTGCTTCCTCGCCTCGATTCAATCTGCCGTTGTGGCTTTCTTCGTAGAGAAAGATTTAGAAGCTTGGAAGTTACATTCGGGTCTCGAACTTGGATGTATATTATTTGCTGTAAGTGAATTTTGTTTACGCAAAAAACATTGACCTAAAAGGGTTGAAATTAATACTATATATGTATTCTTTTTCTCAGGGTGCAGGATCAGCAATTTCATTCTTTGTACAATCTTGGTGCATTTCGAAACGAGGTCCAGTTTTCTCTGCTGTTTTCCACCCGTTATGCACAGTCATTGTGACCCTTTTTGCCTCTACATTATTTCACGAAGAGATGTACTTAGGAAGGTAAAATACTCTTTCCGTCCCATTAAAAAAAAGTCATGTTTCTATTACTGTTTTTTATTATTCGACTCCTATAGTGGGAGGAGTAATTACTAATTAGAGATTTGTTTCTTTTCATCTCAGCTTGATAGGTGCCATTGGGGTTATATTTGGGCTCTATGTTGTCCAGTGGGGAAAAGCTAAAGATACTCAAGAGATTGAAGCAGAGAAGAAGGCAGAGGAGCAAAAGATCTTCATTAATTATGATGAATCCTTTGACAAAACAAGCTGTAGAATCGATCTGGAGGAGCCCCTCTTGTCCAAACAAACGACCATAGACCTCAAAGATGATGACAAAAATTAGAGGTTAATTACCTCAAAGATTTGTTTTTAAGGTTAGAGAACATCTGTGGAGATCATTCAATCGTTTTCTCTACTCTTGTCTTTTTTACTTCTTGACTGATATATTATTGCATCGCAGAAACTCGTATATAACCAACGTATTTGATGGTTCAATAGTATGAGTATCGATTTTAGGCTCTGAAATATCGCTGTTACGTTATGAGAATACGCGGTAGAGTTTAGCCTCTCTGTATTTAGTTTAGTTTTTGGTGTATCAAGTTTAGCTAACTCCTAATGTATCGGAATTATGAATTTACTTGTTGAATTGTCACTTATTGATTTTAACCTCTGATATATAGCGGTAATGAGCTTAACTTTTGAAATATTACGCATCGATTTTAATTTCTAATGTATCACGTTTCAAATATTAGTTTCTGGTGTATTGAGTTTGGATTATGATATATCGTAATTATATTAATTAAAACAACAAATATGACATGTATAGAAAGAAAACACGCACACCAAATTTAACGATTAAAGTATATATGGTGTTGGGCCATCAGACGATCAGACATGAAACTCTCTCTTATAATATTCTTGTAAGCACATTTTTACTATAGATTTGGAAATTGAAATAACATAACTAACGAGTTCTGTTGGTGAGGAACAATATCAAATGAATTAATTTTATGACTGGATTATCGTGTTGCACTTGTCCCGCATCGAATTCAAATTCGTATGACACAAATGACATGTATATAATTCAAAATTTTGTGGGTAATTAGTAATTTGGTTTAAGCATTTAGTTTCTCATGGACTAAAGCCCAAACATATATTAAGTACAAATATGGGAGTTCGGGAGCTAAGTATTACGTTCGTGATTATTTCTAGAATTTGCATAATCAGCGACGGAGACAGGGAGGGGCGAGGGGGTGCCGCCGCCCATCCTTTGTCCGGGAGCGAAGGGTAGTAGTATTACTACCCTTCGGCTCCGCCCCACCGGTGGGGCAGCTGAAACCTTAGGTTTCAGCTGCGCCCCGCCACCCTTGGTTTCAGCTGCGCCCCGCCACCCTTGATCTGCGAAGAAGACGACTCTGTCTTCAAATTTTGCATTTTTTTTTTTAGCCCTTAGTAAAAGCCGTTTTACTAAGGGCTAATTTAATAAATAAAAGCTAAACATAAAGGTCCATTTTGAAAAAAAGAAATTTTGCAACTAAACCCTTCCTCAATTTAAACATACCAATTATACCACTCCTTTAAATCAATTTCTCCCTAAATCACGCCTTACATTTCTTCCCTTTCCTTGCCAGTTGACCAATGCACAAGTATCCACAGAACGGTTTCTAGAAAATCGTTTTCTCAAAACATAAAATTTAAAAAAAAGGTTCGTAAGAAAACAAATTCGGGGAAGTCGTTTTCTTCAGAAAACGATTTCCGGAAAGTCTTTTTCTTCAAAAAAGTGAAAAAAAATATTTCTGATAAAAACGATTTTCAGGAAGTCGTTTCCTTATTAAGTATTTTTTTGCTTTTATTTTTCTTATTAAGGGTTTATTATTATTATTATTTTTTGGATATATATTCTTATGGTTATTTTGATACTTTAGTAGTATGTACTTTATTTAATGACACACGGAAAACAAAATTGTCATTAACGCCGCCCCCTCTGACATATCCTTCTGCGTTCGCCGCTGTGCATAACTTAGTGTTACGCAGAGGCCAAACTTAGTGTTGGGTCTTAAAAGGGTGAGATTGTAGCACCGCATTCCACATCAAATTCATATGAAACAAATGGTCAAATCAGAGAGCAAACCAAATAAGAGAAATGGCCAGCCATCATAAATAATTTTAATTATAAATATATTGAAGGTACCGAAATCAAATTCTCAAAGACCTCTCGATCATAGTGGTACTTTTTTGCTGGCTTCAGTGTCGTTAAAGGAACTATTCATCTATCATATTTTGCTTATGCAACTACATCGGTAATACATTTAATGCAAAATTCACAATTGAATGGTTTAACGGGATTGCAGATTTTCCCTTAATAAGATATGCGTAATCTCCTAAAGTAATCTTTCTCTCCCCCAGTTACTCCATGTGACTGCGTACTATATGTAAATGTAATAAAATATGAGTAAGCATAATAATAATACTCTTTTTATTTCAATTATTTTGAAATTGTATGATTTTTTTATTATGAGTTTTAATGTATAGTACTGAAATTAACTAATTTGTCATTATTTTTTTACATTTATGTCCTTACTTTTTATTTGTGAAATAAATATGAATCATTCACCATTATAGCATTAAAGATATAGTTAATAATTTAAAATTAAACATTAGAGCAAAAATATTTGTCATAATCTGCCTTTATGTATCAAAGCTGTAGATTTATACTTTATTAATATTTATCATAAGTAGCGGTTGGTGAGGATCTTTTCTTACCTATTGTTTAATTAGCATGCATTTCGTGACAAACCTTTCTTATTTTCATTGATATATTTTATATACCATGCACATATATGTGTATACGACTTGTTTTGCTAGGTTTAATAATAAGTTAGGGTAAATGTCACTATTAATTAGTGTCTTAACTAAACGTTCTAATTCTTTTCTTCTTCTTTTTTTTTAATTAAAGGTGCTGGAATTTTGTCCAATCACGATTAACATATTTGTTTTTTTGATACAATTTCGCCCACTTTGGAGCACTTATATACAACTCATATGGAGGCTTGTACAATTTGACAGGACAACTTGCACTAATACAGGACACCACAATACACCGCGTCATTAACGAGCAATTTGAACACCACACCACGTTGGGAACCGCGTCATCGGGGACCTATACATAAACATTAACTCAACACCACCGAAAAGTAGCCCTTAAAATACTCCTAGCAAGATTTTACTTTAAAATTTACAAATATTGCCAGAGGTACCCTTGACCTCAGGGTTTGTGCACCAAGTGTTTACCACTTGAGTTAAGAATGATTCACAACGTTCTAATCCGAAAGTGTAACAAAAGATTCAAAGTTGTGATTTACCCATTAATCTAATACTGGCTACTTCAGTTCCATTAGAAGAGTCTATTTTAAAAAATATTTTTTGTTCCAATATGAGAGTTCACTTTCTAATTTTTTTACTTCTCCTATCCTTACTAATATAATCTTATGTGATTGACAAGTGTTTTACTTTAACATTTATAATAAATTGTACATTAGTAAAAGTTGACATTTCGATGGAACGGAAGGGGTACTAATTATTAAAAGTAGTGAACCAGCTGCATCGAGAATGAATGTGGGAACATGCAAACTATGGTTTAGCACTAAACAAGTCAACAATCTACAACAATTAAATTAGCCATGTTCCATGAATATTATTAACAATGAAATCCCAAATGTTATCCCCAACTAAGATCTATAGATCTCCATCAAGTCAACATCTTAACAGCCTGCAAAACAGTTAATCATGTTTACATTATCCTTAATTAATTATTATTTGCAAAATGAAACCATGGATCTAGCTATCTCCTCTCTCTATATATAATTCCTATGGTATAATCATTAATTATTCAAAGGAAAAACAAGAAGAAAATGGGCAGTCTTGAAGATCATAAGCCTGTTATTTTCATGATAATGTTGCAGTTTCTGTATGCAGGAGTCACTCTATTCACAAGAGCTTCTCTACTCCTCTCGCTTTCTTGCTTATTTCTCCGGTAGCTGTTCTCCGATCAAGGTAAATTATATTAATTACTCACAATTTAAACACTGTAAAATGCCAAGTACAAATGTACAAATAATTTCTCTTCTCAACTTCTTGGTAATGCAGGAAAGGAGCAAGTAAATGTCCATTAACGTTGAAGAGTTTCAGTTTGATATTTTTGATCTCCCTCGTTGGGTGAGTTTTCCTTCTTATTTATTAATTAATTATGTGAACTGATCCCATTAATTTTCCAAATGATCATATATAATTTTGTATTTTAATTTTTTCAGGGTAACAATCAACCAGAACCTCAGTTTTGAGGGCTTGTACTTGGTCTCGTCTTCCATTTCTAGTGCAATGGCAAATATCATTCCTGCAGTTACTTTTGCAATGGCATACATTTTCGGGTAAGAACAATTTCAAGAAAAATCACCATATACGATTTATATAACTAACCCCACATAACGGGATTATACTATACGTGCAGGTTAGAGAAAATAAACATCAGAAGCTTGAGAAGCGTTGCAAAAATCATAGGAACTAGTGTATGTGTTGCGGGAGCGGTAAGCATGGCGTTTCTCAAAGGGCCAAAGCTACTTAATAACATGGAATTCAATTTCAATTCAACACATATGTTGTTTAGGAAGGGAGGCGAGAATGAGAATTGGTTGCTTGGTTGCTTATTCCTCTTTGGAAGCAATATTTGCTGGTCAATTTGGCTGCTTTTGCAGGTACTAATCAACTTTGACCAACCCCGAGTTAGTCGTTCCACTGAAAGAATCACGTTTCTAATACTTTTTTTATAATCACCTCAACAGGTTCCGGCGTCCAATTGCTATCCTGATCATACATCTCTGACAGCATGGATGTGCTTCCTGGCCTCAATTCAATCTGGAGTTGTGGCTTTCTTCATAGAGAAAGATTTAGACGCTTGGAAGATACATTCGGTTCTTGAACTTGTATGTCTATTATACACTGTGAGTAATTTTTCTTTAACACAGAAACACGATATTGAATCTGAGATCCACATGTCTAGTATCCTCCCACAATAGAAGTCGGGATCCACATATCACGTCATGAAACCCACTTTCTTTTTGTGGGAGGATAGACAGGGAAATGAAGTAAGTTATACCAAAGATCTCAAGGGATTTTATCCATGTCCAAGTGAATTGAAAGGATTGAATTTAATGCTATATATGCTTTTCTCAGGGGGCATCCACAGCAATTTCATACTTTATCCAATCTTGGTGCATTTCGAAACAGGTCCATGTGAAAACTAGCAGAGAGATGAATTCAAGAGAACAGAGAAGAAAGAGGATTCGTGAAACTTCTGGAATCTAAGATATTATTATTATGAACACATAATTATCAATTCTGTACGTACAATAGCTACTTATATAGGGTAAGTACTCACTGAACTAATTACAAGAATATCCCTAAGTACAACTGTATAGTGACATCACTTTCTAACTAAGTAACTGCAGCACTATATACATTGCACGTGGCAGATTTCTTCCTCCGTTTAGTAGCTAAATAATCAGCTACGTTTGCACCCACTGAAGTGTTGCTGGTGCTACTACAGGCTACTTCATCACATGTACTGGAGTGTTTCTGCATCCCCCGCTCAAGTTGGACTTGGTGAAAATCCACCAAGCCTAACTTGGAAATAAGATACTGAAACTGAACTGCAGGAAGGGGCTCAGTGAGAAGGTCTGCAAGTTGATCTGTGGAGGGAACATGCTGAGGAAGCAGAAAGCCTTCTTTAAACTTGTTGCGCACAACATGACAGTCAATATCCAAGTGTTTGGTATGTTCATAAAACACTGGATTTGCTGTAATGTGGATAGCAGCTTTACTGTCACACTAGAGAGGGATGGGAAGTGCAACAGGAACTTGAAGATCCTTGAGAAGGTAAACAATCCACTGAAGCTCACAAGTTGTAATAGCAAGATCACGATACTCAGCCTCAGGAGTAGAGCGAGATACAGTGGATTGTTTCTTAGCTTTCCAAGATATAAGAGCACCGCCAAGAAAGATGCAATACCCAGTGATAGATTGCCGAGTAAGTGTGCAAGCACCCCAATCCGCATCACAAAAACCTTGAAGTTTAAAGGAAGAATTGGCAGGGTAAAAGAGACCTTGTGAGGGAGTACCTTTAAGATACTTAAGGAGATGAACAGCAGCATTCCAATGGTGCTGTCTAGGAGCTTGCATATGCTGGCTCAGTTGTTGCACAGCATGTGTAATGTCAGGCCGGGTGAAGTGAAGGTAGAGGAGGCGGCCAATTAATCTTCTGAACTGGTGAGGATCCTCAAGGAGGGGAAATTTAGTATCACCAAGGTTAACACCTGCCAATGCAGGGGTGGAAGCAGGCTTGGCACCAAGTAATCCTGCATCATCAAGAACATCTAGTACATATTTCCTCTGATTTAAGTAGAGGCCATCAGAGCAACGAGCAATTTCAATACTGAGACAGTACTTAGCATAGCCTATGTCTTTGATAGTAAATTTGTGATCCAGAAATTGCTTTACTGCAAGAATATCAGTGTCTGAAGAACCAGTAATCAGGATGTCATCCACATACATAATTAAAGCCAAGAAGCTATCCTGAGATTGTTTAATAAAGAGACAGTGATCATGTGGAGATTGGTGAAAATCAAAATGTGTGAGTTGAGCTGTAAACTCATGATTCTAGCACCGAGAGGCCTGCTTCAGACCATAAAGTGACTTCCTAAGCTTGCAGACTTGGCCAGGAAGAGCTTTGTGATAGCCAGGGGGAGGCTGCATGTAAACATCCTCCTCAAGAGTTCCTGGCTTTATATTTGTCAATAGTGCCATCTGGTTTCATCTTCACCTTGTAGACCCATCTAGAACCAATGGGCTTCTTGCCAGGAGCCAACTGAGTAAGTTCCTAAGTTTCATTCTGATCCAAGGCCTGTAACTCCAAATCCATTGCCTGGATCCATTCAGGATGATCTTTGGCCTGGTTATATGAGTGAGGTTCTTGGACATTTGATACATTAGCCAAAAAGGAAATGTATGATTCAGAAAAGCATGAATTGGAAAGGAATGGAAATGTATGAATGGGATATGCAGTAGAATCAAGAACAGAAGATTTAGAAGAAACAACACAATGGGCTTTAGGTTGGACAAAATCTATGAGCCAAGTAGGTGGTTGTTTCTGTCTAGTGCTTATTCTATTTGCTAAAGGTGGATCTAGGGGAGGTGTAGTGGTTTGGTGTGGTGGTGACTCTAGAGAGTTAGCAGATAGAGGTGATTGAGAGGGCTTATGTGGAGGAGAGAAATGTTGTAATGGGGAATGATGTTGAGCTTCAGGATCAGGGTCTTGAGGAACACAATAAGAGTCAGGTTCATGTACTGGTAGAGGAAGTGGATTACCCTGATGCAGAACTTTGGAATGTTGGAAAGGAAAGACATCTTCATGGAAAACTACATCTCTAGATGTGTATGTTTTGTGAGTGATGAGATTGTAAAGCTTATATGCTTTCTGAAAGGGAGGATACCCTATGAAGATGGATTTATGAGCTCTAGGAGAAAATTTATCCTTGGATGGGTCAAGATTGGTAGCATAGCATAAACTGCCAAAGGTTCTTATGTGAGTAAGATCAAGTGATTTATGATAGAGAATCTGATATGGAGATTGCCATTTCAGCAATGATGAGGGAAGTCTGTTAATGAGGTATGTGGCAGTCAAGATGGAATCACCCCAAAAAATTTTAGGAAGGGAAGAGTGGAACATGAGAGCCTTAGTAACTTGGAGAAGGTGTTTGTGTTTCCTTTCAGCAATACCATTTTGCTGTGGAGTATATGGTGTATATGTTTGGTGGATGATTCCATGTTGAGATAGGGTGGCTTGCAAGGTATGGTTTATGAACTCAGAACCATTATCTGATCTTAGCATTTTAACTGAGGTATGAAATTGGGTTTTGATCATGTTTAAAAGGGAGGCAACAATGTGTGAGACTTGGGATTTGTATCTAAGGAGGAAGGTCCAGGTGTATCGGGAATGATCATCCACAACAGTGAGAAAATATTGAGCTCCAGAAACAGTAGATTGATGAAATGGTCCCCAAACATCTTAATGCATCAAATCAAAACAATGAGGGCTTTTATTATTGTTGAGTGGAAAACTCAGTCTTTGTTGTTTTGCCAAAGGGCAGATACTACAATGATCTATGCACATTACATCAGGAAATATGTGTTTAATGACAGTATTTGATGGGTGACCTAGTCTAGAGTGCCAGAGGTTGCTGTTTGTCAGTGATGATGCTTCAGCTGACAATCCAACTTCCTTTGGCAACTGCTGAGATGAGTGCACGATGTGTTTGTGCTTTTCAATGATTGTAAAATCAAATAAAGTCGAATCAAGAATGTATAAGCCCTTCATTTCCTTTCCTACACCAAGAACCTTTTGTGTTCTAAGGTCCTGCATCACATAGAAGTTTGCAAAGAAATAAACAAACACAGAAGATGTTTTAGCTAGCTTGCTTACTGAAAGCAAGTTAAAACAAAAGGAAGGAACATGCAAGCATTCTATGAGACTGAGAGTCTTAGTTAGCCTAATGTTTCCTATTTTCTCAACAAATTTGATAGAGCCATTTGGCAGGTAAACAGGTGTACAGACAGCAGTAGCTTTGGAAATATGAAACAAAGATGAATCAAGACACATGTGATTACTGGCACCTAAATCAATTATCCAAGAATCTCTACTTAGTAAGGCCAGAAAACCAAAATGCAAAGGAGCATTCATACCTGAGAAATCATTCAGATGAGCAAGATTCACCAGATTAGGATCATTGTTACCTCCGTTTGCGACTTTGTTCAGCTCTTGAAGAAATCCAGTAATCAGACCTTGCAGCTGTAAGTTTTGGTTAGCAGTTTGGCTTGAGCCAGATTGATTCTCTTCCAGGTCAAGTGGAGCCTCCACTACATTCACCATTGGCCTCATATTTCCTTTTGGTTTTTGTCCCTTCCACCAATCAGGATAACCGTGCAACTTGAAACATGAGTCTCTTGCATGTCCCTCTCTGTTACAGAAACTGCATTTTAAGCTGTTTTTCCTTTCATCAGCCTTCTTGTTACTGTTTGCTCCTCTGTAGGAACTTTCAATTTTCTCATTTTGAGTGCGAATCATACACGCATTGTTTGCATCAGAGTTTGCAAAAACCTGACATTGTTTCTTAGACTCAACTTTCAGAACAATTGAATAAGCCTTGTTTGTTGTAGGCAGGGGATCCATGATGAGGATCTGGCTTCTAGCCATGTCATAGCTATCATCCAATCCCATGAGGAACTACATTAGCATGGCCTCAGACTCCCTTTCTAGCATTTCTCTTGCAGCTCCACAATTACAAACAGGTAATGGCTTCAACTGAATCAATTCATCCCAAAACTTCTTCAATTTGTTGTAATACTGAGCCAAACTCATATTACCTTGATTAGTGGAGTTCATCTCCTTTCTGATGTCATAAAGCATAGATCCATGGCCATTACCATATCTTTCAGCGATTTCCTGCCATAGATCTTTAGCAATTGGAGCATAGATGAATGCATCAGCTATATCCTTGGACATTGAGCTCAAGATCCACGAAATCACAGTGCAGTCTGTCTTTTTCCATTTCGTGAAGTCAGGAGAGGTCTCCAAAGGTGATCTGCTATTAGGAAGAATGAATCCTAATTTTTCCTTTACTCCAAGTGCAATCATCATTGATCTCCTCCATGACAAGTAGTTTCCTTCGGTCAGAACACTGGAAACCAGTGAGACATTGGTGTTTTCATTTCCTTTCACCATCATTGAATCGTTCAATTGAAATACCTCATCACCATGGATTTCTTCACTGTTACTGTCTTCCATTTCTAGAAACTTCAGCGGCTAACTTCTCAGCTTAGATGAGATCAATCTTCAATCAGATCTGGCTCTGATACCATGTGAAAACTAGCAGAGAGATGAATTCAAGAGAACAGAGAAGAAAGAGGATCCGTGAAACTTCTGGAATCTGAGATATTATTATTATGAACACATAATTATCAATTATGTACAATAGCTACTTATATAGGGTAAGTATTCACTGAACTAATTACAAGAATATCCCTAAGTACAGCTGTACAGTGACATCAATTTCTAACTAACTAACTGCAGCACTCTATACATTGCACGTGGCAGATTTCTTCCTCCGTTTAGTAGCTAAATAATCAGCTACGTTTGCACCCACTGAAGTGTTGCTGGTACTGCTACAGGCTACTTCATCACATGTACTGGGGTGTTTCTGCAGTCCAATTTTCTCTGCCGTGTTCACCCCTCTATGCACAGTAATTGTGACGCTTTTCGCCTCTACATTATTTCATAAAGGGATGTACTTGGGAAGGTAATATCATTAATTTGTAAATTACAATGCGTTGGATTCCAGTTAAATTACTGTTTTTGTCCCATTAAAATAGTCGTGGCCTAGGAATCACTAATTAAAGATTCATTTATTTTCATCACAGCTTGTTAGGTGCAATTGGTGTCATTTTTGGGCTCTATGTTGTCCAATTGGGAAAAGCTAAAGGTCACCAAGAGTTTGAAACAGAGAAGAAGGCAGAGGAGGAAAAGACGTTCATTAATAATGAAGAATCCTTAGACAAAACAAGGTGCAGAATCGATCTGGAGGAGCCTCTTTTGTCCAAACAAATGACCATAGACTGATAGACCTCAAAGATAATGACAAAAATTAGAAGCCACTAGGAATAGTTACATTTATCTCCCCTAAAGGTGTCGCCCTGAGATTTTTTAAAATTTTATTTACACTTCTCCTTAATTACTTGATCAGTGTTATCAATATTTTTCCCTATTTTACATAATCTTAAGAAACATTGATAATGTAAAGGGTTCAAGTAGCATTGATAATTAATATTCAAAAATCTCTCAAAATGATATTGGTAATTTTTTTTAATATCAAGGAATTCTCTCAAAAGGAGCAACTGATTAATTAGGTGGATGAGTGGAGGTGTAGAGATTCTTTATTAATGAGACTTATCTCAATTTACATAATCTCTCATGTTTATGCGTTTACATGCAATAAAACAAAAAGGAAACAATCATAATGCCCTAATGTAGGAGAAACAATGCATATCCAAAATGATCAAACCCATCACGTCCAACAGAAGTGTGAAATGATCAAAGAAGCGATACAATCACGTATCATTTGCCATCTTGCCAAAGCGTTCGTAATTACATTTACTTTGCGATAAATATGGCATAAAAAAAACCCTTTTGTCATACTATCCTTCTCAATATGAAATCCACTTCCCCGTCTAAGCTCCCTTGTGTATACATTCAATTAGCGCTTTCTCACTTTCAACTTTAAGGTTCATAATTTCACGCTTCTTCAGCTATCTTCACTGTCAGCCCTAGAACCTTCACCCACAAACTAAGTCATGCAATAAGAAAATTTATATAATGCTCAAATTATATGAGACCAACAACCACAGTGGCACATAGTGGAATAAAGGCTTAATTTATTGATACTGTTGTTACGCACAACCCTTATCTTTTCAAAATCAAGTGGCAACTATCTTCACTGTCAACCCTAAAACCTTCTCTTACAAACTAAATCATGCAATAAGAGAAATCATATAATGCTCAATTTATCTGAGGCCAACACTCTCCAACATTTTAACAACAAAAGAAATAAGGCGAAACCTTATTTCTATCTAACCCACTCGATCGAAGACATTCAAGAACAAATCATGAACTTTGATATATTGGCTTCTGTCCATTTTGACCATCAGGTATATGCCAAAAAAAAAAAAAAAAACCACTTACAGAGTACATCATAATCTATATTACCTGGTTTGTACGAAACAGACTGCAGATGACCTATTTTGGGAAAAAAAAATCAAACACCTAGCATACTATAAAAAAGGTAGGAAGAAATTAAAAATATCCCAGACCAAAGACAATTTCAACATGTAAGACTGATATTGTTTCCAATGCGGGGGTTTTAATCAACCAGAATACCACAGGCTATTAAGCCTGTTATAAGAAATAAGCCATTTGAACATGTCTCACACTATTAAGCCTGTTGACATCCAATTGTTGTGGGATGGAACTTCAATATGACACTCTCCAAAATGGCTTTCTAACATAATAAATCATTTTTCTAATTTCAGCACACTGTTGTATTTTAGGCATATTATCTAACACCTTCAATTTAGAGAATGTAGATAACAAAAATTTCTTAGTGTTAAAATTCTCCTGTATGTACCTTGCTTTCAGATTGTCCCACAAAGCAGTAGGAATTTAATAGCAGAAATCGCACAAGTTGTCACCAACTTCATTCATGATGTGTCCTTTGCAAAGTGCATCAACTATTTCCCATCTCTTTATTTTGCATGATTGGTCCAGCGAATCTTTGTCATCATTCTGCGGCTTGGGAGTTTTTAGAACATATGATATCTTCAAATAAACAAGATGAAAATGCATCTTTTTCTTCCATCTCAAAAAGTTCCCTCCATCGAACCATGCCAATGGACCCTTCAGAACTCCCCTCTATTTATACTAACTAGAGAGTGCTATGGAGTAGATCGCTTCTCCAATCAGAATTTTAGTGATATTCAATCACCCACAATCAGCATCCGATCTCATCACTTCAATTGCTCCAAATCAGCATTTCAAACAAATGACAAAATCCTAAGGTTATCTTTCCTTACTTCCACTGGTAGAGCTCATTCTTTCTACCTGGGGTAACTCTACAATTATTTTAAGTCACTTATTTGATAGAATTGACGTGCCTACTCTATTTGCTTCCTTTTTCCTCACCTTTTGTCAACTTCTTCTTCTTCTTCTTCTCCTGAAAATTAATAAAACTATTGAATGACTTCGATGCGCATTATAAGTAGACGCCAATGGCTGAGAAGTTCTATTGTCAGATGAGGTGAATTTGAACACATATTCCGTAGCTTTGGATAGGGAAACTTTGTTTTTCATTGGAGTAGAACATCCAGAAACCTGCAAATTCAAAGAAGAGATTGAAAAAAATATATTCTAAATGGATGTACATATATTACGAAAAGTTGCCCGTTAATGTGAATTGGACATGCACAGAAGGATTCTAAACAAGAAGAAAGTTTTGTTTAATCTTAATGAATTGAAGATATATATAGATTTTAAAGTGTCTAAATAATTAATCATTTACTAATTGTATATTAAATAATGGAAGTTGATGTGAAAAAAGTAAATAATCATCATATAATTAAGAGTCTTTAAAATCATTTGAAACTTATAGTACATGAAAAGTCCCAAAATTAAAAAGAGATTAGTAGATGACAATAATAAAGAGTACAGAAAATAAAGATGAATTTAAATTAACTGATATTATATTTCACTCGCCCTTAAACACAAACATGCATCACATAAAAAGTTATTTATTTATAATAATGTATTTGTTAGTAATAAAATAAACTTATGTATCAATGTAAACGTTTAATTTTTACATGCATTTCTAATCCGAATTTTATATTAAGTTATATAAATATTAATAGAAAAGATATATGCACATATATATATATATGATTATTATATTTTTTTTACGAACACAATTATTCATACTTATAGATGGATATATACGAAGAGTCTGATGCTTATATAATATGAAGTTAATCTAATATGAAAATTTTAAAAAATAACTTAAGAAGTTATTAAAGACAAAGAAAAATATTATATAATTATGAAAGAGAAAATAAAATTTATGCATTCAATAAATTTAAATATTAATCTTATGTGGCATTTATATGGATGGTTAAATTAAAAGTCTAACATAAACATAAACAAGAGAAAATATTTATTAAATTATCTGTCAATGTGGCTGCCACATGGCTGCCTTGTCAGCTTTAACATAATTATATATAGGCTAGATACGCCATGTTGAAGAAATTCTCTTGTTTTGTCTTCACTATCATTTGTGTTGAAGAAGAATTAAGGTTGCAGGAAGATTATCAAAGAAATGAGAATTTGAATGTCAATGGCAAAGGCAAGGAATCTAAAGTTAATGTCATTGAGAAAGGATAACAGAACAAGTCCAAGAAAAGGGTCAAAGATGATGGTCCTGGCAAAGGCAAAAGGAAAAATGGCAAGTGTTTTCGGTGCAATGAAGTCGGACACTACAAATATGAGTGTCATTTGCTAAAGAAGCAAAAGAAAGAGGAAAAATCCTTTAGGGACATTCCTAAAATGGCTTATTTCTCATTAAGAAATGAGAAGATAGTGAGAAAATATTTGTTGTTTCCTAAAAAGTCTTCACTATCAAAGATATGAGAAGAAAGGAAATGTGTTGCATTAAATACATGCAGTAAATTATGATTGCATACTTTGGTTAATTATGTTATACATAATTTGGTTAATTCTAAAGTTGCAAAACTTGGTTGTAAAGTATTTTGCATAAGTATTTTGAAAGTATGAGTACATGATCTGTTTACATTATGTAAGTAGTTTGCAAAATAATGTATGTTTGAAAACATATGATCATTAATAATGAGTGTGAAGTGTATGATTTCCTTTGAAAATTAGGTTGATTCATGCATGGTTAATACTTCAAAATATAATGAGTGTCCTTATGATTAATTCTTAAACTTTCATTGTGCCTATTTGAAATCAAAATTAAATTGAGTATATTATGTTTTGTATGAATAGGTAGGAAGTTTAGGTAATTTGATACATAGAAAATGTATGGAAAAATACCATGATTACTTGCTCTCATGAACTAGAATTGTTAATTGCATTTTTTTGCATTATTCTTAGTTCATGTGATATTTCATATGTAATAAAATATGATTGTATGGAATATGTGAAGCATGTTCATAGAAGGAACATGAACATGTATGCTGCAAATGAATGAATGATTATTTTGATAATTAAGTTCATAACGTATAAATGTAAGTTGTAAAGTTCCATGTTAATTTGTAAAGTACAAACTGTGTTGAGCTTTACTTATGAATTAGTTGTGACATATTCATTAAAATGTGTTTTAATGAAATGAATAAATGCAATTCGATTGCTTATTTTGATCACATTGAGGAGATGATTACTTTTGGCAAGAAATTGTCTTGATTGATGTACAGAAACATCAATAGAAATGGATTAAAGTCCAAACTAAAACCACTCAGTGGTAGCGTTTTAATCTATGAGATTAAGTAACCATTTGGAATAGTGATTTGAACACTCAATGAGAGAGTTTGGTTAAGCTAATTAGGCAAACCTAAGTATTTTTGTCTTTTTACTTCTTTTTTTTTTCCTTTTTCCCATTTTTACTATTTATCTTCTTCCCAAAATCCTTCCTCCCTTCTCCGTTTCTGTCCGCCTCCCCTCCCACTCCCTCCGGCGCCCCTTCCCCCTCAAGCGTACAACAAGCGAATGCGGCTACAAGTTGCAGCGGTTGTAGTAGCACGAAGAAACGGTCTAAAACTGTTAGAGAAAAAGAAAGGGGGAAAAAAATGAGAAGTTGTTCTAAACAATCAGAGAAGAAGAAAGGAAAAAAAATGAAGAAGATGGTCTAAACCATCGGAGAAGAAGAAAGAAAGAAAAAGAAATGAACAGTAAAAAGACAAAGATACGCCTGAAAAAAAAAAAGCATGTGAGATGCACATGTTGACTATTTCGTTAGCTCTAACAGAAAAATGTAACGAAATGACATTTCTGACCCTTTTTTGAAAGTATGGTGACATTTCTGGGGGGGAAAAAAGTTTAATAACCAAACGAGAGATTCTGAAAAAGTATGATGATATTTTTGATGTTCACTTTAAAGATTATTCAGTGTTAAGATTCTACCCTTTTCAATTTGGGAGCTTTAAAACGGCCAGATTCTGACCTGTCCGAACGTGCGTGAGTGAAATTTCACATCAGTGCCTCGGTATGAAATTCCAAATATGCTCTTAAACTATCTAAAACAATACAGTTGTCGACAACAAACAATACAGTCTCCCAACATTTACGAATTTAAAAAGAAACATCAAGCCTATCTTTTACAAATTCCATAACTGAGCTTCTATATTTTAGACTCATCTTTCCCGAACTTCATAACTCCGCTTCTATGTTGCAAAATCATCTTCCCCAAATTCCATAACTTCACTTTTATGTTGCAAAATCGTCTTTTTCAAATTCCATAACACCATCCCATGTCCCAAACTCGATAAGTCCACTTCTATGTTGCAAACTTATCTTTCCCAAACTCTATAACTCCCCTTCTTTGTTGCAAATCCATCTTCCCAAACTCCATATCCTCCTCTTGTGCTATTGGATGGCCATCATGGCTAGGCCCATGTGAGAGTTCATCTGGATCATCTGAACTATCATACAAAGGTGAAACCTTATAGGCAGTACAAATGTGAAAGTAGAACCATGATGTACTTTGCTTGTTACAGTGAGATGACCACCCATGAGCCCAACCTGTCCCAAGAACATGCCACAGAATCAAAATTTTAGCTTCTTGTCATGTTCAGGTACATAGTCATAACTTTCTAACCAGTGAAGGAAGCAAGAAAGAGTTCAGATTCAGAAAAAAACGGCATAACTTGAAGTAACTCAAAAGACTCTTTACTGGGAAGACTCATGAAGACATTAAGGGCATGTTCATTAAGAGATGGTTTTGAAAATATGTCTTTTTTAAAAGAATTTTTTAATGTAAAAAGTATATTAAATATGTAAGAATGTGTAATAGAATAGTAAAATCTTGCATTGAAAATGGTGAAAAAGTTTTATAATAATAAATTTACTATAGAAACCGCAAACACAAACACAAACAAAACCAATGAAACCAAGAGTTTTGAACCATGAGTTGAATGAGAAGATGGAGTAAGGACTCAGTAAGGAAAGACAAAACTATCTTCTGGACAATATATATCTCAATAATTTCATAAAGATCATCTTGGCTTCTCTAGTCATGATAGATAAGATTTCCTTAACTCAATAACACAAACCAATTGGTTCAATGACAAATTATATAATGTAGCTCTTTTCTAAACATTATAACAGAAGACAGTTGATCAGTAAAAACTTGCATCATTTTGAGATGTTTGTTATCCCAGAGAAGAATCTAAATTGAAATGGTTTCAACATATTAGAACTGTGATTGGATCTAGCGTTTGTTATACTCATAACAAAGTCAACTTTCAGAAAAGATAAGAGACGTTACAGTATGTTTTACGCAAAAATGTCTAGTTACTCATCATTACAACACTGACCAGAATTTTGTTTCTACTGATGAGTTTGAAATTATACATGGCTGAAAGAGAATCTAAGAGTAAAACTTTTAACCTAAAATGAGTTAAAACCGCCAATAAGAACAACAGATAGCTTTTAGAAAATACCAATTGTTTGCAGATTGCCAGGCCAAGTCCAGTCCCTCCATACTTCCGAGCAGTATCAGCACCAACTTGCATATATTTCTTGAACAGAGTGGGTAAAGCATTTTCTGTATTAGAATAATTAACAAATTATTATCAGCATTGGTGCCTGAAATTGTGATGTAGTAGTAGAGCTCAGAAAAATGAAATGGCAACAGAAATATTTTCAATTATATCTCTCACAAGCTTATTTGTGGGGAAATAAATCACATTTATCAGCTACCTGGTATTCCAATCCCCGTGTCATATACGTCACAGCGTAGCCACACAGTGGTTTCTTCTAGGTTGCACAGAGATCCTCCATCCTCTTCCATTGAGCTAACATTTCCTTTTGGAGTTCTTGGGTCATCATGATTTTCATAACTTCCTTCTGTGTCTTTCTTCAGACAAGATTCATTTTCAAGCTGGAAACTCTGAGTAGGTGATAAGCATTTGTCCCCTCTCTTTATATTTTCTAATTTTCTGGACTGATTCTGCCCATGAGTTGCTTGTATTGTTTCAATAGGCGGCTCGGAGACCACATAAAGCTTTATACCAACTTTCCCCTCATGGGTAAACTTGATTGCATTGCTGTAAAACTTCGAGAGTTGTCACTGAGAATGAGTTTTTGGAGCCAATGTGCAAATATGTATCAACTCAACTCAAGAGACATAATTCTATAGTGAAGTATCAAATACAAAAGTTAGATAGAAGTTCAGCTGACAGTAACAAGGAAAGGATTGGCCTGCTCTTTTTGTTTTCGTTTTCGTTTTGGATTTTGTTTTGTTTTTTGTTTGAACAATAAATTTAATATATTATAATTATTTTTCATCATTTTCAATACGACTTTTTACTATTCAACTATATATTTTTACATTTCCAACACACTTTTTACATTATAAAACTATTTTCCCAAAACATGTTCTCAAAAGAATATTTAAAACATCATAAAGAACACCCTACTCTAGATTCAAAGCACTCAGTCCGCAAAACAGAGAAACATTTTCTTCTTTAGTTTTAAGTACCTTCTACTTTTTCTAGGGATATGATTGAGATTAGAAACTATAAGAACACACTGATGCAATCTCATTACATTGGCTAAAGAACCTTTTTAACTTGTTTATGGTTGCTAGGAAAACTGTGATTTCCAAAGCCTTATTGGCTCGCTTGAAAGATATGAATCTCAGTCAAACAGAAAGGCTATTTGTAAGCTTTGAAGCCATTGAAGGTAGCCTTCTTAACATAAATGGTCAGTTACTGTTTCCTTTATTGTGAAAATCTGGAGAATTTCTATGCTTTGAAGTATAAGATTGCGAAGGAACCAAATGGAAAACATTACTAAAATTCATTTGGCGTGGTACGTTAATATAAGCTCAGCACAGTAATATTTAAGTTATAGTAAGTTCCAGCTAAAATTTTAAACAAAAAATGTTCCAGGAACACAACTATCTTCAGTCTTCCATATTGATTCCAATGTGTCGAAAACTTTAGCACATAGTGTTGGGTTTATGTCCTAAAGCCAATTAAATTATGGAATTATAATTTATATTTATTGCCAACGTGTTTTAGGAACCTAAAGGGTCACACACATAAGAATAACTTATTGGGTTAAAATGATATGTTATGGGTTGATTTATTGGATAAATTAACTATAAGGACTTATTGATAAATATCTAATAATGGTTTCCTATTTGTGTTAGGTTTCCTATTCTATTAGGTTTCCTACTGGTAATAGGTTTATACCATTCTGATATCTATAAATATAGCCCTAGTCATTGGAATGATATACAAGAACAACAACATTTTGTATACAGTGATCTAGCTGTCAATCCTCTGACTGATCAATCCTTTGGAAGAATCCCAATTACGGTTATTCGTGTGGATACCGTTAGAGGCCGGACAATTGTGCAGCTTGTGATCAGTTTCATCTCCATGCATATCGTTCGTAGATCTTCTAAATATTGCTGATGGATTTGTTTTCGAGGTAATATCTGATCTGGTACATTATATTATTCATATGATTGCAAAGTGATATTGGCATGTTCAATCTATATTTATTCCGCTGTGCATAGATTGATTAACTTACAGTGGTATCAGAGCCTACTTTGTTTATTTATGTTTAATATGTTATATTTAATTATTATGGATGATGAATATGTATATAATTCTTGATCAAGGGCTTGAGAAGTTGATTTAAAATTCTTTAAAATTGGGGTTTTGATTTTCTGAAAATTGGATTTTCGAAAATCATTGTATTTCAAGAAAAATCATCGTTGTATTACGGGATGACGAAAACGAAATTGAAATACTGATTTTGAAAGCAGAAGAAAAGGGTACACAGTACTTCTTACGCTTTCGGACAGTCGCAGGAAAGTTCGAGAGTCAATTTTTTTCTTCAAAATTGCTCTTTTGATTTTGTGAAGGCCGGTATCCTTGATCGGCAAAGCTAAACGGTGGCAATTACAGCAAGGTCCCTCCGATGCCGCCTGAAAAACCGTTAAGCATTCTGGTCGCGGACCAGATTGCTAGGGGAGGCCGGCGACCAGAATTTCACTGGCCGCCGACATCCAGCGGCAGAAAAAGAAACGACGCGACCAGAATTGTTCTAGTCGCGGGCAGAGGCACCGGAAACGACGCGACCTCGTTTTGGTCAGAGTCGTTGGTACTATGGCAGGCGCAGGCGGAGAGACCGGAAAAGGCTTTTAGTCGCAGACATCTTCTCCCTGGAGGCGCTCTTGCATCGCCGGAGAAGAAGACGGAGCTTCAGAGCCGATGCTGTGCCGCACTGTCGGAGAAGAAATTGCCGTCGCGGCGATGAGACCTGGAGCACGTGAATAGAACGGTTCAGGTCAACCGACTGGAACTGCTCTGCTCGCGGGGGTCAAGAACTCCGGCAGGAAGAAGACCCAAAAACGGAAAAGGGAGGCGGCGCAAAACGGGAAAGGGGAACCCTTCCCGATTTGCAGGTCAGTTGGGCTAGGATTTTCCCTAGTCCACTGGAGACTTGGAACGCGGGCCCGCTCTGTTAAAACAAAAGAAAAAAAAATTTTTGAGGGCTTAAAGTCAGTACCAGAGTCTGGGCTACTCGGCCTAGACATATGAAATTTGTTTTTAAGGCTCAATTTTCTTAAATGGTGCTGGTTTTAAAATTTCAACATGGGGCTGTTTTATTATAAGCTAAATGTAATAAACAGCATGGTGATTGAATTTAACAAAAAAAAAAAACTTGCGCTTAAGTTCATGACTGGACTGATTTGAATCAGTTTAATAAATTTTTGCCAAAATTTTAATTATTGGACTGGGTCCAAAATTTTCAAATATTATTTGATAAGATTCAATTATTGGGTTGTGTTTTAAGTTTTTTAAATCTGATTTTCTTGTTGTAAAATTATTTTACAAAAGAATTTTAATTATAAAATAAATTAAATTAAGTGTTATATTTTAATTGGATTAAGATATAACTAGTGATTAATTTGATTGTTTTATAATGTTTAAATTTTCTAAATTAGATTTAGAAGATTTCAAAGTATTTCAAATTTAAATTTTGGGTTAATTTTAATTTGAAGGACATTTATAAATTTCAATTGGATTGGAATTTAGGAATTTATCGATTTTGGAAATTGATAATTTAAATGTCATCTAATTTCAAGTCAAAATTACTTTTTACATTTATTAAATAATAAGATTGTAATTTTGATTGAAAACTTGTGAATTTGTCAATTATCAATTGGATTGAGGTATTGACTGTATTTTGGAAACTCGTAAATTTTAAATTGGATTTAAAATTTTGAGAGTTGTTTTTAGAAAAGTTCCATAATTAATTGGATTAATCTTATGGAAAAGGTTCTAAATTAAATTCCAAAATGGTTTTTGATTAAAAACAAAAAGTGGGAGAAATGAGTCTTAGACCATGAGAGTTTAATTTTAATTTTGGAAATTTTAACTCTCAACCTACTTTATTTAGATTTAATTGAAGAAAAAGCCCTAATGACTTCTCAAAATAGTTCAAAAATAATGTTATTTCTAATTAGATTAGAAATAAGTATACACATAGATCCATGATTAGATATTAAATATGCTTATGTAATTATTTAATTGTATAATTTAATTACATGTTTATATGCAACATTTAATGAAATATTTGATGTGATAATTTGTTCATTTAATGAGTTATATGATTGCATATGGTATGCCAAATTTGTCAATTATTTATGTGTTGCATATAATTGATACAATTTTATAATTGTTTAAAACAAAATCCCTTAAGTTGTTGCCCCATTAACATAGCAGATTATGACATCATTGTTGGAATTAACTTGTTGGGATTCCCCAAGGTTGTTCTGTCCATGATTAATTTTTTTTGGCTTTTGAGATTGGATCTCAGTAAAATGGATTTAATTATTGAAACATATAGTTTGTTGAGAACCCTCAACATTTTATGTTTTAAGGCAACAGATATTAAGTCATAATACCTTCCGTTGTTATAGCTCGGCTAAAATTCTTTCTTCAGATTAACTTGTTGGGATTCCCCAAGGTTAGTTTGACATCGAATTTGTCGAAACTATGAATGATGGGTTCGGCTTAACAAAAATATATAATTTGTTGGGATTCCTCAAGGTTATATATTTTTGAGGTAAGGGTTAGGTTTCACATAAGATGTGTATACCAGGGTTGGTAACCTAACGATAAGGAGTTGCAACAGTTGCAATTGATAAAGTGTATCTACCTTGCGAAATTGTTTTGATTTGTTGGGATTCCTCAAGGTCAAATAATTAGTGGGGGTCCTTTTCTCACTAAGAATTATGAGATAATTCTCGAATCAGTATTTAAGGGCTATTGATTTGAACAAAATAGTGGGAGCAAAACCAAAATTTATTCATTATCCATATCTTTTATACTTTGGTTTTGTTAGATGCATAAATAAAATATTTTGATATTTATGTTGTGGAATTATATGAGTATTCTTTTAGAATTTACTAAGTAGATGGCCTCAATTTTCTTGATTATCGGTTGGCATAAATTTTGAGAGTGTCTCAAGTTATTTGGCTGTTTTGATTTTATGGCTAAGATGATGTCTAGACAATTGGAATGTTTATGGTAAGCATTAAGTTTGGAATGGTATAAGATTTATATCAGGAAAATTTTTAATTCTAAATTGTTGACACAGGCAAATGGTTAAATTTTCTTACTTACTTAAGTATCTTAAGTGATACATAGTGAGATTTGAAATTTAATTTGCAATCTTAGCTGGGCAAATGTTCAAATTTTATTTGAATATGCAGTAAATCGTTATTCTTGTATCAGACAAAGAAAAAGATATGATAGTTCAATCCTTTAAAAGGATGTGAGCAATCATTAGTTCAAATAAGCCAAAGTAATTGAAAAATGACTGCAAAAGTTTGTACTTGGAATCAAAGAAATTGTTGAATTTCTTTTGTAGTATAAATGAAATGGATATTTATCTCTCTAATTGAAGTTTAGACCTATGATATATGATATCAAGTTAAATATATATTTGGAATATATATGGTCTAAAATAAGTAGACTGATAAATTAATATGAAATAAATAATTATAGCTAATAAATAAAGCAGGTATTGCAATATTGGCTATGAGAATTATTGTATTTCATTTGGATTTAAAAATCATTGAATGTTTTAGTTGGACTAAAATAATCCTACATCATGTTTATCATGTAAGGATGGATTGACTTATATATAAGTGATTTTATATTGGCGGAGTCCAGTTTTAAACTGTTCCTTAAATTCAATGATTTTATTAATCCTAAAAAAGTCAATTTTAGATAACACAGTTTATGTGGTCATGTGACTATATTTACATATATTCAAATTATATCATTATAATTTGAGACTTTTGGTTTGGAATCAATGTGATATGTAAATTTCATGCACTAGTCAAATCGACCAAATTACCCTTTTTGGTAAAAGGTAGAAACATTGTAAATTATCTTGACTAATACATCCTATGTATGTAGTTTTATGATAATTTTACTAAATGTGATTTTCTTAATTCATTTTGTCTCAGGTTTACACTTATCTAAGTGTTTTGGGATTTTGATTTGTTCAAAAATGAATTTTGAAAAGTTTGATAAAAGTATTTTTGCAATGACATTGCAATAGTATATACTTTATTAAAGGATGGTGTTATCTAAATAAAATGTGATTTTCGTATAATTTATAAACACTTGATATGTATATATATCTGGTGTTGTATAAATTAAGATCTAATATATTTGATATATTTGATCAGTTGTAAGTTATGCAGTTTTCAATCAATCCATTTATGCCATTATACTTATCTCATACTTGTTATACCATGTTCCAGTCGACAAGTTGATACCATATGTGAAAAAGGTTAACAGTTAATCAAATTTTGAAAAATATTTGAGTTAACATATTCACATGCAATGGTTAATTACTATTAGATTGTATTCTGACTAAATCCAATCAGTTATCTATTTGTGGGAGTATCCAAATTTGATTTGGTTACAGATATTATTTCAAGAGTCCAAGCTTTATTATGGCAAATTATCTTTCTAGTGTAAATCATTTATTCTAGAAAGGTTAGTGGGAGAAATAATATACAAATGAATTATTCATAACCACAAATTTGTAAAATCAACTTATGGAACAACATGTTTAATAACATGATGGTATGGTAGACCTAAATTTTCACATAAAAGGGTGAATCAAGTGGTCTCATGTTATGATCAAAAGATATAAAATTGCATTCGGCTTAATGAATTATATATTATAATTCAATTTTATATCCAATGATCGTAATAAGGTATACAATATAAAAGAAATTTTATATGGATTCTAATATTTTGAGTAAAATTCAAACTATTTGATTTTGTCAAACTGATTACGAATCTTATGTATACAAATCAATTAGTGGGAGCACAAGTATTTTCAATTACACTGTGTTGGACACAGTGTATATGGAGAAGGAATACCTTTAAAGTAGTGTTTATTGGTATGATAGTTCAAGAAAAGTTTTTGAATTATGGAAGCAATATAGACTTTGGAAGTCAAAATCTAGTAACATAGATTGTAAATATTGCTCGATGTACATACACTGGATGCTACGTGTAGCATGCCACTAAATAATATACAATTGTTTCCATACAGACTAATGGTTGGATTATATTGGTATATTATCGTAGGTAAGCGACTATGTTATGCTCTAATTGTTGCGAACAAATTGAGCAGGTTCAAGTGAGAATCACTTGATGATGATAGTTAAGAATATTATAAATATTTTGGAAACATTATAAAATTATTCTTTTTATCATAGGCCAAACAAACTTAGTCAAACTTTATGCAATTTTATCTTGCGAAGATAGAAGGAATTTGCATACATACTCTTTATAATAGTGTTAAATGTTGGAATACTTTCACGCCAAACACTATGACTATTCTACAGCATATGCCATAATACATTAAAGAGTTTTGGAAACTGCTTGGATCTAGTTCTTCATTGAACTTAGCATAAGAATTTCTATTTTAGAAATGAAAATTGAAGTCTCATCAATGATCCAATTATGTATTAGGTATTGTCAATTGATATTGATCAATGACAGAGTTGATATTCTCTCAAGATAAATTTATTTATTAGTGGACTAAAACAATTATTAGAAATTGATCTTAGTCCAAGTGGGAGAGTTAGTGGGATGGATAAAAACTAATTGATTTTATCCTTACACTTTGTTTATATATTCAAATTTATGCAAAATTTGATGATATGAAATTATTTATCATTTATCTTATTTGTTTTATTACATTAAGTATATGATAAAGTCCCTAGAATAATATTTGTATGAAAGAAATCATAAGGGTTATGATGATGAGATTCTTTCTATACTTATATATTGTTCTTAAATAATCCCTAGTCATAGTATTAACAAGATGGGACATTGTTAATACGGATAGACTAGCACATTTTATGCTTTCTTCCTAAATGAGGAAATAGTTGATCTCATTGACTATTGTGTGGTACACAAAAGCTAATATGTGGATGCTTGTTAAGAGAACAAGTTCATTGGATTGACCCGTCTAGAGATTTTCATGAGGTGAGTGCCAATGAAATAAATCTCTATATAATGGTAGTGTAAATAAATCCTTCGACTTGAGATCATAAGTGTATCCAGAGTGTAGATTATATACTTTCACTCTTTTGGTCCTTAACCTTAGTTGGTTATGTGTGCTTTAAGAGTTGAGTATAGTATGAAACATGGATGGAAGTTTATGATCAATAAAGAATTCACCACTTCCAATAGTAGGAAGAGTATATCCAGTTATGGCCACTTGTTGAAGTATAACTTAAAATGTTTGCGCAAACTAGGAGTGATTTTAGAATAGTTCTAAAATTCAACTTCATGGAGTTATATTTCAGGAACAAGCAAAGAAACAATTAGCTCATTAAGAGTTGGCACATATCCTTGCTCTTGAACTAATTGGGATATGGTTTGGTGAAAGGATGTTAATTACACGGAATCCGTTTATAGAAAGGTGAAGTCGATCACATGACTTTTTCCTAACACTTGGGTGGTCATGATGCCTGGCTAGAGGCCAATCTTGATCTATAAATATAAGTAGATTAATTCCAAAATCACATAGCCTATTGTCTTTAGGCCAAGTGGGAGTTTGTTGGGTTTATGTCCTAAAGCCAATTAAATTATGGAATTATAATTTATATTTATTGCCAACGTGTTTTAGGAACCTAAAGGGTCACACACATAAGAATAACTTATTGGGTTAAAATGATATGTTATGGGTTGATTTATTGGATAAATTAACTATAAGGACTTATTGATAAATATCTAATAATGGTTTCCTATTTGTGTTAGGTTTCCTATTCTATTAGGTTTCCTACTGGTAATAGGTTTATACCATTCTGATATCTATAAATATAGCCCTAGTCATTGGAATGATATACAAGAACAACAACAACATCTTGTATACAGTGATCTAGCTGTCAATCCTCTGACTGATCAATCCTTTGGAAGAATCCCAATTACGGTTATTCGTGTGGATACCGTTAGAGGCCGGACAATTGTGCGGCTTGTGATCAGTTTCATCTCCATGCATATCGTTCGTAGATCTTCTAAATCTTGCTGATGGATTTGTTTTCGAGGTAATATCTGATCTGGTACATTATATTATTCATATGATTGCAAAGTGATATTGGCATGTTCAATCTATATTTATTCCGCTGTGCATAGATTGATTAACTTACACATAGTACATACCTAAAAAAATAATTGACTGTAATTTGTGCAAATAGAATCTAAAATTAAGAACCCAATACCTGATCAAGTTTGTTAGTATCTGACGAATCCTTCGAACATCTCCTACTACCTGAAAGTTTAAATACTGGTCAATATAAGCAATCCAATAGCTGGGTAAACTACAGTAACCATAATTCTCTTTAGCTTTCCAATATTTGTACAAAAGTAAGCCTGCGTGTTATGCATGTCATCATTACAAGAAAACGGAGCCGAATGTAGTGTTGTAAACTTTTTCCTACATTGTATCTGTTGTATGCCTAGATTTATTAGTTTTTACTGAAATAGATGTGCTTGCACTCTTTATGTATCAAATTTGAGTGAGTCCTCACCTCTAGAGGAACATCATCTGCGATCTCTCCTTCCAAAGTTTCTGCAGGGATGCTGCTGCAGTCTGCAATACATGCTTTACGATCTCCCTCGGCCTGAACTTTGTAGCTTCCAGTCTCATAACTCCTACAACATTTAATGACATGACTTTGTTCAGAATTATGATATCCAACTGTTACATTTGAACATAGTAGCCCATAGAAAGAAAATGACCTCATTTCAATTTAAGGATACATAACTCATCACTTCCATCCAACATTTAATGGAAATATTCCTTCTCCAAATACACAAGCAGCAAGAACATTTGAAGATTCACAATATATAAACAAGGATATCCCAAGACAAAATGTTTGTTCTGAAGTTTTAATTTCATACCTGACTCAACCTTGGACAGGTCAAGAATGTCATTTATCAACTGCATCACTAAATCACTCGATGATAACATCACTTTAACTAATTGTCGTTGTTCCTTGTCAAGATTTGTTGTGGAAAGAATCTCTGTCATGCTCACAACTCCAGACAAAGGAGATCTTATCTCATGAGACATGGTTGCAAGCATTTGCTTTGCTCGCATTGTTTCCTCTGTCAAAGAATAAACAGGAGTCAATAATTATTTTCCTACACATCAAATGTTATGAACAGCTGATATGAGTGTTTATGATGAACCTGTTATATGTATTGTTTTGTTAAGTTCTGTCTCCTTTCCTTTTTGTACAGCTATTTCCTCACGAAGCTTTGCCATCTTTTCTCTTTTTCTTACCTGGTTTGCCACAACATGATGACAATCAATAACAGAAGTCCAGAAAGAAGCTTAACATAGAAAGTGTTTACTTAGACTGTTATCCCTTCCTCAATCAGATCCAAAAGTCATGATAGATAAATATCCAAAAGGGAAGACAGAAAATGAATGATGAGACAACTGATGGATAGACAAATGTTAAAGATACAGGAAAAGGACATTACACATTTGTTTATCAAAATGCACAATAAGGAAAGTTGAAAACGTTGTAAACTAACACTTCAAAAGTATAGGGCCAAGTATGCTGTTAATTCTACATCTAGTAGAAAGGTTGGTCAAATGGTTCTAGAAAAATGACCAAGTCGATTTATAGATTTTACATTCTTTCCACCATGGAGTTCATAAAACTCTTAAACCTCAACAATAGATTCTACTATAATTTCAACTTGACAGTATTCTTACTATTATAATTAACTGCAACCCAAAAGCCACTGCAGTTATAGAGCTTGAAACTTATAAGCCATTGGATTACCATACTCACTATTATTGTTTATCCAACTACATCATTATACTGCACAGTGCAAAGATATTTCCTCATTAATTTACCTGATCAGTTACTTCCATTCCCATATAATTAACTCCAATAGTCTCTCCAGCCTTGCTGAACACTGGTTCCACATATACCAAAAATGTCTTTGACCCAAAAAGTTCAGTCTCAAATGTTATTTCCCTCTTTGCAGGTAATCCTTGTTCCAGAACTTCTCTTTTGAAATCTTGATACTCCTTAACTCCTGAACCTGTAAATATCTCCACATCCGTTTTCCCAATGATGTCCTGAAAATTAAACAAATCTTAGAAACAATTCATGAATGAAAAACAAATAAGAAGTTTCAATATGGACTAAAAAGTTATCCAGGGGTTCTGCTTAATCAAATTACCTCCTCACACGGAAACTTGGGAAGTGGTTGTAGATGAAACGATAGCGTAATTCATTATCCTGTAAGAGAAAATAACCATGCATTTAGCCTGGATATGCATTATACATTAATGACAAGTTGAAGTTAAATAGATATTAAGGCTACAGGAATTTTGCGAGAACTCTGATCAATGCTACATTAAGAGCAATACAGGACAAGTTTTAGCTAGACTAAAATAAGTGCACTGAGATTTGAGAAAAAGGAAAGAAAATTTGGCTCAATTCAACTAACATTTTCAAGTTTTAGAATAAACCATTAAAATTTCAATAATGGTTCAATCAAATCTGTACTGATGATAAGGGAGGGTTGAGCAACAGACAGCTTATACATTTTTGGTTCATATCAATCCAGAAAACATCAGAACGTTTACCAATTCCAGTACCAAAATGCTTGTTCTCTAAACTGCCATTACAAAGCAAGTCAGACTTGAGTTTCGTTGCAAAATTTTACCAAGGTGGTTTGCAACAAACATGTTATGCAGATCCTTTTCATCAGAAAAAGTAGGAATCTAAACATGGAATGGAGGAACATTCTATATCACTGTTAAAGTTGAAAAAGAACTGCATGAGTTTCAAATTTTGGAATAGCACCAACAATCATCATCTGTACAGTTTGGAACTGTAAATCAAGAACAAAGGGTCATTTTGTATGAAAACATATAGTATTCCTGAGAGATAGAGTGAAAAAAAAAAAAAAAAAAAAAAAGAAGAAGAAGACAGTAAGAATAGACAACAGTATCTCTTCTTGCTTTAAAATTTCTGGTTTAATGAAAGTGAATGTAGTGCTAGGCACTGCATGTGTGGTTCTCCAGTATGCATCATGAGAGTTAAGGAAAATCATTTAAGTGGCACATTATGTTTTACAGCCAAAAGAAAGACATGCTTGGAACTTTGCAGTTATTCTGTAAAATTGGACATAATATGGATAAATTGAAAACAATTAAACAAAAGTCATGGAAAGATTGTCAATTTGCAGCACACTTCCAATATACATTCAGTATGTTATTGTTCTACAACAGTTAGGCTGCTCAGCATTTACAAACAGACAATTAATGTGCTACCTATAACAGATATGGAAAATGACCCATTGCAGTCTTTAGGCTAAATGGCTTATGGCCATATTTTGAGTTGTGACTCGATGGCCAGATGACTTCGGTATAAGTATAAACCTATACATGACACAACTACCAAGTACCCTGAATATGTAAATCCAGTCATTACAACTGATACAATGAGTAAATTTTTGAATAACTTTGCACCCATGGAAGCAGTGTAGCAGATCAATTTACATATACTCAAGGCCAGTAGTTAAAGTTTACTTTAATTTTCCAAATCACAATTCCTTTCTATTTCTATTCCTAGGACTGATTATCAAAGGTTCTCATGTTTAGTTCATCAAGGAAATGCTGTGAAGGAATTAGAAAGAACTGATGTTTAGAATCGAATTAAAAGATTGTTACTGTATCAAGCACATTGACAAGCCATCTTCTTTCTCTACATAATTTCACTGAAAACCTATGTTGCATATTTCTTTTAGAATTTTATCAATACAGAAATTGTTTGGCAGGGTTAATTCTCAAACACCAGCAGGAAAATCATCAGGAGCAAATGACCAAAAGTCCTCATACAAAGAAACTGAAATTATCATTGCCAATCAAGTGATATTCACAAAGTATGTTTCATTTAAGAAAAGGCAAAGGCACAATACAACCATAATAGGACACTTCCATGCCAATTTCATCAACAGTTACTGGTTTATTTAGTATTCATGTCACAGGATAACATATCTGGTGGCCAATGACAACAGGCGCATTTTGAAGGACAAAATGCAAGAAGTTGTCAGCTCGTTTCAACATCTGGGAAAGTTCGTCCACCGGTGAGGATTGCTTCTCTAAATTTTCTATAGAGTCTTGCAATTTCTCCTTAAGTATCTGCTCTCGCTGGATACTTGCCTCCAACCTCTCTAAATGCATTGCTCTCTGTTTCCAGTATATAACACTATCATGCTCAGCATCTATTTTTGGTCTTTCATCATGGACAATTACATCATGTTTTTGGTACACATATTTCAAATTTTCATCAAATAAGGAGATTGGACTCTTGTCACCACCATATCTTTCTTCTTCAAAACGATGCTTCTCCAATATTTCCAATTTCTTAAGCTCGGATTCCTGTTGTTGCTTGTTGAGATTATCAAGCTCCTCTCTAAGAAGGCGAACAGGATTGGCCTGCTTATATTCCCAGTCCTTCACCAAGTACGCCAACTGTGAGGAACCTTTGTCACTATAATTGGCAAGCTCTGATAGCCGCTTAGAATCTACAATAATAGGGTCTCTATTTATGGTAACCTCCTGCAACATATCTTCATCTGGTTTCGGCCTTTCAATGTTGAACTGCTTTCCAGCTTCGTTCATGTCTTCTGGCCACACTGAAGTCGGAACTTCAGTGTCCATTTCTTCAAGATGGTCATCCTCCATCTCACAAACTATTTCTCTCTTTACTTAATTAGCATCCAATTCTTTACCAAAGCTGATTCAAACCTCAAATTTGCACACAAAATGCTCGCAAGACTTGAAGCTCACAAAGCATGAGAAATCAAACTTATCAAATGTGACCACAGTGAATTCTGCACATGAAAAAAAAGAAGAGGTATATTGGTCACAAATTAAAAGAATGCATTTCAATCAGCACGAAGCCAATGACATTAAACAACTGATGCAATTTTACCTCAGAACAGAGCAAGATACAGGAGTTTGTTTGCTTATTGTTCAAAAGCAACAAAATTACATTCCAAGCAATAAAGTAAAAGGGCATAAGGATAATTTCCACAATGTTTACTCATTGCTGCTAAAGGGTCTGAGAAGAAGACCTCAACTCTGAAATAATTTACACTAATTGACATTTATATATCCGGAGATCTTACTCTCAAAAAGAATAAATAATTTCCAGAAGAAAGTTACTTTTCAATGGATTACTTCAGTCTTTCAATGTCAAAAGAAAATCAGTAAGCTAATAAACCGCAATACTCAACAAAACCAATCATCAATAACCGAAATTGAATCGCTAACCGGATTGGACAATTCATCAATCACTCCATATGTAACCATTATCAGGCGCTAAACAAGCTGGTTGGTATGAAGTTAAACGAAATAGGACTGACACCAATAACGAAAACAGAGGCGTAAGAATCCAAAATTGAGTTGACACAGAATGCTTATCAATTCGAAAAGCGCAATTCCAAGCTGAAATTAACAAGAAATAAGACCACCCCAGATAGGAAAAAGAATCAAAACTGACCTTTTTCAACTCCAGGAGTTGCACAACACCCTCTAAAAATGCGTCAAGAAGAAGAAAGAAGGTTGAAGTTTCAGAGTTCCAGCCTTTCTTGCCTTTACTGTAGATCTGGAAGAATCTCTCGGAAGTGTTCAGTCAATGAAAAAAATAATACCCAAATGTTTTCGTGCACATTTCAGAATGCAGAGAGAGAAGAGGACTGCATGTGACGAACACCCCCCTCTCTTCCCAACGGAAAAAAAGGAAGAAAAATTTTAAAAAACGAAAGAATCCAGGGAAAAAAAATAATTAGAAACTCAAGAACCCATGTGCGTAAGACGTCAAAATACAAGAGAAATGTATGTTTTAGCAAAATACTTTTACTACCACGGCAGTACTACTAAATAACACCACCATCCCTTCCATGTTTAAGATAAGAAAAAATGTATTCTTTTGCGTGGGTTTCTGTTGGGATTTGTCATTCATTCATGACTCATGGCATAAATTTCCGTGCAAACTCTGCTCCCTTGCTCTGTTTCTGTTCCTATGCATAATGCATTTCTCAACTGTGAACACTCCAGAGTTGGGAAAATTATGCATCCAATCATATCAGGCCAACTGTTACTTCATTCCTTCATATTCATATAGTAAATGTGTGTGTGTGTGTGTGTGAGTGCGTGAGAGAGAAAGAGAGATGTTATATAGTAGTGTACATTTTACAGAGATTAAGGAAGGAAGGAAGGGAGCTTTCATCTTTTTTGGTTATTTTAATGGTGGGAAGGAGGAGGTTGCTCCCCGCCACCATGTACAAAAGATGACGTACGTTGATGACGCGTGTGATGGACGCGCTAATGAGGGGGAAGGGGAAGTCGAAAAATGCGGATACTAAAATATTTGTAATAATTAATCAGGTCTCTGATGTATTTTAAAAATAATGAAATGATACAACGAATGACGGAATGAAGCATATTTTAAGGTATTCAAAACAAGAAAAAAATGTGTTTTTTAAAAGAAAATTATATCTTAGTTGATTAACTGTACTTTTAGAAAAATGTAATTAACTACCACTAATTATGCTATCTCTATGTAAAAGTGGTTCTTTTTTTTTTTTTATCCCACAGTTCGTATTAGAAACAAGAGTTGGTTTCCTATGAAATCGGTTTATGTATGCAATATTGTTCATGTGAACAGTATCAGGTACTATTCACGGAAACAATATCTGAATTTTTTTAACTGATACTTGAACAAATAAAACTGATACTTGTGAACAGTACATTACTGGTACTGTTCACGGATATCAGTAATACTTTAATCAAGTAAAATGTTACATGTCGTACATTTCACAATTATCACTAATACTTTGTGCAAATATTACTTTAACGATGAACAAAAAATAAAAAATAAAAAATAAAATAACACAACAAAACAAAACTTCAGAAGAGTATAAGTGATACTTCAAAAAAATATAAGTGCGACTCTAAAAGAGTAGAAGTGACTATTAGTTCTTCTCTTATGAAGTCGCACTTTTCTTTTTAAGGCTTATGAAGTAGCACTTAAGTATAAGAGTATACTACTTCATAAGAGTTTAAGTGTTACTCTATATGAGTATAAGTGCTTAAGAAGATTATAAGTGCTACTCTGTAATAATACAACTGATTAGCATTGCCAATCTTATGGAGTAGCACTTAAGAAGAATGAAGTGCTAATCAGAATGGTATAAGTGTTATTTCAGAAGAGTATAAGTGCTACTCTAGAAGAGTACAAGTTGTAGTACTTCTCTTATGGAGTAGCACTTAGGAGAATATAAAGTGCTTACTTTATTAGAGTTTAAGTACTATTTCGAAAGAATATAAGTGTTACTCTAGAAGAGTATAAGTAGCACTACTACTCTTATGGAATAGCACTTAAGGAAAGTCTAAAGTGTTATTTCAGAAGAGTTTAAGTTCTACTCTATAAGAGTACACAAATGTTACTATTGAAAAGTAGCACTACTACTCTTCTAGAGTAACACTTAAGAGGTCGAGGTCTACTTTTGAATAGTAGCACTTAAGAAGTTATAGTGTTACTTTAGAAGAATATAAGTGTTACTCTATAAGAGTACAAGTACAATATGTAGCATTTCAGAAGAGTATATAAGTGTTACACTAAAAGAAATAAGAATACAAGTAGCACTACTACTCTTATGGAATAGCATTTAAAAATAGTATATAAATGCTACTTTAGAAGAGTATAAGTGTTACTTTAAAAGAGTAAAAAGTAGTAGTAGTACTACTACTACTACTCTTATGGAGTAGCACATAAGAAGAATATAAGTGCTATTTTAGAAAAGTAGAAGTACTATTCCATGAGAGTAATAGTGTTACTCTATAAGAGTACAAGTGAGTAATATGATTACTCTTTTAAAATAGCACTTAGGAAGAAAATGAAAAAAATAAAAATCTGATACTTGTGAACCGTACTCGTGGTACACGTGGTACTGTTCACGTGTGTACCAGTAATACTCTTTTCAAAGTTTCTCTTTAAAAAAAAGAATTATTTTTTTAAAGAAAATCTCGATCACGAGTATAAAAAATAAAAACCTGTAGATGGACGCGCCACTAAACATGCGTCCCAAATCTCGTTGTGTCTGTGAATGCGAACATAGAAGTTTCTATGTAGAAACAATATTTTTAGGGACAACAAATGTTACGGTTTAATGGTCCGACGTATGATATATGACTAAACTAGATATGTGTGTGTGTTTTTTTTTCCGTTGCAGGCGATATGCGTGATTTAACATAATTGCAATACATTATGAGCTAAACTCAATATGCTCAGTTACTGCAGTACATGAGTTTAATCATAACCACGATACATCCGTGGTTAAACTCCTTATGCGATATATCAGGGGCTAGAATCAATCCTTAGTATTTCATAAGTTAAACTCATAACGCAATATTTCAGAAGCTAAAATCATAACTGTGATACATCAACAACGAAACCGAATACATTATAATTTAAACTCAATATGTAACACATTTGAGGTTAAACTCAATACGCACATTGTCAGACTATCAGGAGAAATATTGAGCGCATTGAATGCATACACATCAGTTTTATGACGTGGTACAACCATCTAATAAAACTTTGACACGTAAGCATATCAAAATTGGTAAATGAAAATTTTAATAAAACCTTTATATGGCCGATTTTATATATCAAATCCCTAAAAATTAGGCGATGATAATTTCCCTAATTCAATCAACAGAATTAGGCAATATACCCATATTTCAGAAAGCTTCAGTTGTCCACCTTGATAAGGATTATCAAAAGCTTAAATGAAGAAATCTTTAAGTTGAGCTTTTGAAATCAAGTTGAGCATTAGAATCCCAAAAAAAATCCTGAATTTCATATTTAAGTTGGAGTTCAAGATTAATTTGGGATTGTAATGCTCAACTTGATTTATCAACTTTCAAAATCACATTTAGTTCTTATACTTTTATTGGTAGAATCACATGGTATTGGCTTTAACTTAAAAAGCTCTCAGTCTTCTGGTGAATTTATCCTTTACATAAAATAGAGTATTTGTAATATAAAAATTCCCTTCTTCTCTTTGTGAAAATTTCATGACAATCTTCTATTAAGAAAATTAATGCGGGAAGAAAAAAGAAAAAACATTGAACAAGATGATTCTTGAGAAAATTTGAGGAGTTTTTTATTTTCCAATGCTTCTTAGAATCTTAGGTAGTCCAATTATCCATGCCTATGATAAGTGCAGAAGTTTCAGTTTTCCACAATTAATAATGGGTAATTACCATGACGTAGAGACGCCCAAATTTTGAAACAGAAATTTGTGTAGATGGAGGTTGCTGATTTTGAGGATATAAAATCGGCCTTATAAAGGTTATATTAAAATTTTCCTTTATCAATTTTGATATGTTTACATGTCAAAGTCTTATTAGATGATTGAACCATGTCACAAAACTGACGTATATACATTCGATGCGCTCAATAATTTCTCCGTATCAGACCAATTAGGATCGATGTTAATAAATAAATCTGGGTTTTTATTTTTTTTCATGTGTTCTACAAAACACTTAATACTTTTACTATTAATTAAATAATTTATGCTGTATAATGTAATTTTTGTAGCTGAACAGATACATGAAATAATTTATTTAGTTGGAAGTAATGTTTTCAAAATCGGACCGGAACATGAACCGGTTAGACTAAGGGGTTGATGGGTCATTGGGTCAATTGGTTCAACCCGGACAAACAACTCACATGTCATCATTTATATATTTAATTGATAAATATATAATAATATATAAAATTTGTCCGAACCTTGCCTTCCCACTTCTTCTTAGGCAAAAGAATAAAATTCAAAAAGGAACAGTATCAAAAAAAATACTAACCGAGACAAGAAGCCAAGTAATCCAATCAAATATTTAAGTTTTAAAAGATCTCAGATTATAGGTTCAAAAGAATCAAACCGAAGAAACGACAAAAAAAAAAAAAAAAAATGTAGAAGAAGAAAAGAACATAAACGAAACACACGAGAATAAGCAAATTAGGGTGATTACTGATTACTTGATTTAATAATAATGAAGCAGTACAGTAGGCTTAAAATTTATAAGTTTTAGATTTCTATAGAGGTTTAACATTGGAGTCTGATCTGACTAATTTTGGACTATTATTTTAGCATCTTTGAAGGCAGTTTTTATGGGCTTTTGCCCAAGTTTTTAGTGTTTTATGGCAGGTTTGGAGAACAGCCAAAGTGAAGAGGAAAGACGCTAAAACAAGGATTTTGGAGCAAGAGATGTTCGGGCAGAATGTCACACGGGTTGTGGCCCAAAAGAAGGAGAAATCTGAAGCCCATTGGAGCAGTTGAAGTTCTAGAATGATCCAGAAATTACTATAGTAAAAGTGAAAATCAGAAACTCTGGAAGAACCTCCAGAAATCAATCGGTTGTTTCTTTCATCTGAGTGATGTGCTGACTTTGTCAAAGATTGTTGTATCTACTTAGGTGATGGGATATTTTTACTGAGAGATGGTTTTTTCTTCTCTATAAATAGGAGTACTCTCATAGGTAGAAAACACTCAGTTCTGATTCAGAGTTTCTCATTCAATATTCATTTTAGTTTTTTCATTCTTTATTCACGTAGAGTTCTTTCTTTAGTTCTGATAGAGTTAGAATTTCACGATACATTATTCTAGCAGTAGTTCTATTTTATTTGAGAGTTCCTTCCGGCAGGCTACCCATTGCCCAAACTGGAAGAGTCTCCAGTAGCAATTTTTAGTAAAGTATCTCTTTTTCATATTCCATCCTTGCCTTCATTTCATGGCTGCTTTAATCTTATTTCGTGAGATGTTTAATTCTATGAGTAGCTAAATTCTTTTATTCTAGTATTATGTGAGAAACCTTAACCATTGCATGTATGAAACCAAAGCATGAATTCCAGTCTAATTAACTAGTTCCATAATTGCCTGTGTTTATATGCCTAAAAACTAAGGTCGTATTAAGTTTGATCACCTTAATATAGATCTGGTAGGGCCAGTGAGTGGCACGACTACCGACCGAGTAGTACAGGTTTAATTGGGTTGTAATCTCTTGATTATCGTCGATGGGCGTTACTAGTTTTGGGTTCTTCTTATTCTTAATGCTTCTAGCTTAGTTAATACGGTGATTGCAGGAACTCGCGGCCTGTTAATTAAACTAGATAGGGAAATAACCTTGACTGTGGAGACTCACGGGGGTTATCGATTCATTAATGGAGAATTGGATTATGATTGCAGGGATTCGCGGTAATCTATAACTGAAACGACATAGGATAATTAGACAGTAAAAGGGGTTTATGATTACATGCATACGGTTAAGGTGGATTGCATAATGCTAGAATATTTTCTTAATTGATTCTTAATCTGTTTTGCATATTTGGTTTTGCTTATTTCACATTTCTACCAATTCAAGGTCTCTAGGAGACACAAAAGGTGACTGCTAGTCAAGTTTGGTTAATTTGCATGTTAATTTGGAAATTGTGTTGAATTTGCCGTCTCTGTGGATCGACCATGTACTCTCTTGTGTTATATTTTATTTAGCTAAATTGGTGCAGGTTTTTAACAGTATTTTTACTGCATTTGATAGTCCTACGATGGGTTTATCAGAGTCCCAGATTGGTTGTGAGAAACACAAGTAGCTAGTATATAAGCTTGTCCTATGCCTTCAAAAGTTACTGGCTTTTGGATGGTATAGGTAAGTCTCTGTATATTGGTTAGTTGTTGTTTCAACATTCTTCCTTTTGTGGTTGTCTATTTGGAGTGTCATTCTTGAGTGTTGCCTGTCCTATTATATTAGATTGGCTATTAGTAGTAGTTTATAATTTACCTTTTATGTTTGTGTTTTAGTTTAATTTTAAATGTTATTAATGGAAACGAAATTATAGAAACTGGAGAAAAAAAAACAACAAAAAAAAAAGGAAAAAAACCATCAAACGAGTCAGACCCGAAGTTTGCCGGTTCATACTGGTTCCCGGGTCAACCCCGGATTTGACCGAGTTTGATCGGTTCTTTTGTAGGTCGGTTTTTTAAAAGGACCGGCCCGGCCTATAGACCGGTTCCCGGGTCCATTTAAATTTATTGAATGCATAAATTTTATTTTTTTTAATTAAATAATATATTTTTTTGTCTTTACTAACTTCTTAATTTATTTTTTCAATTTCTATATTAGATTAACTTCATATTATATAAGGATTATCTATATGTATAAATAATCATGTTCGTCAAAAAAATAATAATAATCGTAAATATATATATATATATGTGCATATATCTTTTCTATTAATATGTATATAGCTTAATATAAATTTTGGGTTAGAAATGTATGTAAAATATTGAACGTCTATATTGATACATAGATTATTTTATTACTAATAAATACATTATTAGAAATAAATGACTTTTTATGTGATGCATGTTTGTGGATATGTAAGGGTGAGTGAAATATAATATTAGTTCATTTAAATTTATTTTTATTTTCTGTAATCTTTATTATTGTTATCCACTACTCTCTTTTTAATTTTGTGACTTTTCATGTACTATAAGTTTCAAAAAGACTCTTGATTATATGATGATTATTTACTTTGTTCACATCAACTTCCTTTATTTAATTTACAATTAGTAAATGATTAATTATTTGAAGACTTGGTAATCCACACAAGAGAATGAATAGATACTTTACAATATATATATATATATATATATATATATATATATCTTCTTCATTAAGATCAAAAATAACTTTCTTCTTGTTTAGAATCCTTATGTGCATGTCCAAGTCACGTTAACTGGGCAACTTTTCGTAATATATGTACGTCCATTTAGAATATATTTTTCTCAATCTCTACTTCAAATTTGCAAGTTTGTGCATGTTCTACTCCAATGAAAAACAATATTTCCCTATCCAAATCTATAAAATATGTCTCCAAATTCACCTCATCTTACAACAGAGCTTCTCATGTGTTGGTGTATACTTATAACGCATATTGAAATTATTCAACAACTTTATTAATTTTCAGAAGAAGAAGAAGTTGACAAGAGGCGAGGAAAAGGAAGCAAATAGAGTAGGCACGCCAATTCTATATATTTGAGAAAAGATTTCAAGTATTTGTATTACATTTGACATATATTTCTTCCTTTTAACTCTGTATTTATAATCAAAAATTTATTACAATTATAATTATATATGATGTGACGCAAAAAATACAATTCAGGAAATGCTTCTCGCGGCCCAGTATGAACTCCTTGAAAAGCAAAGGCCCAATCTGAAGAAGGCTTAGCTGCAAAGAAGAACGAACAAGCTGGAGACCGGTCTGGGCAGCTCGGATCAACAAGGTTGATGAAGAAATGTGATTCGCACTGTTCCGGTGACAATTTCAGATGATAAAGAAAGGAGCGGGGCTTTCCCCCTTATATAGGCTCCGACGGTCAAGTTAGTATAATTGGAGAAGATAAACAGTAAAGATGAATGCTTGAAATGGTAAAGATTGCGTACCTCACTAAGTTTGTAGACTTAGTATATATACCTTAAGTTTGAAATGTGTCCGTTGACCCTTCATGATGGACTTATTCACCTGCTCCTCCTTCTGTTTGGCGTGGCGTGGACGCTACCATTTTGACCGGGTTTCATGAGTGTCTTTCTCTCTTAGAAGATCTGAAAATCCCTGCATGTAATCGAAAAAATATACCTAACCTATGACAATTTTTACCTACTGTGTCAGTGATGCAGGTTAGGTCGGTCGATCTATCTTAGATCGGTCGGGCCAGTTATCATGATAGAAATGTGAGGGAATGACCAAGGCATTCTAGAATCTAAAGTCCGATCTAACCCTTTTCGAGATATAAAGTTTGGCTAGGCTTTATGGTTCTGACCGACCTAAGCTTGTAACAAGAAAATACTCATTGGCTTGGTTTGGACGACCTTTCCGACCTAAGCAGGATCCTGGGCTCTACATGCGTCTCTTTGTCCTTCACTGTTTATCCTTGTTTTAGTCCATTGGGCTAGGCCCAATGGAGATTCAATTTTATGCACACAAATATATATATTTTTTATAAATTTTATGATGTCACATAATAATATTATCTGGCATTCACCGTGCAATCGCACGGTGTTCCCATCTAGTTAAATATGACACAAACACTTGGAAAATTTTTCCAAATATAAAATTGGCATGCCTATTCTATTCTCTTCATTTTTTCTCACATCCTCAGATCGGCTCCTGTCAACTTCTTTAGCGTTCTTCTTATTCTTATCTAAAAAAAACTAAGTTGTTGAATGAATTTGAGGCGTGTTGAATGTAGACGCCGACGACATGAGAAGCTCCATTGTTAGAAGAGGTAAACATTGAGACATTTTATAACGTTGGATAGAGAAATCTTCTTTTTTATGGGAGTAGCACAAACCTGCAAATTTGAAGAAATTGAGAAAATAGGAAAAAAAAATACATTTTGAAATTTCTATATACAAAAAATATGTTTTAAATGAATGTATATACATTACGAAAATTTCACCATTAAAGTGAATTAGAGTACTGCATGCATATAAGGAGTCTAAACAATAAGAAAGTTGTGTGAATTTTTGTTTCCAATGGACTGGACATTGGTAGAGCTATCGCTTGCCCTAACAAAAGATTGTAAATTACTACCAGACCTGCAAAATAGCTAAGATTAGCATAGTGGAAAGCAGTCGAATCCACAGGGAACGGAGTGATTATTATTCTTAATCCTACTGATTTCAAGCAATTGTTTGGTTAGCAACCACCTTTGTGCACCGGAGTGCCTTATAAAGTCACTTGTGATTACTAAGTAAAAACACTAATGAAGGAGAGTAAATTATCAAATTTATAAAAGCAATCCAGCAACAATGCAAATACACATGTCAATCACAAACTCAAAGATATATTAATTAGCATGTATCAAGCAGTTATAGATTACCGTGAATAAGCACAGACATAACCCAATTCCCCCTTATTTATCGACAACTACCGTGAATAAGCACAGACATAATTGTACTCTAATTAATATAGAACAGGCCGGAAAAGTTGACACCCATTAACTATACCAACAGTATTAATAATTAGGAGAACCTGATTCTAGTTATTCCTAGCCGCGTCACCAGTTTGGAATTACTAACCCCTTACCCTGAATTACCTGACGGTAACTTCACCACTAATTAACCTATCCACTAAATGACATGAAGTAGTGAGACGGATTAATTGGTTCTACTGAATCTACACAAGTTGATCAGACTCATATAAATTCAAGTAATGAGATATAGACACAAAGAGTGAAAGAACACATGCATATTAATTACAACCAATTCGGTTTCATAACATGAATAGATTAATTGCTATTTACATTATGCTGGATCTAAGAATTTAGCTACTCATAGTAATTAAACTAATTAAATAATTATAAATGTAAGACATATTAATCTAATTAATTAATAACTAATAGCCCTAATTAATAGCTACTGTCGGCAGATCAATTGCATGCATATACTAATAATAAATTAATACTACTACTACTACGCATTTAATTAAACACTTGAGAACTTGAATTAATAAACTAACTAACTAACACTATTAATTGAACAAAGCCGAAACAAATCAAAGAGGAAGAGAAAAACTACTAGATTGAAGGCCAAAACCGATGTTGCTTTACGGAACGCTTCTCCACCGGAAATTGATACCCAAACCGAAAAGGAAGGAAAAAGAAACTAATAATAATTGATTAGCTACGGGAATAATTTACATGCATAAATTGCTATGAACTCATAAAATAATAATACTCGAACCACGAATTCAACTAATTAGATCCACTAGCTCCGAAAACAAATTAAAGGAATAGAATGAAAACTTGAATAAATCACCGAATCTTTGCCGAAGAAAAACTTCAAAGCCGGGTCTTCACTTCAAAACCGAAAAGAAAGCTAAAACTATTGCTGCCTATCTACGTTCGTAAATTAAACTAAAAATCGGTATGAATCGGAATGCCTAATTCTACCCTATCTCTGTCCATTTATAATGTGCAGAGTTAGTTTAATAAAAGGAAACTAAAATATTCTCCTAAGAGATAGAATTAAACTAGGAAATAATATCTAAGGCAGCATAATTAAAAGAGGAATAATGTATTATGGTAGGAATAAAATTCCTACAAGTGTCACAAGTCGACTTAGAGTAGGAAACACAGTTCCATAATGACTCTTCGTTACTTGCATCAGATGTAACTCAGATCTAGCAGGTGAATCAATTCCTTCTGGGCTCTTTCTCTTCAGACTCGATTATGCTCCCTCCTATTGGGCCTATTCGTGTGTCATGAACCCAATAGAAGAATAGGAAGAACCCGTAATAGTTTCTCACTATGCAGATGGCCCATTGGGCTGTCGGAACTTGATTTCTGCATTCTTTTGCAGTTCTCCTACACAGCAACACTCGTCACCTAAACCTGCATAATTCATCACAAATAACTGCAAATACCCGTGAGATCTACGGATTTAAGCCTTATAAATAAACACGTAAAGACACACATCAGACATATATATAGATTGCAAGGTGATAAATAAAATGTCTATTCATTTTCTTTTGTGAGCATTGCCAAGAGTTTTCATATAATTAATCATTTACTAATAGTATATTGATAAGGAAGTTGATGTAAACAATGTAAATAATTATAATATTTGCCCAGGGAAATCTGCCCATTTAAGCAACAGAAACTTGCGCTTTCATGGTAGATCTTTTTTGCACTACAATGTGTACAAGGGGCTTGTTTAGGGAGTATGTCTGGGCAGGTAGGAATATGGGATAGATGAATTCTTCCATCTATAACCACTGCTCCTACAGAGGGATGAAACATTTTAGTATGGGGTAAAAGTTTTCCTCTTCAACTTTTGGTTAATGGCATGCCATTCATAATTTAAATGGAATCAAGTGAGAAACTTACTTGTATGGTTAGTCTGGGAGTAATGCGTAGGAAGATGCTTTGATGTTGAAGGGTGGTTTCCTACATTTTAATAAATATGTTATTTGGATAATTGGATAAATATGTTTATATGGGGAAAATTACCTGTAGATGTATTTGAAGGGTTATTGGGTGGTTTTCTGCCTTTTTTAGCTCTCCACCTTTGTATTGCATTCTGCCTATAATTTTTTTTCATAACATCATTGAGATTGTTGATGTGATAAGCATTGATCCAATGGGGGGTGTTTGCAGATAATGCTGCCAATGAGGATTGCACTTGTGGTTGCAAACCAGTGGGACAAGTATTGGTTGCTCCCTTAGAAAAGTCCTATTGTATAATATGGTTGCTGGAAGGTATGTTTGTGGTATCAGGCATGGCCGCATGGGGATAGATATCTTACGTCATTTTCCCATGATTGCTAGGATGTGTGAAAGAGAGTAGTTATTGGATAATCAACTAATACGGTCTAATTGTGAAAAAGGTTAGATGGGGTATATATTCCTAAGTATGAATACTCTTAATAGGTAAAACATCTATGGCTGTTATACTACTTTTACACAATATTGGACATATGAACTAATAATATTGGAAGAAATTGTATAGGGCATGTATTAAATAACTGGATATTTACTTTCTCCACATAATTATAATCAAATGACTTACCTGGATTTGATAAAGAGCAAACAAATTCAAACACAATTGACCTTGTTCCTGATACCTGATTATATAAAATATCAAATATATAGTTTGGAGCTACAATGAGTATGGTTCGGGAATTGTCTGCATATGTATGCCTCAATTACATTGTGTACATTGTCTTTTATGACCTTTTTGTTCAGTTCAAACAACTCTTCAAAACACTTTAAACAAGGATCAAAGTACAAGCTCTGCCTCACAGCAGGTATACAACAATCTTAGTTCTATTAGTGAACTATAAATGTACCCAAACTATAATCTGAAACTAAAATTCATCATCAAAGCGTAATCTGTATCCTTTTCTATTTCTGTCCACTTACGTAGAACAGGGGGCACAATGGAAAGGAGCGGAACAAATAAATTAGTAAATTAAACAAAAGGTAAAACAATTTAAGATACTGTAAACAAATTTAAGAAACGTATACTATCGATTGATTCCAAAAACACCTCTAATGTAATGCTGAAGAAATATTTTTGCCAATACAGAAGAAATGACAAAAAAAATTTATCAATGTAAAGAAGGTACTTTTCAAGTCTAAATCATTAGATACGACCAAAATTTCAGTTTAAAAGAGGGTTCTGCAGGAAAGTGATATAGCTTAGGCTATATGACCTAAAATCATTTATTACACCTGAAATACAGCAACACTAACCAATTAAGAGGGGATGGGTGAATTGGATTGGTCTTTAAAAAAAACTTTTCTTTAGATGAATAAAACAGTTTTCAAAACATGATCTGAAATGAAATCTTTTGAAAACTTTTTTGTGGAAATAACAAATAAGAAGATCAGATGTTAAAGTTGTTCGACTTATCTTCCTCTAGATAAGGCTACATCCACCATCCAAACAACTCGTTTGGTTGCCACTAAACCTCTAGATTCTTAAAGGTGAATCTAAAAACCCTTACAAGTAAGCTCTCAAGGAATTACACTCTAGTTTCCTCAAACTACTAGTAATCCTAAAGACAAATACACTTGCTTGACTCTTTTCAATTGCTCTAAAAAGATCAAGACTTGACCACTTTAACAAGAAAAGGAAATGCTAGTAAACTAGCTAACAATTACAAATATGAAAGATAACTTGACAGTTTGTTGATTAGCTTTGACAATCTGAGATATTGAGATGAAAAGAGGTAAGTTGAAAGTCTTCAGAGATTGTATTTATAGCTGAGGTACAAGTATGACACTCCTCTGTTTTTCCCATTGCAAATGGAGTTCACATGGTGTTGTTTTTGCTTCCCGTTTTTCAGGGTTCGAACCCGGCTTCGACGTCGAAGCCTTAGTAAATCTTGGCTGACTTGGCTTGCCTGACACTTCAAGATGGGTGATAAACCAGTCGTAGGACTAGCAAACGCAGTAAAAATACTGTTAAAAAATGCACCAATTTAGCTAAATAAAATGTAGCACAGCAGAGTATAGGGTCGATCCACAGAGACGGCAAATTCAACACGATTTCCAATTAATATGCAAATTAACCAAACTTGACTAGCAATCACCTTTTATGTCTCCTAGAGACCTTGAATTTGGAGAAATGTAAAATAAGGCAAACCAGATATGCAAACAGATTAAGAATCAATTAAGAAAATATCCTAGCATTATGCAATCCTCCTTAACCGTATGCATGTAATCATAAACCCCTTTTACTGTCTAATTAACCTATGTCGTTTCAGCTATAGATTACCGCGAATCCCCGCAATCATAATCCAATTCTCCCTTAATGAATCGATAACCCCCGTGAGTCCCCACAGTCAAGGTTATTTCCCTATCTAGTTTAATTAACAGGCCACGAGTTCCTACAATCACCGTATTAACTAAGCTAGAAGCATTAAGAATAAGAAGAACCCAAAACCAGTAACGCCCATCGACGATACTCAAGAGATTACTACCCAATTAAACTTGTACTACTCGGCCGGTAGTCGTGCCACTCACTGGCCCTACCAGATATATATTAAGGTGATCAAACTTAATACGACCTTAGTTTTTAGGCATATAAACACAGGCAATTATGGAACTAGTTAGTTAGACTGGAATTCATGCTTTGGTTTCATACATGCAATGGTTAAGGTACTAGAATAAAAGAATTTAGCTACTTATAGAATTAAACATCTCACGAAATAAGATTAAAGCAGCCATGAAATGAAGGCAAGGATGGAATATGAAAAAGATATACTTTACCGAAAATTGCTACTGGAGACTCTTCTCATTTGTGCAATGGGTAACCTGCCGGAAGGAACTCTCAAATAAAATAGAACTACTGCTAGAATAATATATCGTGAAATTCTAACTCTATCAGAACTAAAGAAAGAACTCTACATGAATAAAGAATGAAAAAAAACTAAAATGAATATTGAATGAGAAACTCTGAATCAGAACTGTGTGCCTCTGCCTATGAGAGCACCCCTATTTATAGAGAGGAAAACAATCATCTCTCAATAAAAATATCCCATCACTTAAGGAGATACAACAATCTTTGACAAAGTCAGCACATCACTTAGATGAAGGAAACAACCGATTGATTTCTGGAGATTCTTCTAGAGCTTCTGATTTTCACTTTTACTGCAGTAACTACTGGATTCTTCTAAAGCTTCAGTTTTACTTCTACTGCAGTTATTTCTGGATCCTTCTAGAACTTCAGCTGCTCCAATGGCTTCAGATTTCTCCTACTTTTTGGGGCACAACTCGTGTGACATTCTGCCCCAACATCTCTTGCTCCAAAATCCTTGTTTTAGAGTCTTTCCTCTTCACTTGGGCTGTTCTCCAAACCTGCCATAAAAACACTAAAAACTTGGGTAAAAACCCGTGAGAACTACCTTCAAAGATGCTAAAATAATAGTCCAAAATTGGTCAGATCAATGGGCTTGTTCCATTCTTTAATTCTGACAACCTTCTGGAGATTCCGTCTTTCACCATTTTGGAATGGGCTTGTTCATAATATATTTCTGACAACTTCTAGAGTGGTATCTCGAATCCTTAGCTTCAACGTATCTTTGATTTGGATTTTGGATTTTTCGCCGTTAATTTATTCTTCATGCTTTTCTGCTTCACTGGCTTTGACGTCGATAGCCTGTCGAGGTTGGTCTCGTGGCTTTGGAGTTTTCCAACCCTAGAGCACGACTGCTGTCGAGTGCCTGTCGAAGTTGGTGCTTCCTGGATGACCTTCGATGTCGAGTACCTGTCGAAGTCGTTTTCATTGCTTTGTAATTTTCCAACCCGAGAGCACGAATGTTGTCGACTACCTGTCGATTTTGCCGAGGTTGATACTTCCTGGAGAACCTTCCATGTCGAGGGCCTGTCGACGTCGGTGTTGTCTCTTCATTATTTTTTGACCCGAGACCTTAAAGGGTGTCGAGTACCTGTCGATGTTGGGGTTCGTTGATTTCTGGGTTTCGTCTCGAAGTCTATAGCCTGTCGATACTGGGGTTCGAGACTTTTTGAGTTTGAGTTTGAGTTTCGAACTCGATAGGCTGTCAAGGTCGGTTTCGAACCTTTGTCAAACCTGCACTTTTAACTCAACTAAACTTTTAAAATTACTTTCTCATATTTGTTTAATCATCACTCAAAATACTAGGGATTGAGACCATAGGTCTGACAACACCCAACACAAAGGTGACACTCGTATATATACAAAAACTTACACAAAGTCGATTCCCAAAAAAATCTTATAAGTCAAGCATTTTCAAACTTTAACTACAAAGTTTTGTCTTTAGAAGACTGTCAATTGGTTGGTAAGCAGAAATAGGTATCCAAACAACTCATGTAAAATAATCGTATAAAATAATACAATTCCAGATTAAAATTTCATTTAAGAATTCATATGATATTAAACCCAATCAGAAACCTGAGAATTTATTGACCCAGTGAAATTTAAACAATGTAGATGACTAAATCGATCTTACCTATAGAAAGTTCTGCATATCTAAAGCAGGTCAATCGACTGCAAGACATCAACTTACTCGAAGATCAACAGAACGTGGGTTTAGTAGATGCCATTCCATTTCTTCTCCATTGCCCTGTATAAAGCAATGTGAAATCATATAATTCATCCCTCCATATCACTTCAAATAAGATAAATAAAATCAGGTGTGATCACAACCACAAGCTATAACACATGCTTCTCAACTATCACATACCTTTTTCTTGATGTATATCAGTGTAATCATTTTTACTGCAGAAGCCTACAAAACAGAGAAAACCACTTTGTAAGGATGTCAGAGGACAGTGCACCAAACAGTAGGCATAAAAAAAACCTCTGAAATGAATGAAAAACACACAGCTGCTTTCTACTTTGCATATTTATTAAAGCACAACAAATAATGATTCCTCAGGATCCTATTAAAAAAAAAGTTCATGTTTCTATTTTCTGTTCACAATAATTGACTCTTTTAGTGGAACGAGTGATCGCTAAAGATTTGTTTTATTTGACTCTTTTTTTCATCTCAGATTGATAGGAGCAATTGGTGTGATATTTGGACTCTATGTTGTCCATTCCAATGGGGGAAAGCTAAAGATGATGATAATCAAGAGAGATGACACAGAGAATAAGGCAGAGGATCAAAAGATGTTCATTTATGAAGAATGCTTAGCTAAAACAAGCTGCAGAATCGATCTGGAGGAGCATCTTCTTGTCCAAACAAAAGACCATATACCTCAAAAATGATAAAAATTAGTCAATGCAAACCAGCAGTAAAAATTATACATGTGCCCTGAAGAATTAATACTGTTTGCTAACACTAGGAGGAATTAATAGGCTTTCCGGTACAAAGGGAAAATTGATTGCCCCCCTTGCCCAAAAGAGTTAAAACATGTTTTATCACTTTTCACAGAGCAGTATCAACAAAATTGAGGAGGTATATTATTATTGCAAACTCATATCATATCTATCCTCAGTTTTCCTTATCAGGAATACCAGCAGCAGTAGTAGTCTCAGTTCGCACCTTCTCCTCCCTTGCAGTCATGCATAAATCCCACAGTACGTACAGATTGAAACCAAAAAAGGGAAGAAAATTATCACAAAAAAGTAATTTAATCAGTCTATCAACCACTAGTACGTACTACTTCCTAACCCACTCTCACCCAAGGGGGAAACAAAATTTAAGGGTCCTCGCCAGCGGCTGCCAGTACAAAGAATCCAGCTACTTGTAAACCGGTGCGAGAGGCACGGTTGACAAATGGATACAGCCTTTCAGAACCCTGATATGTTTTGAAATAAGGAAGTTTCATCAGTGCTTTAGCTCCAAAACGAGCTTCCTGCGAGAGAACATTGGAATTACAATCAAATTAGTAGAACGAATTCAGAATGAATCTAATTCTAATGAAGAACTAGTGTTACTTACAGGGCTTCCTTCCAGTAGGTGTGAGACTAGTACGAGAAGGCTAGGATCTGAAAACCTGAAAAACAACAATCATTTATACCCAACTGCACTCTTTTGAGCTGCTACTACTACTACTACTAACAAGTCACAGTTAATGCTTGAGAATTGACAAACAGTACTACTTACCCCATCTTGAGCGGGTCTAAGTCTTTGATCCTGTCAGCGAAAGAATCCTGATTGCAAGGCTAATGAAGATCGAAAAATTAATATAAAGTGTGCTACCGTTCAGGATATTATATAGATGAATGAATTTAGTGTTTACCAGTTTTAGTTCCCAAGGGATGGAATCTTGAGCCCGCACATGAATGCAATACAAACTCATAGCAACAAGCCTAAATAAAGAGACTACTAGTTACAACTTATATATCATGAAAATAATGCAGGAATGGAGTATAAATTATATACAAACCTATATGCTATGGAATCGTTAGAGCTATATGCTCCTTCAACAAGTCATGTGGAACCACAAATACGTCTGGTTTTCCAAGCACCAACTCCAACAATGTTACCCCAACCGACCACATATCATAACTAAAGAAAGTGGTTAGTGAACAACCACCCGAAACAACATACAATTTCATTTGTTAATTTAATAAAATATCACCGTTCTGAATATAAGGCCTCCTGTATCCCTCCCTCGAAAAGTGCCTCAGGAGGGGTGTAAAGAAAATCATGCTCCTCCCTATGTAGAATTAACCCAACACAAGTCACAATTGTCATTAAACTACTAATCCATGGTGAAAACAACAGAATTTAAAAACAGTATTCAGACTCTTTACCAGTATGGACCATCTTTCCCATAAAGTGCATGGGTGTCAGAGTTTTTCACGGTCATTCCAAAGCAAGTTAAGTACCTAAAATTACAATAATTGTAAAGTAACTATTCAAACAACATGTAAGATAATTGACACAATGACAGAGGTTAAGCAAGAAAGGGAAAAACAAAAATCAATCACTCACAATCTAATGTTAGTTTTGTTTGGATTTGTAAGCCTGGCATCCAAACATCTACCATTTATGAAATTGAAGCAGATTAATATGTTGGCTGCAATGCAAACAAAATATGAACAAAGAGGTTTCAATCCCGCTGAAAACGAAAAACAGAAGGTTTCAATCTTGCCGAAACCAAAAAAGAGGTATCCATATTACCTGGCTTCACATCCCTGTGGGTCACCTTGTACACATGTAACATGCCAACCGCTCTAATGAGTTCTAGTATAAGCTCCCTACGAATTAGAGCACCACTAGGTGATTTCTTAATATTTTTCCACCATCCATGAACCTTGTACAGCATGCTTTCCAATGAAGCACCTTCGTAAGGAAACACCAAGTACATCTTCTTCTCCCACATAAAATTTTCAATTATGGGTCTCACATAGCGCTCTACTTCCTCAGACTGGGAGAGGTAATCATGAAAGTGTATAATCCTCCTAGCCTTGAGCATAGCAGACTGGCTCGACATCTAGGGCAGAGAGAAAAAATTACAACAGTTAAAACCACCAGCACATTTGTGTTCTTAAAAAAATTGATCACTCCGCCATAATCACTAGCAATTGATAACCGAAATTTGAATGAACTTTTAATTACTTTCAAGTTTCAACTACTCCTACTCTCATCAATCTCCTTCAATATAAGTTAAGGCAGTTTAAAAGGTTTCAGTGCAAAAGCCAAGCGTCAAGTGAAAATCACGATTCATAATCAACAAATCTGTAAAACAATTAGAACAGCAAAATCAAGCAGATTAACACCCCGAAGAACATCATTAGATACAAGACATTGTCACTCAACTGAATCATAGAAATTAATTATAGAATGCATTATTACATAACTAAAACAAAAATGAAAAAAGCTGTCATGCAAAGATCTCGAATCCGACTTCCAATCTCGTAGTAAATCAGCAAAATAAACCAAACTCACTACGATGTGGTGAAAAAGTAGAAAAGTAGTCGAATCTGAAATTTTAGATACTGATTTCAATTAATTGAAGTTGAGTAATCTGATTAATTAACAAATCGCATGTTTTAGGAGGAATCTTAACCGTCAAACCATTAAATATGAATGAGCACTTTCACCAATCGTGTACTGAACGATAGAAATTAAGATTAACTACAGAATCCACTCCAGTACATACTACATAGCATAAGTAACACAAAATGACACGAATCCAACTCCAGTTCCAATTTTCAAGTAAATCAGCCAAATAAACCAAATTACTACGATCGATGTGAATAGAAAACTGAGTCATATTTCAAAACAAAGTGAGAATGTAGTTGAATCTAAACAATTCCAACGAGTTGAAGTTGATTCATCCGATTACTCAACAAATGACATGAATCTAACCATATTAGTTATACAGAGACACTGAAACCACACTTCGATCAGAGACTTCCAAGTCAAATTCAAATTACCTCAATGGAAACGATAGAGTACAAATCCTCTCCAATTCTGTTCTTGAGAGACCATACGCTGGCATCAGTACCCCTCACCCGCTCATACTTCTTCAAAGGATCCGTCAACTGAACTTCAAAATCTCCTCAAATTTTCGGCGGGGATCGATGAAGCACATACACCATTGGAGTCTCCAACAAAGCCCAGGTAAAATACAGGGAGCACAGAACAGCAACATATCCAAGCATTCGCGTCTTCATGGGGACATTTCCAGGTGCCATGATCGAGAGAATTTTCTGTTTGTAATTCGAGAGGAAAATTGGAATTCAGAAAACTCAAGACAACAACAGATACAAACGCTGGTCCTACATATAGATTTCTGATTCTCCAACTATTCAAGGACAGCTGGCAGCCTAGCGCTGCGAAATGCGAATTGAATTTCCACGCAGAGACTTTGCTAGAGATACATGACAGTATCCCTGTATGAATTCCTCCTAAACACTAACATCTCAGGTGACTTTAGCTTTACCCTTGCTGAGCTGGATTTTCAGTAGCAGTAATTTTCGAAATGAACTTGAGCTGGGATGGGATCATCGTGGTAAAAACTATAAACTTGGCCGATATTGACTACAGTAGAAACTGTAAAAAGTACAACTTTGCATTTTGAAATAAGTAGCTTTCACGTATTTTTAATTTCGGGTTTTAAGTTTTATTTTTGGAGGTATTTTAGAAATGTGAAACTAAAGGAGACTTTTTATTTATTTATTTATTTATTTTTATTTCCTGTCTCATTTAACACACTTTTTATTTTGAATATATAGGCATTGGATATTTCACAAAAACTAGTGTGTTCAACCCACACTTTTTTTTAGAAACATAGAATTTCGTTTAAGACACAAGTATCAAGTTTGATTTGGTTGTTGCTAATATCATAACATTTATTAGCTTTTAGAGCAATAAAGTGACTGTTTATTCTTGAATACCCTTATGGCGCAAGCAACTTAGGGTCTTTTTTATAACATAGGTTGATGTTTAAAATTATTTAATTAAAAATAAATGATTTTTTACTATATTTGATAATGAAAATTTAATCCTCTTAATCGAATAAGTCATGCTTATTTCTTTTTTTAGAAAATTAAACAGTAAAAATCAACTTATTCCTTCTTTCTTAATGTTAACCTAACAATTTTTTAATAATTCATAGTTGATTTCTAAACCAACCTCTCTTATTTTATTCATATTGATTTAATTATAAAATAATTTTATTTCAATAAATTATTATTTTATTTTTTCATTTGTTAACAAACCACGTATTTTAAAACTTTTAATCATAGTGTTATCAAATAAATTTAATTACGTTTATATTATATTTTTGTATTAAAAATTATTTAACAAGTTATATAGTGCTATCGTGAAAACGGAAGTAAATAATATTAGAGAATTAATTATAACAGATTCTCTTTCTATATGGTATCTCTTAATTTAGTCATCTGTACATATATAGATTATATTCTTAGGCATATTCTTTACTCTGTATATCTATATATATTCTTAGGAATATTCTTAGGCATATTCTTTACTCTGTATATCTATATATATTCTTAGGCATATTCTTTACTTTGTACACCTATATATATTGTCAATAATATACATCAAGATTATCAAGCCTTATTCACTTTCAAATAAATTGAAAATTAATAGCTTTGAAAATAAAATTTAGTAAAACCAAAATATATGATGCGATGATTTATTTCCAAAAAAAAAAATTGAAAAGAAAAAAAGCTTCAAAGGTGAAAGCAGCAGTTGGTGCAACATCTTGTTTTGGTCTAATTAGAAAATAGTGACGAAATAAGTAATTAAAAAAAAATTGTGGGATAAGTTTCAAAAAACAAAAAAATTGTGGGATAAATTTGGCGCCAAACTTTGGTTTTGAAAAAAGTAAACTCTTTTTTTTTTTTTTAATTTTAATTTTTTATGATAAGTAAACTCATTCGTTGCCACTCAAAACTACTCCGTACTCTTTTTTTTTTTTCATTTTTCATTTTTTTTTCCTTTATGCGAACAAACACGCATGTAATGGGTTGTACTTTTGAAGTTCATTTTTACATAATTATATGAAGATGAAAATAAGAAAAAGCCAACATGAGAGGTTTGGAAGGACAAAAAAAAAAAAAAAAGTGAAAAAGTAACCTGACCAATCTCCTCTAGATTTTTTAAATTATTTTTGTGTTTTTCATTTGGTATAAATTTATTACTCAAAAATTTTATACTATTGTATAACCTATTGTCAAAAATTTTATACTATTGTCAAAATTTTCATTTGACCAATCTTCTCTAGATGTTCTACCATTGTACTTTTCTTGAGTATCATGTATCACTACTATTCTTCATGAGTCGTAATTTCATTTCTATTCATTTTTCTTTGTTTATCTTCCTCTATTAATTTTGTTTGTGTTATTCCTTAACCGTACAAATGTTACTTTTGAAGATATACTCGTCATTAGTATCATATCACTGCTACTCTACTAGTGGTTTTATTTTTTTTATTTTTACAAAGTGATATTGGAAGAGGGTATCCCGTAGTAATGTTATCATTTTTTTTACTTACAAAGTAATACTTAAGGGCAAAGGTGCAAAATTGCCCCTAACGTTTTCTGTTAGGGGCAATTTTGCCACTAACGTTTATTTTGGGGCAAAATTGCCCCTAACGTTTTCTGTTAGGGGCAAATTTACCCTTTAATTTTTTTCAAATTACATTTACCTCCTCCAAAGTTTGTTTAAATAACAAATAGATATTTTAAGTTTTAAAAAATAACATTTTAGTCCCTTAACCATCCAAACTTGGAGTAAAATATTTTTATCTAATAAGAAAATATATTTAATACGAATAATAATTAATTATTATTGTTCCAAATAAAATTATTCATAAATATCTAAACTTTTAAAAATATTAATTTAAAATGCATATATATTTTTAAAAAAACTGAAAAAACATTAAAAAAAAAGAAAAAGAAAAAGAACACCCCAATAAAAATATTCATAAATATCTAAACTTTTAAAAATATTAATTTAAAATACATATATATTTTTAAAAAACTGAAAAAACATTAAAAAAAAAAGAAAAAAGAAAAAGAAAAAGAACACGCCACGGCTTGGAGAAAAATATTCTTTTTCTTTTTCTTTTTTCTTTTTTTTTTTAATGTTTTTCAGTTTTTTAAAAATATATATGTATTTTAAATTAATATTTTTAAAAGTTTAGATATTTATGAATATTTTTATTGGGGTGTTCTTTTTCTTTTTCTTTTTTTTTTAATGTTTTTTCAGTTTTTTAAAAATATATATGCATTTTAAATTAATATTTTTAAAAGTTTAGATATTTATGAATAATTTTATTTGGAACAATAATAATTAATTATTATTCGTATTAAATATATTTTCTTATTAGATAAAAATATTTTACTCCAAGTTTGGATGGTTAAGGGACTAAAATGTTATTTTTTAAAACTTAAAATATCTATTTGTTATTTAAACAAACTTTGGAGGAGGTAAATGTAATTTGAAAAAAATTAAAGGGTAAATTTGCCCCTAACAGAAAACGTTAGGGGCAATTTTGCCCCAAAATAAACATTAGTGGCAAAATTGCCCCTAACAGAAAACGTTAGGGGCAATTTTGCCCCAAAATAAACGTTAGTGGCAAAATTGCCCCTAACAGAAAACGTTAGGGGCAATTTTGCACCTTTGCCCTAATACTTAAAGAGAGTATAATTGATACTTATGAACCTACTAGTTTTGATTTTTCTTATGTATCAGTTTTAAAGCATATATAAAAATTTCAAAAAAAAAAAAAATGCATACATCAATTTTAAACAAAACTAACTCAATTATTAGAAATACCAAATACTATTTACAATAGGGCGAATTATATTTACCTCTCTGAAATTTGGTTAAATTACAAATAAGTTCCTATAATTTTGAAAATTACAAATACCTCTTTGAGGTCACATTTACCCAATCGATTTCTGTTAATTATGGCGGATAATGAACACCAATTTTCTCGAACAAGTTAGGATCGACTCGGTAAAAATTTACCCCGAACAAATTTGGCGCAACTCAGCTTGACATCACTCTTACTGTTGGCGAAAAAATAAATACAAAACAGAATAACTTTTAAAAACCTAAGAGAAGTATTTGTAATTTTTACAACCATAAAGACTTGACGAAACCTCAAGGGAGGTAAAAGTAATTCTTCCTATACAATATGGTTCATCATCAATAAACGAAATTTAATAGAAGCATACTTTGGAACAATTCCAGTTAGCTAGCCACCATATATATTGTATTGAATCGCGATCGTGGAATTATAATGTCTCAATTCAATTTTAGAACATTTCATAATATTAATTTCGATCCTACATCTAAATTGGTCCGGGAAAGATACAGACATTCAAACTATTGCTCAAGCCACTCAATGCAAAATTCCTCTACGTGCAATACATACTGAAATCTAAAGAACTAAGTAAAGATTAAACACCAGAATTTTCTAAATCATCAGTTTGATAATCTCCTTTAGCATTCTTAAGTTGTAAATGCTCATGTTGACTAGTATCATTACTTACTACTGTAGTAACTGATTGTTGATACAAAACTCCAGCACCAATTGTCACCAGCAAGCAAGCCAAACCAAGACGACCAGCGTGCTTATCCCAACTCAACACGTTAATCGCCACCGTCAGAAACTTGCACACCACGCCCGTCACCGTGAATGCAGTGGCAGATATCGCCTTCCTCGCCGCGAAACCAAAGAAACTAATCAGCAATCCAAACACACAAGACGATGCCACTGCCACAAACGAACCACAATCAAATCTATTCCTGCCATTTCCATTCAAGAAATCAGCAGTCTCTCCACTCACTATCAAAACCAGGGGAGCTATCATTAAGGCCAACAAGTTGTTGTACAACACGAAACCCCATGTGTTCAACCCGAAATTCATCACCGAATGCTTAATGTAAACCATCTCAAACGTAATGACCACCAAATAGAGAAAACCCCAAGAATACACAGAGTATGTAAGTCCACCACCACCATCAGATGATCCTGAATCAACAGTACAGAACCCAATAGCACCACCCAAGATGATCAACAAAGAGAAAAGCGTAAACTTCGATGGCCATGGTTGCTTTCTAAAGGTAGTATCAGCTATTGAAACCAAAAGGGGTGTGCAAGATCTAAAGACAATGACAGTATCCACATTAGCCTTGCGCAAAAGATTGGTGTTTGCGAATATCGCCAAGTAAAAAACCGAAGCTGCAGGCAAGAATTTCTTGGCAACGTCCCATGTAAAGGGATCATGCTGCAGAAACCCCAATTTTCCTAGAATCCAAACCCCTAGAGCTGAAGTTAAGTATTGCAGTGAAGTGAGCAAGGTAGGGTAGTCAAATTTAGTAATGGCAAATTTGTTAATCACTGCAAGCAAACTAGAGCACACTCCATAACCCACCACCAAAAGACATACTTGTGTTGATAAATTAGATATCCCTCTTCTAATCTGCTCAAAAATACTAGAAAATTGAGGGATATTCATAATTTCTAATGGCTGCTGCTTCACTTGGACCATATCTTTTTCATCATATAAGGCTGAGTTCATGTAAAAATCAACCATTAACTATAAGAAATTACTTCAGGAGCAGGTCTTCCCCTTCCATATCTTTTTTCATCTGTCAAAATGATTCAAAAATTTAACTCAGTCTCAAATGCTTTACATGAACATTTTACAATGAGATTATTACCAAAAAATAAAAATTAAAATCAGATTTGACTTGCTGAAATAGAAACAATGGAAGTAAACAATAATGCTACACATGGAAACAAGATTACTGCTAGACTTATCGCTCGTCCTAACAAAAGCAGGGTTGAATGCATAGAGAACGAAGTGATTATTTTCTTAATCCTACCGATTTCAAGCATAGATTAATTGTTATTTACATTATGCTGAATTTGAGAACTTAGCTACTCATATTAACTAAATTAATTAAACAATAATTATAAAATGTAGACATAATAAGATAATTAACTAATAAAATAATACCCACTAATTAGCTACTGAACGAAACCAACTTTGCATGCATATAAAACTAATGGACAAATTAAAACTGACCCAAACCAATTTGCATGCATATAAAACTAATGGACAAATTAAAACACTCTGTTGATGTACTGATTCATGGAGCTTCGAGACACACTCAGAACATAATGAAGGCTGAAGATATTTTATCAAATACGCACAAAACTAAAAACATATTTTGCTAAAATTAAAAAGCTCTGCTCTGATTTTTGCCTGAGTTGGTTGTGTGCATCTTGACATTGTTGGAGAGTGCACGATACTGAGTGTCTGTTCGATCAAAATCATAGACGACGAAATAGTCGTCAAAGTTAAAATCAGAGTCCTGCGATCAAAATTTTTAAAATCAGAGAGATACGGAATGGAATGGGGAAAGGTCTACGGAGAAGTAGTGGAGTGAGTTCATGTAACCGAAGAAGAAGTTGAAAATAAGAGAGAGAGAGATGGTTAAAAAGAATTTAGAATCAGATAGCGTGTGAAATTTTAACGGAAAGCAATCAGAATACCTCCTCAGAATAAGGATTTAGAATCCCAGAAAATTACAACTTTCCTAATATCTAGGAATTAAAATAGTACTTTCCCAATCACTTAAAAATGTTTCCAAACATAATATTTTAAAAAATAGGATTTTAATTACTTTCTAAGCCAGAATCCCTGCAAACTAACATATATCTAAACCAATTTCAAAAAAATATATTTAAAATAGTGTTGAGATATAAACTATCTTAATTTCAAATAAAAATAATAAAAAATAAGAGTTTATCCAATAAATAAGAATAATCATGTAAAAATTAAATATTGGATAAAATTAATTTGAATTTTAAGTTACAAATGATTTATTTTAACTCTACTTTATCTTTAATAGAATTGCAAGTAAAGAGTATGATACTCTTAAAATGCATTTTGAAAATCTAAAAAAAAAAATGTAAAACTAAAGTAACTACAATAATTAGAAAATAATAATTTTATTAAATAAAATTTTTTAACTCTATTTTTATCAAAATCAAATTTTCCAATAATAAATATGATATCTAGAAAACATATAGAAAACAATGGAGTTTGTAAATTGCTTATATACACGATTCTAAAATATCATATATTTTTTATAATCAGTCCTAATGCACATATAGGATTATGATGATTGCAGAATCATTATTCTTTTACAATTAAGGTAGTCATAATTTCAAGTACATCAGATTTACCATTATTGTAAAACAAACATAAATAAGGCAAATAAATAATAAAAACTCATGAATTACACATATTAAAAACTTATATAATAACGGAATGTTGGTTGTTTTAAACTAATTAAAACTAAATAAATTTTCACTGAGAATAGTGAACCCACATTCATCATAAATCAATACTCTAATATACATAAGGCAAACAAATGCAGAAACATAATTAATAAAAAAAAAAAGGGAAAATCGAAATTTCCATGCACATGATGAAAATTCCATACACACGCACATCAAAATCAAAATTTCCATACACAAGCAGAGTAAGGTAAGTTTTTTTTATTTTTTATTTTATAAAGGAGGGATTGGTTACCCGTTTTATTAAATTTAAAAAACGAAAAAAGATACAAAGCATTCGAGCCAAACAGGCGTACAAACTATCGATATTTCGAATAATCTATTTTTGGCTTGTTCCTAAGTCGGTAGTTGGCCTTTTGTGGGGCTAGCATGTAGCGCTCTTCCTCATCATTTGAGACTTCCTCATATTCATTGTCTGTTTCCCATGAGCCATACTCGGTCTCTTGATCATTGTCATCTTCCTGGTTGGGGTCCTTTGGGGAGTGCGGCTCTGAAGTCGTAGTTGGGATATGTGGTTCCTTGGGGATGCTTTCCAAAATCTGCGCATAAGTAGCATCCTGTGCACAACAGTTGGAGTGAAAGCCTTCTTGAGTGGTTCAGTAGGCATGCTAGCTATGAGTTCACTATCCGTCGGAATTCTGCACCTCGGCTTGACTTTGGGGAGGAGCTGATAAGATTTGCGGGGTTGTTCCAAATTTTTGGGTTTGGATCGTGTATGTTCGCGGATAGTTGAACTTAGGGTGGGTGCTGAAAGAGATGGTGAGTGACCTTCCACACCATTTGCTAGGACAATGGTGGACCACAAAGGTGTGGGGGGGTCACCCGTTGGGCAGTTAAAGATCCTTGGTGAGGTTGAGGGAGTTGTGTGTTTGGATTGCTGATTAGTTTCTTTGGTTTCACGGCGAGGAAGGCGATATCTGCCACTGCATTCACAGTGACCGGGATGGTGTGTAAGTTTCTGACGGTGGCGATTAACGTGTTGAGTTGGGATAAGCCCGCTGGTAGCCTTGGTTTGGCTTGCTTGCTCGTGACAATTGGTGCTGGAGTTTTGTATCAACAATCAGTTACCAGTAGTGGTAGAGTTAGTAATGCTACGAGTCAACATGAGCATTTACAACTTAAGAATGCTAAAGGAGATTGTCAAACTGATGATTTAGAAAATTCTGGTGTTTAATCTTTACTTAGTTGTTTAGGTTTCAGTATGTATTGCACGTAGAGGAATTTTGCATTGAGTGACTTGAGCAATAGTTTGCGTAATCTGTATTTCTCACCTGATCAATTTAGGTGTAAGATCGAAATTAATATTATGGAATGTTTTAAAATTTATTTAATATATTTTAATTCTACGATCGTTATCCTGCCTACTATGAGCTTCAATATATATCGTGTTGGCTAGCTACCGGTAATGCCTATTAATAGCGCTAAATCCTTCATCCACTAAGACTACATCTTCGGTTTGTTATTGAATGGTTAACCGTCATAGCCAATCTGATAACAATTACTCCCTCCGTCTCACTCAAACAGTCCACTTTGAAATGTGTACAACTTATTATGGGTTGTGAAGTGCAATACCGAGAATAAGTAATTTATCACCATATTTTTTACGGACGGAGGTAGTAGATTATAGTCTCTAACTAATTAAGGCTTAATAGTCTCTAACTAATTGACTAAGGCTTAATAATCTTTTGCCCCTTGTGTTATTGAGGCTGTGTGACTTTTACCCCATTAATTTACAAAATGAGTTTTTTGCCCCATTGACGGTTGGTCAAATGAGTAAGAATTATTTGATACCTTTAATACACTTCAATCATCTTTATATATAAAAAATTTGTTAGAGATATATTGTTTTCTGGACAAAATTACTCTTAACATATAACATAATGAAAAGGCTGCAAAAAATAAAATCATAATAAATAAATTAAATCAAAACTTTCCTGTTACTCCGCCACCTTCGCGCCACCAAACCTTTCTCCAGTCTTTTGCCGCCGCGCCGCCACCACCACTCCACCTTCTTCCTAAAGTTTACCACCTGCGTACGCCCCTCTCCTTCCCTCTCATCCCAACACCACCACTCTCGAAATTACAAATACCTCCTTTTACACCCCCAATCCTTCATCCATGCAATAGTAAATAAATTTGAGAAGCGATGGAATCTCCACGGTTACATTTTCCATTTTCTATCTAAAATAAATGTGGGGTCAGAGGAGAAAATAATAATTTTACTCTCTAATTCTACTTTAAATGTGAGAGGGTTAGAGATCAATCCCTGCAAAATGGGACAAATGATCAACCCCATAAAATTAAGCATTATGAGTGATTATAGCAAAAGGTATGTTACATCAAAGAAATGATAATTGGAATATATTCATATATATATATATATATATATATATATATATATCTTAAACACACTTCTTTTCTTCTTTTTATTTTTATTTTTTTTCCTGTTTTTGGCAATAATCAAATATTTATATATATCTTGTTATGCATCTCCCCATTATATTTGATAAGGATACATTACTTATTTGAATAATTATGTTGATGTATTTAAAATAAATTAAATTGACAAAACCTCAATTGAGATTTCTCTAAACTATCAAATGAATGGGTAGTTACAAAATCTACGGTGTAAATTTATAGTGACTGATGCGGCAATCACATTACAAAAAAATATAGATATTAACTACACAAGTGAAGCTAGGGGGGACACAAGCTCCCACTGACTTTTCAAAAATTACATTTTTGTCTCAATAACTTTTATAGTTTTTAATTTATACCCCCGTTAATTAATGTTTAGAAATTTTTATTCTTTTATGAATGAAAATTTTCTATTTATTTGATGAATAAATATATATCATGTCAATCATTTAAATAAAAATTAGATATTCTCATTTATCTATTTTTAAATATTGTTTACTTTTCTCACTAATTTATTATAAATGTTAATTTATTATATACACCATTAATTTTAAAATAATTTTTATGATTGTAGAAATAGCAAATAGGTGAAAGATATAATTTATCAAATAAATTTTTATTACAAAAATAAAATAAAAAAGTTAACTAATTAGTTTTTGTTCGACGACATTGTGAATAAAAAAAATATGCTATGCTAATAAAGAAACAATTAAAATAAAAATCATTCAGATATTTCTGGGTTTTTTTTATATTATTAAAGGTGCTAGAATTTCGTCTAGCCACGATTGATATTTTTATAATTTTTTTAAAATACAATTTCGCTCAGTTTTGGGCACTTATTAGACAACCCATATGAAGACAAGCATTTTCTTGCACATCACTATATACACCATATTGAGAACTTGCACTTAAACACCATAATACACTATGTCGGCGACTGCCAACTTTAACATCACGTTGAAAACTACGGCACTGGGGACTGTAAATTAAACATGAACACACTATCATTTTATATATATATATATATATATATGACAAGATAGAATGAATAATTTTAAAATTCAAATTTAAATTATTAGCACAATTTTTAATCAGATCATTAAGTGATAAGGAAAACCTCAACCAATGGTATCAAATTAGGTTTTTTACATGGTTGTCTGGGCCAGACCGAATGTTGAACCGGTGAGGTCAAGGGTTGGTTCGAACCAGTGGTTCGACCGGTTGAGCCGTGGTCAAACTGGATGACGTCATTTATATATATATATATAATATAAATAATATATTAATGATTAACATGATTTAATTTTATTATTTGTAACATTTAAAATATATTTTTTGCACAACAATTATATATTTTTGTAAATTTTACAACTAAGTTAAACATTAAAAATTCCTTATTATAAAACCCAATGAGTAAATCAACTATAAAATATTTCCTATTTTCTATTTAAAAAATATATAAAATTATATTACTACAATTTTATTAGACAAAAAAAAAAGGATAAAATTTGATGTAAAAAAAATTTAACGTATTTTAAGTTAATACATGAATAAATTAAACAAATTTTAATTGAATTGAAAACAACTAATAAAAATTATGATAGTTTTATTTTATAAATAGTAAAGAATTATAATAAAATTAACATTAGTTTGGATGGTCCAATTAATAGATTGTTAGAAAGTTCATGATTCATATAAAAATGAGTTAAAACAATAAGTTAAAAAAATGAACAATGGTATAGCGATAATTATTCATGTTTCCATATGAGTGGCCAAGGTTCAACTCCCATTGATAGCAAAAGTTGTCATATTTTGAAAAAAAATTAAAAATCAAAATTAAAAACCCAGTTCGGGCGGGTAGGCCAATTTTCTAGGCCCGCCTGCGATTTTGACCGGTTTTTTAAGGGTCCGGTTTTCCCAATGTTTTGAACCGGCAAGGGTGCCGGTTCACGGGGCCCAAACAACGTTGGTTTTTTATGTGTTGTATGTTGATCTCCATAACAGGTTGTACATAAGTGAAAGTTAACGTACTCTTTCAATAGAACGGAGAGAGTATTTTTTTTTTTTAAAGTTTATCTCAATTTTAGTCATCAAACCATATAATTAAGGGTAGTCTTGTCATCCCATATGGGCGTTCCACGTTCCACAATTTTGCCACTTGGAAATTGATTAAGCTATATCAAACCAGTGGACTTATGAAGATTGAAGAACCTGATTTACGGATCATTATATATTATTTAATTTAAGTACTTGATTTATCATAATTAACTGTCGGTGTGGTCAGTGGGAATATTTTCTTTCCATTTATTTAGCAAAAAAAAAAAAACTTATATTTGACATGTCTAATAGTCTAACAACTTGTGTATTGAGTTTAATCTTTAAAATGTCACAGTTATGTTATAAAAACGTGTATATCGAATTTAATCTCTTATGTATCTAGTTTAACTGTTGCGATTATAAGTTTAACTACTAAAGTATCGCATATCGAACTAAGCCTATAATATACCGCGTATCGAATTAAACCTTTGATTATCTCTTATCGAATTTAACTTCTGTTTTTATGTATCGAGCTTAACTACCTATATATTGCGGTTATGAGTTTATAGTTGCTAAAGTATAGCGTATTGAGTTAAACCTCTAATGTATGCGACAAGGAATTTCACTACCTTAGGATAGTTACCGGGGCTTCCATTCAAAGCTTATAACACTTCTCCTTTCGACCTTCGAGCATCAGGAAGGTGTAAAACTCACTTTGTTCTCTCAGAGCTTATCAAAAAAGGCCCAAAAGACTAGAGTACGTAAAGAGAGAACAAACAGCCTATGAAAGACTGATGCTGCCGCCTTACAAAACCCAATTTCAAGATGCTAGCCCCCTACAAATATTATTTATACAGAGTTCATCCATATTAGGGTATCGAGTTAATTAAGTTGTTAAAGTATCACGAATTTTTGAGGTTAGATATTAAAATATCACGTATCGAATTTAACTTATATTGTATCGCGTATCAAGTTTAATTAGTTGCAAAAATTTCGGCCATCAAACTATTTGTCTTCTTCTTTAACATGCATTTCATGACAAACTTTTACTTGGAAGTGGTCACATGTAAAGCAATTCATTGACACCGTGTGTGTGTTTTTCTTTTTTTCCCTTGATTACCAATTTGAAACTAAATAAATAATAAATAAAATTTGGTATTTATAAATAATATCAGTGACTTTTTTAAAATATCACTATAAGTATTAAAAAAAACATAAAGAAATAGAAAATAAAAACAGACAAACAAACTGATATTAGTGAAAAATCCTAGTGATCCTCTTAAAACTATCACTAAAAGAAATTAATAATACAAATAACTATTAATATACTACAAGAGTATCTCTCTTGTAAACTTATTACTCTCAAACTATAAATTATCAACATTACCAAGAAAAAAAAAGTAATTGTTATTGGAATGCGCGCCAATCCCTACACATAGGAACATGCACGTCCAGTCTCATGTATGCACCCCGATGATATATATGAACAAAATGCATACAACATGCAAATACTGTTTATTCTACAATAATATTATAATTTTCCATGTTCAATGAATTAATATTAATGTCAACAATAAAATCCCAAATGCTATCCTCCAACTCAGATCTCCATCGATCTTCCTCACAACACAAAATAATTAATGAAAGCTTCCATCAATATCCTTATTCATTATATATATAAGTCTAGTTGTATAACGATTCATTGATTTCAAAGGAAAAAAGAAGAAGAAGAAAAATGGGCATTCTTGAAGATCATAAGCCTGTTATTTTCTTCATGGTAATGTTGCAGTTCCTGTATGCAGCAGTCACCCTCTTCACTAGAGCTTCTCTTTTGCAAGGGTTGAGTCCTCGAATTTTCGTGGTTTATCGACAAGGCCTCGCTTTCTTGCTAATTTCTCCCGTAGCTTTCCTCAACTCCAGGTAAATTTACTGATCACAACTTAAAATTTTGTGTTGAATTCCTAGTACAAATGATGTTTGTTCTCTATTTTTTGGTAATTAATGCAGGAAAGGAGGAAAAAGTGAAAGTTGTTTAACGTTGAAGAGTTGCAGTTTGATGTTTTTGATCTCCCTCGTTGGGTGAGTTTCTTCTTCTTTATTAATTATGTGAATTGATAACATTAATTAATTTCCCAAATGATCATAAATTTTTTTTTTTTTTTCGGGTCACAATTAACCAGAATATCTCTTATGAAGGCTTGTACTTGGCCTCGTCTTCGATTGCAAGTGCAATGGGAAATATCCTTCCTGCGGTTACTTTTGCAATGGCATACATTTTCTTGTAACAACGATTTTCAAAAATTACGATATATAATCCATATAACCGATCCCACGTAACCGGATACAACTGGACGTGCAGGTTAGAGAAAATAAACATCAGAAGCTTGAGAAGCATTGCAAAACTCATAGGAACAATTGTATGCGTAACGGGAGCCGTAAGCATGGCGTTGCTCAAAGGCCCAAAGCTATTTAATATCATGGAATTCAATTTCAATTCAACACATGTTGTTTAGGAAGGGAGGTGATGAGACTTGGTTGCTTGGTTGTTTACTCCTCTTTGGAAGCAATTGTAGTTGGTCAATTTGGCTGCTTTTGCAGGTACTAATCAACTTCCTACCCGAGTTAATCGTGTCATTAGAAAAGTCATATTTCTAATACCTTTTTGAAAATCACCTCGACAGGTGCCGGTGTCCAAGTGCTATCCTGATCATACATCAATGACAGCATGGATTTGTTTCCTGGCCTCGATTCAATCTGGAGTTGTGGCTTTCTTCTTAGAGAAAAATTTAGACGCTTGGAAGTTACACTCGGGTCTTGAACTTGGATGTCTATGCATGATTGGCTGAGTACTTGATTTTTTTTTTTTTTACCTCAAAAACATTGGTTTTAAATTTAAGATTAATGTGGTTACTTTAATTTCTCATGCTGCAGGAGCAGCAATTTCACCTCAAAAACATTGGTTTTAAATTTAAGATTAATGTGGTTACTTTAATTTCTCATGCTGCAGGAGCAGCAATTTCATTCTTTGTACAATCTTGGTGCATTTCGAAACGAGTTCCAGATTTCTCTGCCATTTTCAACCCTTTATGCACAGTCATTGTGACCCTTTCCGCCTCCACATTATTTCACAAGAAAATGTACTTGGGAAGGTAATAATATTTGCAATGCAAAATGAACATTGTGATTCAATGATTCCTCGGAATTTCAAAATACGCTTTCCATTCTGTTAAAAATGTCACGTTTCTATCACTGTTTATAATTATTCGACACTAATTAAAGATTTGTTTATTTTCATCTCTGCTTGATAGGTGCAATTGGGGTCATATTTGGGCTCTATGTTGTCCAATGGGGGAAACATCAAGAGATTGAAACAGAGAAGAAGGCAGAGGACCAAAAGATGTTCTTTAATAATGAAGAATCTTTAGACAAAACAAGCTGCAGAATCGATCTGGAGGATCCCCTCTTGTCCAAACAAACGACCATAGCCCTCAAAGATGATGACAAAAACTAGAGGATAAATTGTATTTTAGGAATAATTATCTCCCCTAAGATTTGAGAAAATTAACGGTGTCTTCCTGATATTTTTGAATACGAAATTTATAACTTCTCCTTAATTTGATCCTACGAAACGCCTCAGAACGTGATAAGAATATGATAAGAAGACACTGAGATTTTTGAATACGAAATTTATAACTTCTCCTTAATTTGATCCTACGAAACGCCTCAGAACGTGATAAGAATATGATAATTACATTCCTTGAAAGGTAATTAAAATGGAAATACAAAAATATTTTTACTAAACGGATACCCCATTTACAATAAATAGAGTGTCAAGCTAAACCATTTACATTAACCTCATATACATAATTTAACCTGATTTACATTTACAATTCACGCTTTATGAATATAGTCTGTGCATTTTTATCTTTCTTATTAAGGGTATAGTGATTTAATAATTTACTATTTTAACAGTTGTCAACGTTTCTTCCTCTTCAATCGCCTTTCAAGGGTGCAGTTTATATTCTCATCACATCCAAAAAATGTTTGTAACTTTTACAAACCTTACGGTCTGCTTGATAGTTTGACTCATTATTCTAAGAACGAGTTCTCTTGGGGAAAGGGACAAAAGCTACATAAAATTATCTCTTGAGATTACACACCACCAAAAAAACGTGGCTTCATTAGTGGGATGCAAAGTGTCCCCATTTTCTCATCGTGGGGGTGTCCCAATCAAGTCAAGCTCAAATGTTACTCCACAATGAGAACTAGAAAACATTGTAAGATAGCCATTTCGATAAGCAAATGATACTACACCACATAATTGAAGATATCAAATGCTAAGATGGCCAATCAATAGCTTGTAGGATAGGGATTTTTCACGGATCCGGATTTTTCCTGATAAGATCTTACAAGAATTATACATGAGACGGAACTACAATCAATTTAGAATACTGAGATCGTAGATACAGAGCGCGATCTTGACAACTATGGCCTAATCAAAGAATTCAATTTAAATCGCATTTCAGAAATTGGAAAACACAGTTTTCCTCATTCACATTGCAACTTCTTCACATACATCCAAAGCTTTCGAACCAGATCAATAAACAAGGTCAAAATGCTTTTGAAAATAACACAAGACAATGGGGAAATATCATACCAAAGTGCAACACTGGAGATCCTAAAATAGAATTCAAAAATCACCTACCATAGAGGAAAATTCATGCTATACATCAAGGAGGGAGATAGAAATCAAGGGTATTATTCCATAGAATACAACATACTAATCAGAAGAAAAGCTCGAAATCCTACGCTTACTACTAGAGACTAATATCTACTCAAACACCAGCAAACAGGCATACGTGTTTAAGGATAACGCTTCCATGAATTCGCATCCCTGTTGTTTCTGAATGCACAGCATCCGACAGAGTACACGATGACGAGGAAGACCCAAACCACGGCAATCAGAATCGCCACTCTCTTCCAGAGAGTCTTGATGTTGTCCAGAAAACCGGCTTTGCAAGATTGGCAGCTGTAACACAACCAATTAGGATCATTACTCCATGCCTTGCAGTCGGGATTGTCGAATTTAGAAGCGGCTGTGCTGGTCCAGTTTCCGTTAGCATAGGTGAATCCACAATCATTTGATGGTTTGCAGCATCCAGACTGCAAATTGACCACAAAGACTTTAGAAATATTGATAGAGAACACGATACCAAGTTGAAAGATGTTATGACAGAGGAATAAAATTCATTCAGATGATCCATTGACATATGAGGAGTCAAGAAAAAAGGCGGTCATAGCCGAGAAGCAAGCAAAAGCAGGACGAATTTCATAAAAATGAACCAATAAGAAGATGTTCATAAAAATGACAAAAAGAATGGTAAAGGTTAGAGCAACGCATTATTACTATCACAGATTCCAACTGCATAAAGGCACAAAAAGCCATCATATACAAAAATAAAGGACAAAGGTGCATTTTTGCCACTAACGTTTTTCTCAGGGTCTAATTTTGCCACTAATGTTTTTTTAGGTCCAAAAATGCCATTGACGTTTTTAAAAGAGTCCAACTTTGCCCCTGCCCCAAATCAAAATTATTTTGGGGCAATTGTATAATAAAACAATAATAAATTGGCACTTTTGCAATTTAAAAAAATCCACCTTCCTCCATGAATTCCGGCCACTCCTTCTCTTTCTCACCCACCGCCGCCCACCACCGCCCACCGCCGCCGCCACTCATCTTCTTCTTCTTCTTCTCCTTCCTTCTTCTCCTCCTCCTTCTCCTTCCTTCTTCTCCTCCTCCTTCTCCTTCCTTCTTCTCCTCCTTCTTCTCCTCCTCCTTCTTCATCATCTTCATCACTCTCATCTTCTTCCATCTTCTCCTTCTTCTTCCTTTTTCTTCTCCTTCTTGTTCTTCCTTCTTCCTCTTCTTCTTCATCTCTCCTCTTCTCCTTCTTCTTCTCTCCCACCGCCGCCGTCGCCAACGACTCATCTTCTTCTTCTTCCTCTTCCTTCTTCTCCTTCCTTCTTCTCCTCCTCCTTCCTCTTCTTCATCTTCAAACCCATGTCTCATCTTCTTCCTTCTTTTCTTTTTCCCGTTCCTTCTTCATCTCTTCTTCTTCTTCTTCTTCTTCTTCTCCCTCTCCCTCTTCTTCTTTCTCCTCTTCTTCTCCGGCGCCGGAAGTGATGGATTGGAAGTGGCGGCGTGGAGAAATGGTGAGGCGGTGGCACTGGTCTGCAGCCCGGAATTCATGGAGGAAGAGTCCAATTTTTTTAAATTGTAAAAGTGCCAATTTATTATTGTTTTATTATACAATTGCCCCAAAATAATTTTGATTTGGGGCAGGGGCAAAGTTAGACTCTTTTAAAAACGTCAATGGCATTTTTGGACCTAAAAAAACATTAATGGCAAAATTAGACCCTGAGAAAAACATTAGTGGCAAAAATGCACCTTTACCCCAAAAATAAATGGCACAAAAGGGTATAACTATAAGTTAAGAAGACAAAAATCGAAAAGCGAATTAGTTTCGTAAAATCAAGTGCCACACCAAGATGATCAAAAAATATAAGCAATGAGTTAACATCCCATTTGAAAATCATATATAACCATTTTGGAAGTGCAAGATGACTCACTAGACAGAAGAAACCCACAAAAGAACAAAAACAAATTTTAAGATCACCATTATAATAACTATAAGGAAAAAAAAAAAAAAAGGAAAATAATCTTTTTAACTGACAGCATAAAGCTTGAAGAAGCACAGAATAGAAGTCTCGTGAGAAAGAAACAAAAAGGAAGAGTTGGGCCAGCCAAAAAAAGGTGTTATCATGTTCTGGAGTTCAATAGTTCTTTATAAGAAAAAATTTAGGATATAAGAAATGCAGAAGTCCTTTAAGGGCACTAAGCCAACTGTAAAATAGAAACCCCTTAGATTTTTTTCTTCTTTTTTTTGCCACTCAGAGTAGATTAATTTAAAGTTCTACCAAAGATATAGATGCTTGTATAGTCTATTTAGGCAACCTTTTCTAACACAGAATGTTTGAAAAACCTCTTTATAAGAAATCTGTCTCAGACAAAAAGGATCATTTAAAGTCAATAATCAAGTAAAGTCTCTCAACTTTATAAAGAACTCAGGAACAGTTTAAAAGGATGGATCATGGATCCGTGAAGAAAGTGATTCCAAGTAAAAGAAAAAAACAAAAACAAGACCCTTCCTATTTCATTGAAATTCAAAAGAAACACAAGAATTAAGATCCATTCTGACCATAATTAAATCATCACCATTTCACCATAAAAACTACCAAAGCAAGACTTTACAAGTTGAACTTCCAATTCAGATCTAAAAGTTAGCCTTCTCCCATGACCACAAATCAAATGCACAGACTTTTGTTAGTATAAACTATATAATGTCCCAAATCTAAAGAACGGTAAGAACATAAAATTTGCATATACCTCCAGAGAATTAAGTTTCCGCTGATAGAAAGCCTGTTCGTTAGCAGATTTAACTTCAATAAGAGTTTGGCAGAGTTTAGAGTCCTGAAGACAACTCCTAATCTTAGCCCAATTCTTATTATCATTAACCCTTTTCTGCAACCAATTCGAATAATCCCCAAGCCGATACTCCTTGTAACCCCTATTAGAAATGGCCTCGCCAGCCCCTTTATTAGTCACAACGAACACAAAGATTCCAAGGCAAATCAGAAGGATAATCAAGAGGAACATGACCACAAGGTACAACCAAAGAAGCCAAGAAACGCCGCAGCAAGCCCCAATCACGCCGGCGATAGAAACCAGCAGCAAGAACACCCCAACTGCTATGGTGACCTTCTGGAAGAAACTCTCGCATTCGGTACTTCCGTGCTTCGCTAGCCATATCCCACCTCCTATAACAACTACCGACAGAATCAAACTTATCGTGTTCAGAATCCCTACCAAACTGTTGCTGCACCGCACCATTGTTCAAGAATCTGCGTCTAGAACAAGAAGAGAAGTGGCTTTTGATCTGGGCTGTCGTGAAAAACTGAACTTGGCGAAGAAATTGTTACTGGAAATCAAAATTCAAATTTCGGAGAAGATTAGAGGAGGAAGTGGTAGATGTGTTGAGAGGGTGGTGGTTATAAACTTATATTTGAGTATTGGGTGGCAGTCTGTGTGACTGCGTGTGGGCCCCATTGGAGGAGTTGAGTTAGAGGTGAATTTGTTAGTTGACTCAACTACTATTGAGAAGGTTCAGGGAAGTGGGGCGTCGAGGTAAACGCGCTTGCGTTCACGTGTAAAACACGAAGTCCAAAACGTACAAAATGTGAAATTTTAATTTTATTTATGAAATGGAAAAATAGATATAAAGAACGTTTAGGTTTCAATTTTAATTTTAACAATAAATTTAATATATTATAATTTATTTTATTATTTTTAATATAATTTTTTATTATTAAAATATATATTTTTATATTTTCAATATAATTTTTATATTATAAAATTATTTTTTAAACTCTTAAAAAGAACAGCCCGAAATGAGCTGTTATTGTTTTAACATTTTCCCCTTTTTTTTTAATTTCCAATTTTATCAGTTTCAAATTTCAATCGTACTATTCCCACGTCGATACACATTTTTTTTCTTTTTTTGAAACTGGGGCCCCGCAACACCTACAACAATTGGGAAATCGATCCGCGTCACTATGGATGGCTACGTGCGGATGTACCGCTAAGTTGTAATCGAATTCCCTGTTTTGGTCATTAAGCGATTAAATATAAACTAAAATCGATACGTATGTTTTTTTCGTTACAAGCAATACTCTTTTACCTTATAATAAGTATTTGCACTCTAGTTATATTTATTATTTTAATATAATAATGATATATCAACAGTTAAAAATTATATATTAGAGGAGGCGATACATCATATGTTAAACTCACAACCATAATACATTAGTAACTAAAAGCGAAACATTAAAGTTTAAACCCAATGCGTGGTACGTCAAAAATTAAAATCAATAAGCATATTTTTATAACATGCAAGCGCTATTTTTAAAGTAAAATCCAACAAGTTGGGCTGCCCGACATTGCGCATATCGATTTTAGACAGAAAAATATCACTTATATGTTATGAAAACACTCATATTGATTTTAGTTTTTGTTGTATCGCTTATTGAATTTAACCTTTTAATTGTTAATGTATCACGCATTTATTTATGCCTATAATACATTACACAATTAATTTAACATTTAATGTATCGTATAATAACTTTAGACTTTGATACATTGCTTTTAACTACTAATGCATTGTTATTATATGAAAACAACAAATATATCATGTGGTGTATGTATCAATTTTAGTATATCTTATATCGAATAAAAATGCATATCAAATCAATATTAATTTCTAATTAATCATTTATTGATTAAAATACACGTATCAATTGCAGAGACTGTAGTACGTTATATTAAAAATGAAGAAACGGTCCCTGAGGAATCTCAATGATTGTAAAATAAAAATACGAAAGTCATAGTGTATTTCAGAGTCAGCAATTGAAGAACTTTCCTTATGAATCTAATAAAGCCACTAGCTGAGGATGGCCATTTTGTAAGGATCAATTAATAGTAATAATCATGCCGTTTGTTGATCCTTTCAAAACAAGATATCCATTGTAATCTTTCTTTCATTTCAAGTAGCAATTAAATAGCTTTTATCCTTTACAAAAAAATTAGCAAATATCAATTTTTTATTCTTTATATATCGGGATCTAATGAGTCCCACTTTTTACAATACAACTTTTACGAGAGTTTGATTCTAGAATACTTGTAGAAGTTCTTTGTGGTTTTACCGCCAAGTTACCTCCTCAAACCCAATAGCAATCTTTCGATTATTATGAAAGTGAAAACTACTTCACTTCACTTCACGGCTTCCCTTCATAATTCATCTTGCTTAGATTTAGGGGTTGATTTTAAATCACTCAATAGACAAGAAATTGCATGAAACGAATTTACTTATGTGTCGCTCAAACGAATTTACATAAGTACCTATCTGTAGAGACGTTGTGAATGTGATGCTCTATCAAGAGTATCACTACTATGATTCACGCGTGTGCAGTAAAAGTGATCGCATCTATAAATCACTTGAAGAAAGACCATTGAATGATTAAATTATAAATTTATAATCATGTAGATGTCACGTTAGACACTGCGCGAGAATCGTCTTCCGAAATAATTACTCCTATATATTTTATGTAAATAAGTCATACTTCTAAAGATATGAAGAGTTAAGAATTCTGAAAAGAGTATCATTCACATTGCATAAGCAGAAACGCGTCCATCTGAAAAAGTCATTCATTCAGATTTCAGAAACACATAATTAACTAAACAAAACGAAGGATTAAGAACAAAACAAAAGTGAAGTTGTTAACTTATTAATGATGCCAAGAGAAGAATACAAGCTGGAAAAGCCAAAATATTTAACATCAGAAACAGCAAGAAAAAAAAAATCAGCAAATCCCAAACAAAAGAAAGACAGAGATCAGAATTTCTGCATCTCAGTTCAAATTCAATCCCCCTAATGTAGTCTTCCCAGATTAAAGAGGCCCTGGGAAAGTGCCATTATCCCTCTGCTCGTTCCATCTGTCGACCCATTCACCAGGGCAAAGAGACCTGTAGTACTTGGCGAATTTATCGCATGCACCAGAATCGTCACTCCTGGCCAAGCACCTGAATTTAAGAACCAATCGATCCATACAAACAGTCAAAACACAATTTTGAGTTCGTGTAATGCCACACAAACAAAACTTAAAGACACCTGAGCCGTACATAGCTAAGAGTATACTCTAGGTTAACAATCACATCATTATGACAGGACAGACAAAAGAAAATGTTCAATAGACTCAGAAGAGCAAATTATCAGACTAGCAAGACAAGTGTTCCTTCACACCCCTATCCATTAGCATCCGTGTATTTTGAACACGTTAAGTTTTAAAATGGAAAAGATGTGATAATCTCAGTTGCCTTTTCGACTTTCTTTAAAGTACAACTATACTTTACATCAATTTCTCTAGGCAAACTAAACCAATTGCTACAGACATGCTAGAGATTACAGGACAAGAAGCTGGTATGAGCCCGGTACCATAGGCGATTACAAAGGCAGGCTTTGCCACTTATTTTGGCCAATAAATTATTATATCAGATTCACACATTACCACATAAGCAGTCATCACAATTTCCAACATCTTTGGAACCATGGAATCCACACAAAATTGAAAATAAATATGTTCAGCCACACCAAAACTTAAAAGAGTAATTTCTCTCAACAGCACCTTAAGATATTCTCAAAAATACATGTTACATTTCCATATCATTAACATCACTGTCAACATATTGTCCAACCCATCCAAGAAAAGTGCACTAACATTAAGACCTATAACTATAATAAAGATTCAAAAGCCTAGAACTATATTTACATTGGACTGCTAGTAAGCAATTCACAAGATCCAAACAGTAACATAAATGGATTTTACAGCACACTATCCAATAAGGGAAGATCTAATCTATTCCACCAAGTAACAATTACCTGTGGAACTCAACATAGCGTGAGAAGCAGTGTCTGGTTTGATTAGTTGTTGGGAAACGATAATCAGCAGGTGCAGTCTTCAGTTCAATCTGAAGTAAGATTAAACATAGCATCTAAGTACTATGAAGAAGAGACTTAAATGCTATTTCTAATTACAATATTAAACAAAAAGGACTTCCCACGTAGTTTCCTATACTAGCAATTTGTAAACTTGAAGGAAAAACATATCAAACCTTAGATTTTAACTCATCAAACAAGTAATCACATTAAGATTTAGCATGCGATTATCACCAAACTAATTATAAGCATGTAATCGATTAAGATGCAAAATTCACTCTCCACAGGACTGTCTCCTCCAACCTTTTGTAACTGATTATTACTCCCAAAACAGTCTTCTCAGCTCTCACCCTACTTAAATATCCAAGAAGGCCATCTAAAACAGTAAGAAAAGAGTTCAACATCAACCTATCTTTTCTCACCCATCCACATGCTCACTTGACACCTAACAAAGATGTTTCAACAACAACAAAGCCTTTGTCTCCCTACATGGGGTCGGCTATATGGATCATATTTATCCATCATGTACAGTAGAGACACCTAACAAGTTGTTTATTAGAACAAAATAAATGCACCCAAATTATCATCCAGAAAACAACACTGATTATTTTCAAAGTCTAATAACGCTAAGCAAAACTAAGCCAAGTTCAAAATCTTCAAAACCCTTTCCTTTGTCAAAACTATGACCGCCGAATCAAAGCAAGGTGAAAAAGGTCATGCACATTAAAAGATCACAGCAAAAAAGCTCTAATTAACAATTAAAACTCCAAAGCTTTTCAACCGCACTCATATCCAATACATAACTGTTGATATTAAGCCGCGAACAAGCCAAGCCAAACCAATTTCAATCCACTATTCTTAAGAAAAAAAATAAATCTTCAATATCCAGATAAATTCTTTAGGTTCTCATCAACAATCGAAATACAAACTTCAAAAATCAAAACCCGACAATTCAGAAAGAAACCCATATCGGTGTGATTCCCATCAACCTATACATAATCAACACATGAGTAATTTAATCCAGAAAATCCATCATCAATTAACTAAGAGGGAAAGTAAAAACGCAAAAGGTAGTAAATGAAGGACAAAATAAACACGAAAAACAAAGAAATTTAATAATATTTTATTGGGACAGATGAATTTCTAACGTATTAAATTTCTGTGGTTACCTCAGCCATTGATGAGATTTGAATCAAGCCAAAAATGGTGAAATGTCGGAGACCGCTTTGAATCGGCCAGAGGACGCCTTCAGAAATGAGTTTGTTTTTGTTTCGATTAAGGTTTTATTGACCGGACTAATCTCCGTTCGCAACCCTTACGGTTATTGATTTCTCACTTTTTAGGTCTCAACTTTTCTCTTTTATAACATTGGCCCCAACTCTTTAATAATTAGTCACTTTTGTCCACGCACTTTGCATTAGCAGTAAACCCAACCAACGAGTTAACTGACTAATGACCAATAATGTTAGTTTTTTTTTTCCCTTTTTAATTACAATCACGAAATAAATTAATACAACCCGCATTAGGACATGTAAAACTATATAAAATTTGCAATTAGAGGAAATTTTGGAAAGGAGTCTCGGAAATCTTGACTTATTACATGTCCTTGTTTCAACTATTACACTGAAAGCAGGGGCTATGGAAGGGGAGAACAAAGTTGGGGAACCAGCATAATTCTGTCAGCCTGCGCTCTAAACAAGCAGAACTGACAGAGATAGAAATCAAACCCCGACCTCTGGGTGGCTCACTATGCGTCACAACCGTTAGAAGACTGGCTCATAATTATAAACGAGTTATTATTTAAGTTATAGTTATTTTGCATGTTAGTACGTTAAGTTGATCTAATTTGTCACTAATTAGACTAAAATTGACACAACTTGAAAAAATAGTAAATTTGATTATCCATTTATAACTTTTGTGACCTTCCCGTTGAGTTTCAATCCCGCAACATGCAGAAGGCTGGGTTTCGATCCCGCAACATTTCGGGTGGCCTGTTTCTGGTAAAATACAAACGTTTTTCATCTACAAAAGGTAGCAAACAAGATAACATTTCTTTTATATATCACCACCACTACAATAACCATAAGCACTTCCAAATTCCACAGCTAAAATGTTAAAGCACAATGTTCAAAGAAGCAAACAAGATACGTTTCTTTAAAATCCCTAATCCCACTAATTTTCCACAACATGTACAGTTCAAGATTGGAGTATTCCACCTAGGCTCCAGAGACATGGGAAAGATCCGCCGTCTTCGCCAACCTGTCAACAACGCGAGAATCGTTATGCGGGAAGTTAGCCAAAGCTACCCAGAAAGTTTCCAACATCTTGAAAGAATGCCAAGATTGAGAAGTTAAACATTAGAGACAGTATCAGAGGGGTTACATGTTCGGTTTCTCTGTAACCGATTGAAAGGATCCGGTCCGGTGGTTGACATGTTCAACTCGGAGCATGAGAGACATTATGTGTTCCACCCCAGGAAGTATTTCCACCAGCTCCAGCAGCAGCATTAGTAGGGACAAGACCACCATATGGGATCGGAACCTGTGGTGTAGCCCCGGCGCCCATCTGAAGAAGTCTTCCGTAACTGTCAACATACCCACCACTACCATGCACAGAAGGCGGGTACATTACATTTGGATGGCTGTATGGTCCGGCATATGGATTTGGAGGAGCTGCACGGTGTGCCAGCATTATCAGCCCAAGAAATCATGAGAGCTTGGAAGGGGAAAAAAAAAAAAAAAAAAAGAAACTTAATTAGATGATAGAACGTGAGATTGTTTACCGTGCGCTCTTTGCTCAGCACTGAACACCTCAGCACGCAATCTCTCCACTTGTCCAGCCATGCCAACCATGTCCTTCTCCATTTTCTTCATTTCTTCTACTTTCTCAATGTTTTTGCCTTTTTCGTATTCAAAGGTCATGCTTTAGTCCCCCCACAAAAGAAAAGAAGAACAAAAGAACTTCACATCAGATAATTGCATACTATCAATTGATTTTCTACATTAACCGCAGCATGTAGAAGAAGAAACATCTGTTTCCCAGTTCACCAAGATTAAAATAACATGTACTAACACATAATACCACAACAACTAAAATAACATGTACTAACACATAATACTACAACAACTAAGCCTTTATTGCACTATATATGGAGTCGGCTACATAGATCATATCTAGCCATCTACATAGTACTAGTATCTAAAAAATTATAAGAGTGAAAAGCATCATTTGATGCTTCCAACGTTCCAGTTCCCAACAAAGGATAAACACATTTGTGATTCAAATGAAGCATTATCCCAACAAAACATATCAAGTATATCTATCATGATAATGTAAAAATGCGCTAAATTGAACCTTACTGTGAGAACCCTAAACAATTAGTGCTCCAAGGATAAGAATAGTTTGATCCACTCACCGTAGCCTCTCATGTTCTTTCTTTAAGCTGTCGAGTTCGGCACGCATTTCTGGTAGCTTTTTTATATGAGCGCGGGTTTTCTCCAGCTCTTGAGAGGCCTCTTCTATTTGGTTAATCAATTCTTTTCTAGCTAATGCCAAAGTTCGTGCCTCAATGTGGGCTTGCTGCACCTCCTTCCTGACACTATCACAAGCCCTGATATCAACTTCCATTTTCGTAATCTTATCCAGCAATAACCGGACCTGGATATCACTCTCAACCTGCATACTTCTGATCTGTTCTCTGAGGCTCTCTGCTTCTTTTTGAGCAGCAACAGAATCCTGACTCAGAGCTAGACGAGTGGCTGATAATCTACGATTATCTTCAGCAAGCTGCTCAATGTCTATGGCTTGTAATGCCAATATATCCTCTAAACGCTCAGGATGTAATGGTTCCGTTGGAGGATGGCCAGGAGGTATACCATGACGAATCAAACTGGATGCTGGTATATAATTTCCTTCATATGCTGGTGGTATATTTTTTCTTGAACTCATTGATGAACACCCCTGAATGAGGACCAACTATAGCTTCTTAGGCTAGGATAAATGACCTGCAATGAATTATAACAAGTTATATAACTGATAATTATACTCTGTGCTCGTAAAGTTCCACAAAAATTGAATGGAAAATTTTATAAAACAGGTATAAGACCGGTGATGCTATAAGGTTTAGAGTGTTGGGCGACTAAATATGAACAAAAAAAAAAAATTAAAAAGAGTAGCAAAATAATTTGGCTAAGATGCATGAGTAGACACACTAACTTGGTTAGATAGAATAAGTAATAAATGTATTAGAAAGCAAATAGGATTAGCACCAATAGATGAAAAAAATTAGAAAAACACGACTAAGATGATTTAGGCCCTGTTTGGTAACATGACTCGAATCATGTTTTGAAATCACTTTTGATTTTATAATAGTTTTTCATCATTCCCAATAAGCATTTTTACATTTCCAACACACCTTTTTACATTCCCAATACACTTTTAATATTATAAAATCAAAAGTGATTTCAAAACATGGTTTCAGTCATGTTACCAAACAGGGCCTTAGACAAGAGCATAGGAGATCCTTAGATGCCCCAGTAAGAAGGGTAAGGGATAGAGAAACATTAACTTGTATTTAAAAAGGAAAAGGGAAGGGGAATACCTAAGAATAATTGGAAAGAACCTGTAAAAAAGACATGCTATATTAAGATATAAATGAGGTACAGTGTGGTAAAGTGCACAACTGGCCTTTCAACAACAACAACAACAACAACTAAGCCTTTGTCCCACTATGTGGGGTCGGCTATATGGATCATATATCGCCATCGTGTACGGTCATGACACATCGATTCATTTATATTCAAATATGACATATCATATTTTAAAATTGTTTTTTAATTCTTTTAGGTCTTCCTCTACCCTTTTTTATATTAATTGCTTCTCTGTTTTCTACCTGTCTTACTGGGGCGTCTAGAGGTCTCCTAGTATGCCCACACATCCATCTCAACATTCTCATCTATGCTACTCTCATTTTTTGTTCATGTTCATATTTAGTCGCCCAACACTCCGAACCGTAAAGCATCGCCAGTCTTATAGCCGTTCCATAGAATTTTCCTTTTAGCTTTTGCGGCACTTTACGGTCACAAAGTATAAATGACGCACTTTTCCATTTAGTCCACCCTGCTTGAATCCTATGTGTTACATCTTTATCAATTGCTCCGTTTTCTTCTATTATAGATCCTAAGTATTTAAAGCTTTTCGATTCATTTAATTCATGTTCTCCAATTTTAACTTTTATAATATTGTTATCTACACAATTACTTAAGTGACAGTGCATATATTCAGTTTTAACTTAGTGTAAAACATTTTGATTCTAAAGCATCTCTCTATGCTTCTAATTTAGCATTTACCCTTTCTTTTGTTTCATCTATTAAAACTACATCATCTGCAAATAACATATATTCAGGGATCGCATTCTGCAAATATTTAGTAATCTCATCAATTATTAAAGCAAAGAGCTATGGGCTCAAAGCTAATCCTTGATATAGGCTTATGTTATTTGAAAAATCACCAGAAATTCCTACAGGTGTCCTTACACATGTTATATCTTTATACATAGCTTTTATAGTTTCTATATACGCTACCCTTACCCCTTTCTTTTCTAATACCTACCACATTATATCTCTATTTACTCTATCATATGCTTTTTCTAAATCTATAAATACCATATGTAAGTCTTGTTTTTTCTCCCTATATTGTTCACACAATCTTCTTATTAAATGTATAGCTTCCATCGATAATCTACTTGGCATAAAACCAAACTGATTATCTTCTATATTAGTCTCATTTCTCAATCTTGTTTCTATGACTCTTTCTCATAATTTCATAGTATGACTCATTAGTTTAATACCTCTATAGTTTGAACAATTTTGTATATCCCCTTTATTCTTATACAATGGAATTAATACACTTTTTCTCCATTCACTAGGCATCTTTTTAGTTTTCATAATTATATCAAATAAGTTTGTAAGCCATGCAATCCCAACTTTTCCAAGGCACTTCCATGCCTCAATTGGAATATCATCGAGGGCCAACTGCCTTACCATTTTTCATTTTTCTTAGTGCTTTTTCTACTTCTAAGGGTTGAATTTTGCGATAATATATAAAATTCTTATTATTTTCTGAATGGGCCATCTCTCCTAATGTAATTTCATTATTATTAGCTTCATTAAACAATTTATAAAAACAATTTTTCCAACGCTCTTTTATTACTTCGTCCTCAACTAAAATTGTTTCATTTTCATCTTTTATGCATTTAATTTGTGTCAAATCTCTTGTTTTCTTTTCTCTCATTTTAGCTATCTTATAAATATCTTTTTCATCCTCTTTAGTGTCTAATTTTTTTATTTTTATTTTTTTATAGAATTCTTCAAAAACTTTTGTTTTTGCTTCATTTATTACTTTTTTCATATCTTTCTTAGCATTTTTATATTTTTCAATATTTTCATCATTAAAGTATATAACATTTTGTAGCTTGCTCTTTTTACTTTTACTTTTTCTTGAATATTTTTATTCCACCACCTGATTCCTTATTCCATTTATTACCTTTCGACTCTCCTAAGATGGTTTTTGCAATTCTTTTCATTTGTTCAGTTACATTTTCCCATGTGCTTTCGGAGTCATTTTCTACTTTCCAATTACTATTTTCTAATATGGTTTTTACAAAAGTATCTTTTGCGTCTTTATTTTTAAGAGTCCACCACTTAATCCTAGGTATGGTGGGTGACTTATTCCTCTTTCGTTTGTTAATTAAGTTTTATATCAAAAACTAGTAGCCTATGTTGTGTTGCAAGACTTTCTCTTAGTATTATTTTACAATGTTTACACAATTTCCTATCACTTTTTCTAGTTAGAAAATAATCAATTTGTGTTTTATTAGAACCACTTTTAAATGTAATTAAGTGTTCTTCTCTCTTTCTAAACAAAGTGTTACCTATAACTAAATCTTATGCTAATGCAAAATCTAAGATAGTTTTTCCCTCATTGTTTCGTAACCCAAAACCATACCCCCCATGAACCCTATCATAGTCTTCGGATACAGATTGGATTTCATATACATATTTACCATGGATTTTCATATAATTCACATATACAATCCGAGGAGGCAAAGTACACCATCGGTCTTTCAAATTTCAAGTAATCCAGGCAAGAATAACACGAAGGGTGAGATAAAGTAGACAATCGGCCTCGTCAATCAGTACAAAATTGAAAGGAGAATATAGCATCACAGTCATGTCATATTCATAATAACTCAAGTGTGATCAATAGAAAGATTAACACATGGAGCATAGACGAAAAAATATTTTCATGTAATCATGATCATTGAGATATATATTCATGAGAAGGCATTATAAGGAAACGGAAAACTGGTTAATAATTTAAGGGCAATTAAAACGGTTATTAGTCAGTAAGGACACTCACCTATGTTGCCAAATCACCAAAAGATTAAGTTGAATCTGAGTTATATTCAAAATCTGTCGTTAATAGAACTCCTATAACACTTGGTTCAGTAGGCCCCTAAATCCATTCCCATGTTCCTACGTTGCATTATCAAAATTTTTGGACTTAAATCTTATGAATGGAATTTGGGGCACAGGTACCGGCTGTAACCAATGGCCAAGACCCAGTCGGCGGCAGTTACAACCAGTTTTCATTCAGGTTTCAAGTTTTCTAGAATCTCAGTATTTTTCTAACAGGAGGAGTTTTCTCCCTTTTAGATTCTCAACCACCAATGTATTTTCAGGGAGGACAAACCTCAATGCACTTTCACAACACAACTTCAAACATTCTAAAATAAGTTTCAAAGATCAAACAATAGATTTGTCAGTGATTTTAACTCAAAACTGCCAATTTCTAAATTTTCCAGAATTTTGTATTCTAAAACCAATTGCTCTAATTCCAACAATATTTTTGTAACTCTCAAGTTTTCCAAGTCATACCAACTCAATAAAATTCTCAGAAGATGTCAAACACAACAATCACAAAAAATTTCTAGAAGTCTCATTTTCTTAACAAAGTGAATTTACTTCTCTTATTCCTAATCTTAAAAAGCTTGATTAAAATTTCCCATTTAACAAGATCCCAATGGTTCAAACCATGTCAAGAAAGTTTGAAACATCCGATCATGCCAGAATCCAAATATTCGAAGTTCAAACCCATCAAGATATATCTCCAACATTTAATATCAATTTCAAGGAACTAAATCCACATCTTCAATCAAGAACTTGGTTTGAAACCAGGAAGCCTCTTTCTATCAAAACTTCGATTCCAAACATCTTAAACATCCATAATTTCATAAATCAAACTCTTCAGAAATAAAAAGAAGTGGATTTACTTTCTTTCCAAAAGTTCCAATGAGAAGATTTCAATAATCATTCCATGACAAACTTTCAAAAGTCCACTGTTTCATTCAATCAAAAACAGTTTCAGTAACATATTTAATAACTAAAGAAGTGGCTTTAACAATAGGCATCTTGAGTTTGATTCAAAACAGTACCTACTTGGTTCAAAGCAAAGTTGCTAAAAATTTTAAATTTCCAATAATACCAATGTGGTAAATTAACATGCATATCTTCTTCAAGTTGTTATACGTACGTAACTGAGCATACTGTGAGTTTTCCAAAAAATTTGGATGTCTTCAGACAAGGTTTTTATGACTTTAAAGTGCTGGACATGTGAGTGCAATGCTTTGTTTTACATATCAAAATCCCCATTTCAATCTTCACTTTTAAAAACTCTATTAGCTGAATAAATTTGGATCTTCACCACAAAACATATTTTTCACATTAACAAACATAACAAAGCCAACCCTTTGTTATAACACAAGATATCACATTCATTCAGTTATACATGTTCTAAAAATTTCAGCTTCGATACCATATAATGCTTAATTTCCCCAAGGCTTCATAGATTAAAATTTAAACATGTACACGCATCACAAAATATCCAGCAATAAAAAATACATGACCTTGAATAGCACCCATATGAATCACTAACAATTTAATCTCAAAAAAGAGTTAACTTTGTCAAGAAGGGAGGTTTCTCTATACCTCCCAATCTTCAGGTTTTAAGCATTTCAATGCACTTATATATAATATTTTCAACTCCAAAATAAGATGTTCAATTCAGTAACCCAAACTACCATATGAAATCAAATCATATCAGTATATAACCATCTCTAAGCATCACAAGGCATCCCCAGTTCTCCATAACAAACCAATAGCAACATTCATAAATTAAAGCTCCCCAAAGTCCAAACAGTAGCTGATTTTTGCCTTCAAGTCAAACTCTAGCTTGATAGTCACTACTTTCGGTGCACAATTAGCAGCCGAAATCAATAAAATTATTCATTTTTTCACAGACCTATCTCCTTACATTTTGATTCATTTCTGTCCAGTATATGGAGTAGCTAAATTTTAAACAAAAAGCTTCTCAACTAAACAGAATATAAATATATGATCAATCCAATGCTAGCAGTGTTTTGTATCTTAGGTAGTACCATATCAATCACAATTGGTATAAATGAATGCAGGTTTTGCATACTCTTTTCTCAATAATACTACGAGTTTGAGTTCTTATCTTCTATATTACACAGCAGAACCTCAGCACTCTTGCAGAACGTTACAAAAAAGTTGGTATCAGAAAGCTTTGCACCAACCAACTCCTATCAGATTCTCAGTTGCCAAAGTAACAAATACTGATGAAAATTCATCAAAATTGGATTGAAAAATTACTCCCCTGATCCTTGACATAATTTATTAGGATTTAGCACAAAAGAATGAGCTGCACACTGCAACACATCTAACTGTAATCATCATATTTTCCATAAGTTCGTCAGATTCATGAATGCATTTAGAATGTTAAATGAAGTTCTACAACTAGAAAAATTTCTACTAACATAGCAATTCACAAAAGTTTAAGTCGGTCTGCGTAGTCCCTCTTTCATCAGCTTTACATAGTGGTCTGCATTGCAGCAATTCTTGTTCTTTTTCTAGGCCTTTCGATTTGGAAAATTCAAACATATCTCCTAGCCAAGAAGGCACAAGCAACCTTAGAGAGTGAAAAAGTTCCAAGCTTTAATCCTCTCCCCCTTCCCCCTTACCAATCCTTAACCTAATTCACTTGCAAGTGATCAAAATAAGCCTAATTCACATCAATATACCTCAAGCAAATCCTTCCCTGATGAGAGTTTTTCTCCCCACATAAAACACACATAAATTTATCAAAACGATCATTAAAAAAAAACAACAAAAACAAAATTTGCCCCAGCAGAAAACAGACAGAACAGTCCCCTTTGGTTTATTGAGAACAAGGGTCCCAAATCTATTGCTTGTGACCAATGGCGGATCTAGAGGGAGGCGAGCCGGTGCTGCCGCCTCCCCTTTCACCGGAAAATTAGAGTGGTATTAGTGTTGAAATTTTTTGGTACCTGTAAAACCCCAACCCGCAGCCACCCCCAGACCCCAAGAAACCGCCCCTTCCGTGCTCACAGGTGCCGTATGTAGAGACTATAGCCGTTGCCTGCAACTTTTTTGGGAAGAAAGTAGGGAAGAAGACGGCCGTATGAAGAAGACGAATGGAGTAGCTATTTTCCTTTATTATTTTTGATTTTTCTTTTTCAATTAAAACCAAATGAGAGATCGAATTAAAGAACAAAAACCCCCTCTCCGAGGCCCATAGCCAAATGGTCCAAATATATTTTCCTTACATTCTTTTCACATGATCACCCATTCCATGTGATCCACTCTCATTCCTTCAATTCTTATTTTCTCTAGTTTAAAATTTTCTATTTTAGTTTTAGTTTATTTTTATTTGTGATATTTGATTTTGTTTATAATATTATTTATTATTAAATTACTTTTGATTGTATGCTTATTAATAATTTTAGTTGTAGTTTTCGTCTAATTTTCTTCATTGAATTTTCAAAAAATTTTGACGAAGAAAATAGCTTGAAAAATAGTTGTGAGAAACCAGTTATCGAATTCTGACAACTCCATGTGATGACAACCTTTCCTTCAAAAAAAAAATTTTCATTGTATGTAATTTTAGTCAAATAATTTTTCAATGATATATAACTACACAAATCAATTAAATATTTGTATTAGAAACCAATTTTTTTTTATAAAAAAAATTAGTATTTAACTAAAGGCTTTTATCAACCATAGTTATTATCAAAAACAAAATTTTAAAATTGTATGAAAATTTATGAGTTATCAATTTGATACTCTAATAGTTACATATGATGATTTAATGATGTAGGGGGAAAAAAATCTATATTATCGAGTAGGGCTAAGAACAAACACGAACAAGCTCGAGTTCGGCTAGATAAAAACGTTCACGAACATGAATTTTAAGCTCGATAATAAACGAACACGAACAAGGTATTAAAAGCTCGTTAATGTTCGTGAACAGGCTCGATTAAAATATTAACTATATGATATAAATAAAATAAGTATTACAATATTAAAATTTTAAATAATACAAATAATTGAATATTTATATATATATATATTTATATGTATATAGATATCAATATATGAGTTTAAATTGAATTTTTATTTTTATGCAAGTTGATATAATATATTAAATTAACTAAACATTACAATTTTCTATTAGTTAATGCGAGATAGAATGCACATGAATGTTCACGAACAAGCTCTGCTCGGCTCGATTAATAAATAAACGAATATGAAAAAGATTTTAGACTCGATAAATAAATAAACAATAAATAAACACGTCAAACCTTGGTTCGGCCTATTATTGAGCACCCACTGAAATTTTGGTCTAGCTCCGCCACTGCTTATGACTAAATAAATTTTCCGGTGCAGCAAAACATGAATCCATCCCCAAATTATGAACCCTTCTCGTAATTAAATTAAAGGAAGCAAAAAAAGAAAAACCGATCACCATAAGGCTGGGAGCAACGAAAAATGTACCTAATATTGGGACTTAAATCTTGACTAGGTGCGCCCCAAAAGCTCTGCTGAATTGAGTGGCACTCCACTGAGATGGAAAAACGCTGTTAAAACTTAAAAACTGGGAGACTTCACTTGAAGAGGTCGTGGCAATGGAAATTCTGTACTATTGCTTCCCTCATAAGAGATAGAAATAAAAATCCTAATCCTAAACCCAACCCTAATGTTGGATTCCAAAATTTTCTTATTCTATACGCAACTAACATGCGCTTATCGCTTGATTACAGGACAATTCGCAACTTTTCCAAATAGTAATGTTAACGAGATTGTTTGATAACCAACTTAATCATTAAAATTATTTAATTAAGAGATATGATTTTTAGTGTGTTTGATCACAAAAATTCCAACCTCAAAAATTCCAACATCTTAATTATTTAAGCATTGCTTATTTTCTTTACAAAAAATTAAGAGAAAAAATCAATTTATTACTCATCGCTTAATACTCCACATAATAATTATTTAAATATTTCATATTTGATTTCTGAAACTATCCCTTTTATTTTATTTATGTTCATTTAACTATAATTATTTTTTTTTCCATTAGCATACCACGTATTTTAACTTTTTCATTATAATATTCTCAAATAAAATTTATTTTATTTTTATTATTATATTTTGGTATTAAAATTAGTTACTAAATTATATCATTTACATGTTTTTATAAATCTCATTCATTCGATATGGTTTATATTACTTATATAATTTATTAATCATATATGAATTTTATTGTAAAAATTTTAATTTCTTTTAGACACAATAATGGATTCATTTTTCATTTTTAGGGGTTTAATAAATTATAATAATAATTTTTAATATTTTAATCATTCAATTTAACGTGTTTTATCTTATTTTATTTCTTTATGTTTTTCATTAATCATAATTGATGTTTTTATTATAAAATTTCATATTTCGCATATATAAATATAAAAAATTCAACATAACAGTAAAATTGTATATTTTCAAGATTTCAGCAATAAGATCATCATATTTATCAAACAAGATCGAGTGATTAAGTATTATGATCCAGTAATACTGAAAATATATTTCAGCATTAAAATGTTAAGTGCTTAATCAATTCAGCATTAAGTATTCAGATATAAGCATTAATTTTTATCAAACGGGCACTAAAGTGGACTCATAAATTGTTCCCAAATAAGTGGTCATTATGAAGAAAAAAAAAACACACAAATCAATGAGATGAGCAAATTTTTTCTTTTACCCCTATTTATGTTTTCTTGTTTGACTACATTTCAAATGGGAATAAATGCAATGTATGTGCATTTAAAATAATATCATTAAATGAAATCAATTAATTAAGGATTAATATTGAAACCATTTAGGAGGTGTTTGGTTGCTGGGTTTGACGATGAAGTAATGGAATCATAGAAAATCTAGTTGTTTGGTTCGTGGGGTTGGGAGTGAGTTTTTTGAAATCATACCCAAATAATTACTCCTTTTATTCTCTAAAAAGTATCCCCTTAATGATTTTTTCTTATTCTACTCTAATAAAAAAAGTTAAAAACTTCTCTACTTTACCCCTAATTTCACTGATCTATTAATGACATTCTCTTTCCAAATGTACATACATCACACAAATTCCCAGTAAGTTTGTAGTTAATCAAGGGAATATAATTAAGAAGAATTTTTACCACTTTCTTAATTTATGAAAACAATCCTTAAAAGGACACTCTTTAGAGAACAGAGAAAGTAGATTTGACTGAAACCCACCCACCTGGTGGGTTTCATTCCCATTCCACCCTACAATCAAACTCATTCTCATTCTCATTCTCAGCGATTAACCAAACGCCTCCTTAAATTTTTTGTCTTGAAATGTGTAAATGGACACTTATTTGGGAACAAAAAATTTTTCTATAATGACCACTTTTTTTCTATGGCGAGGTTGAAATTTTAAACTGATTTTATGATAATAAATATTTAAGTGTATTCTATGGCGCGTTCTAAATTTTAAACTATTTTTTTGTAATAAATAGACTTCGACCATCGTATTAATATAAACGTTGAGAAAACAACTGTGCTTGTGTACAATCGAAATCTAATTTAATTTTTTTTTTTTTGGATTCATCCACACTAAATTAATATTGCAATCGATAAAATTATTTTTCCCTTTTTGGAAGGCTATATTTAATACTTTTGTTAAAATGGATGAAAAGAACCAAATCAATGTACCAAGAATATTCATTCTATGAATCTTATATTTGAAATTTATAAATAATTAATTATAATAGTATGAACAAAAATGAATAAATATAACACACACACACACACGCATGAACGTGACCTTTCACCCATGCACATAGAGACATACATCCATTCATGCGGTAATTGTGACGTCATCAAAACTAAATTCACCGATTTTATTTATAAAAAAACTACCCCAAAACTTTGGTCATTTCCTTCTCCTTTCCTTTCTTCTTATACTTTTCGTCCAATAAGACACAAACTTCTCCTTGTGGGGATCCAACCATGTCTTCTTCAAGTACGGAATAATATTTCTGGATCTCGATTTATTCTCATATTTAGTATTAATATAATCCACAGCTTCCGTGAACTGTTCATATGTCAAGGCTTTCACCACTTGCCCCCAACGATATAGAAAGACATCCGTTGTAGTTTTGTCGTTCCCAGCCGACACTACATGTTTCTTGACATCCATTTCAATGTGTCTCCTACAAAATAGTTAGGTAGCATGTGGGAATACTAGTTCCACAGCATTCAGTAATGCGGTCTCTCGGTCAGTCATGACCACGTGGTGGTATTTGTTTCGCTCGAATAAAGTGCTCAATTGCCCCAATCCCCAGTAATAACTCGGAGTTGTCTCATCCCTCAGAAAAATGAACGCGATATGAACATACTGAGCTGTAGGTACATGAGTTACTATTTGCAGCAGAGGCATGTCATACATGTTTGTCTTATACGTCGTATCCATAAACAAAACGTACGAAAATAGAACAAGTAGACGAGGCGCCTTCTTGTGCGCAAAGAAGATGTGGCCCCACTGCATTACTTCTGTCATCGCCTGAATACGCATAGAAGTATTCATGATCATTCAGAAATTTGAAGAAATACTGCAAATTAGTCATACCTCCCCTCGCATCCCTTTTACTTTTTGCTGATTCGTTGTAAACCTGTTTTATGTGGCTGACATTTTCCGAATCATCTGCGCGCAATTGGGCCAATATATGATTCGGCCTGATGTTAATACTGGGCATTTCTGCAATCTTCTTCTTCTCCGCTTCTGTTAACCATGTCTGCGCTAAATGTCAGTTTCGAACTTCTTCTAATTCATGATTGTGCGTACCGTTTCTGACCTCTAACGTCCACTTTCCCCCACCAATTTCTCGTCCCTTCAGGTGAAATGGACAGTTTGTCATCTTGCTGCTTGTATTGCTCCGTCTACTTCTCCCTTCCGGTATGGGTGCCTTCTCCCTAACTTTTCATGATCTATAGCACACTATCTCAACTCTACCTTTTCTCCCTCTTGTTAGGAACAACCCTAACATTTTAGAAGATGAAGTAATTTTTGTCGTCGTATTGTTTTCAGCTGCTCGTGCTTTAACCCATGCAATCATATCTTCCTTACTTCTGAACTCTTCGTTCCTCTGAAATATTTCGGTGTGGTCAGCATAAATTTCATCACTCTCAACGCGGAAATCCTTTTAACATAAGAAACCTGGTTCAACATACTTAAACACAAAAATTTCGATTCAACAAATAAATTGCGCAATTATATTGTCGGTTAGAGCCAAAGTTCTGATAAAATTATGATTAGCATAGGTTGGAGGGATATTACGACTGTCCCGGGGTTTTCGCCCGGAAAAATCGCCGGAAATACGGCTGCCCGCCTGAAAAACAGCCGGCAGCCGCCAGTTTTATTTCCGGCGAAAATACCGCAGACCGGAGGTGGTATTTTGGCCGAAAATACCGGCGGTATTTTCCAAACACTAGCGGTATTTCACGGGGGTAATACAGCCAGACGCCAGCGGTATTTCACGGGGGTAATACCGCCGGCGGTATTTTCGCCGGAAATACCGCCGGCTTTCGGCGGTATTCCTGGAATTTCGTCCGAGGAGACAGTCTCCCCGGCCGAAATGTTACAGAAACAGTAAAAAACGTTCGGATAATCGCAGATCCGGGAAAAAAAATCCCCTTGGATTTTTTTTCCCGAAAATTAAAATAAAGGGGTATATAGAGAATTTATGCAAACTAATTTAAAGTAAAAAAATAAATTCATTGTTACTTACAGTGTAATATGGATCGTACTCGAGTATACCGGTCATATTTGAATAAATGTGTCAGTGATGAAATGGAAAACAAGTGTTTCTGCAGTTTAATGTAAATGGAAAACAACTAACTCTGAAGGTTGAAAAAATATAATAACTTGGCACCTTACTTATAGGTGAAAAAAATGGAAAAAAAAATTTGTTAACCATAAAGGGCAATTCGTACTTTTTACAGGGGAATGTTACTGCGTTTAGTAAAACCGTTACTGCGTTTAGTATGTCTCAATCTCAAATTCAATTTCTTAAGCTTCAGTATCAAGAAAATACTGCGTCTGCGGCTGTTGCGTTTGCTATTGTGCTTCTGCAAATAATTAAGGAATTTTGGATTGGGAGAGAAGAGATGAGGCGATGTTTTGATTTCTGCAAACAATGTCATGATCTAATTTTTCCGGCCCGGTAATTTTTTTCTCCCGTTACGCTGAAAGTTAACTACTTGGCTGTTAGGTGTTTAAGAGTTAGTTTGTAATTAGAGTTGAATTATAATTGAACATGTGACAGGTTTTTATTGGTGGCATAGGGAGTAGAATAGAATAGTGGTGTAGGAGACTCGTACCGCCCTGAGGGTCAGTGACCCTCTCCATGACACATTAGCAATTAAATAATTAAGAAATATGACATGAATAACATTTATGTTTATCTCTTCATTAAATGTAAGAGCCCAGACTTCATAGCCTACTATTTCTCCTTATTTATTTCTTCTCTCTTTTCTCTCTTTCTTCCGTCAAAACAATTTTTATATTTTTTTTCCTCTTTCTTTCTTTAAAAAACTTAAAGACCTATTGCATTCCTCCCATTTTATAGGGAGTACTTGATAAGTTTACATTTCCTCCTCTTTCTTTTTTTTTTTTTAAATAAAAAAATTATTCCACTTCTTTTTTTAAGTAAAAAAATTACCCCTTTTTTATAGTCCTTCTATAACTAATGCATTCTTTTTTTTACAACATAATTATAATGTGGCCAATTTGTTGTATCGTAAATAAATATTTATTTAAATTTAGAAAAATGCTTCGTCCACAAATTCATAATTCAAGGTTTAATTGTTGAAATTAAAAGTTTATGAGCCAATTTATAATCACAAACAAAAAAAGTTTGAATGCATTTTTACAATAATTTCTTATATATATTGTAAAAACCCCAAATGTTGTAGTTTTAGGGCTTTATTTGTTGTTGAAATTTCACTTAGAAATAATAATCTTAATTAAGCATCGTTAATCTCCGAAATTATTCATTTTCTTTTCCAAAATATTAACACTTAGGTTGGTAATAGTATTGTGTGGGTATTTTTTCCCCCTTCTTTGATTAAGGTAAAATTGGACTTTTAATCTATGTCATTTGCTTTCATTGCACTCTTTTGTTTTTCTTTTTTATTTTGAGTGAATTTCTTATTTCATCACAAATCTTTCGTCATGTTACCGAATCAATACGAACCTTCACAAATTAGTTTTTTCATCACAATTCTTTCAAAAACGTTACAAAATATGACATTTCTTCAAGTCTCTCTATTAAAGACTCAACAGAAGCTTTTTTTTAGGGCAGAATCGTCAATTTCCTTTTCTGTCTTATCTTTTGATTATTATAAACTTTCTGGGGCAAATTTATAATAAAACAACAATAAAGAAACACTGTTGCAAATTTTAAAAGTTTGCAAACACTATGGTTTTCTTTCACGTCACTGTTCATCTCCTCCAAGAAAACTTCTCTTTTTTTTTTTGAAAAACAGCGGTGGTTGGTTCCGGTAAGTCATATATCATCTTTTCCTTCTTATTCTCTCCGTTTTGTAGGTTTTCGTTCGCCGACTCAGCAACATCATCACAGATCGGAAACCCGTTCGTCTTCTCCGGTAAGTCCGAAAATAACATCAACAATTGGAGGAATTCAAGGTCATGGTGGTCGGTAATCGCGACTTCGTTCAGATATGGAAATCGACCTCTGCGACCTTCAATTTCTCCGATCTTATGCATCTTCTTCCTCCTCTGAGAAGCCTTGATCATTGGGTTCGATTTTTCAAACAAATACAGTATGCCCAAAAAGAGTGAACGCGGAAACCCTGCTATTTATTGTACCCCGTCATCGTCGGCGGAGGAACAGAATAAGAAACCTCCTAGAATGAGATTAATGAAATGGCTCTGGAGTCCTTCGGGCAGTCTGACTCTGAGCGCTGGTGGCCGACGGAGTTGGTGGTGACGATGCCGACGTGGTAGCAGCTGCGGTGGGGGACGGGGAGGTGGACGGCATCGGTGAGGTGGCTGAGGAGAAGGATTGGGGAGTGGAAGAGGAGCATTTTGTGGACTCAAGAAGAAAGATACAATAATTTTGGGGGAATTGATCGAATTGGTTTGATGTGAAAAAAATTTTTTTAAAAAATTAGAGAAGATGATGAAGATGAACAGAGTCGGCGCATTGTTCATTAGAGGCTTTGTTCTCTTGTGGCTTTGGTAGAGAATCATCACTTTTTTTTTTCTAAAACTTTACACAAAGAAACAACTTCACTTTTTCAACAATTTAAAATTAAAATTTTAAAATTTCCTCTAAATACCTATTCACATAAATTCAAAAAATAACACAATCATTACACTTTTTTATCTCTCACCTACACAATTTCCCAAAAAAAACTTCCTTCCAAAAAATTTCTAACAAAAAACTTCCCTCTAATAAAATTTCATCTACCAAAGCCACAAGAGAACAGACCCTAGTCTCTGTCATTTTATTTTTCTGAAGTTTTTGGCCCAACTTATTTTGCAGGAATTTAATTGATTTGATATAAATAAAAAAAAAGAAAAGATTAGGGAAGATGATGAATAGTGTCGGTGCACTATTTATCAAATTTATAGATTGGTCCATGTAAATTTATTTTTCTGAATTTTTGGTTAAAAAATGAAAGTTTTGGGGTTTATTTGGCAATAAAATTAAAATAAGGAAAATGAAAGACAAAAGAATTGATAATCAGACGATTTTACCCCTGAAAAAGTGGAGACGTTAGTGAGTTAACAGAGATGGTAGACGGAATGTCAAGTTTTGTAACGATTTCGAAAGGTTTCTGCTGAAAAAAAATTAATTTTTGAAGGTTTGTGTCGATTCGGGTAACATGGCCAAAGGTTTGTGATAAAATGAGAAATTCACTCTTTTTTTTTTTTAATTCAGCACTATTTTGAAATTCTATCAACTATTACATTGAAGGCAAGAGCTATGGAGAGAGGAAGATCAAAGTTGGGGAACCGCCGCTAATAGAGGTGGGAATCAATGTTGTTTAGCCTGGACCGGACACCGACCCGACGAGGCTAAGCGGTCGCACGACCTGGGTCAACCCGGATGATGTCATAAATAAATAAATAAATAAATAAATAAATAATATAAATAATATTAGTTAAAATATATTTTCTTCATAACAATTATATATTTTTTTTGAATTTTACAGCTATCTTACACATTAAAATTCATTACTATAAAATTCAATAAGTAAATAAATTATAAAATATTAGTTATTTTCTGAAAATATATAAAGTTATATATTTATATTTTCTTAGGAAAAAAAGATAAAATTTGATGTAAAAGAAATGAAACGTATTTTAGATCAAACTTTAAATGAAAAGAAATAACTAATAAAAAAATTATATAGTCTTAAAATTATAAATAGTAAGGAATTACAATGAGATTAACATAAGTTTAGATGACCCAATTAATATATTATTAGAAAGCCCATGATTCATATTAAAAATGAGTTAAAATATAATTTTTCACAAAAATAATCAAACAAGTCATTGTGGTTTAGTGGTAAGTACTCTTGTAGTTTATTTGGATTCCTGGTCGTGGTCCGACCGGTCGGGGCCAAACAACAATGGTAAGAATCGAACCCCCGACCTCTGAGTAACTCACTATGCGTCACAACCGTTGGAACACTAGTTTGCTCCTTTCATTACACTTTTGTGCTCTCTTGTTAGTGTTGTTGTACTTGTGGTCCCTGTTTTGGCACATTTGGTCCCTATGACCAACTATAAAAAGTTTTGTTGGTTATTTTGTGTAAATTTTAAAAAATTGTTGACTTACAAAATTCCCATTATTTTATAAAATTAGTTAACAAAAACCTTCTGTAGCTGATCATAAAGAGCAAAAATGCTAAAACAGTAAAGATCATAAAATCACAAATGCAACAATATTAAAAAAAAGAGAACAAAAATATAACGAAGGTAAAAATAAAAAAATAAAAAAAAGAGGGATAGAAAGTGTATTTTCTAGTTTGATTAATAATAATGTTATTTTGTTTTTTGATGGGGATGTTGGATAGAGAAACGGGAATAAAAGTTGGCAAATATCCCAATTGCCACCTAAGAATGGTGGTGGACCGGAGCCGGAGGAGGTGACGGGTGATGTGGATATGGTCAACTAAGGCTTCGTTTGATAAAACTTATGTTTAAAATCTGAAATCTGAATTCATTAGATGATTCTGTTTCATAAAAGCTTAAATTTAAGATATGAAATTAGGACTGAAGTCTGAAATTTGAAAACTGAAGTATGAATATGAAAAATGAAGTCTGAATCTTATTAAATTATTAACAATTAAAAAAAATTATTTTATTTTTACATTAAATTTATATTTTTTAATAAAGTTAATAAAAATATATGATAATTTCTTTTTTAATTTTTTTATAGTTATAAAATTATTTTATTTTGATTGTTTTTTTGAATTGATCAAATTTAAAAAGTATTAAAAACATAAAAAATAGAAATAATGATACAAAAAAGGAGAAAATTTAAATAGAAAAAAAAAATTTTTGGATTCAGATTCAGTCATAAGTGATTTGCTCATAACTTATTTATTAGGCCGAAATTATACTTGTTTTTCAGACCCCCTTATTTAATTAAGTTACTTGAGTTTTCGTTATCAAACGCACTTAATCGATTAAGCACTTAACTACAGAACCACTTAATTCATTAAGTCTTATGACTAACAGTTATCAAATACACTTAATGCGAATAAGCTCTTAATCATTCATTTTAAGTGTTGAATCATGGTTATCAAACGAAGCCTAAGCTGAATCTCGGGTGGCTTCATTTTTGCTGGATTATGATGTTGACATCCAATATTCACTTGGGGCCTTGGGTATTCTAGGGCCTGTTCTGTAAGTTTTGGTTTTGGTCTCAGTTTTGGTATCAACAGTAAATTTAATATATTATAATCAGTTTTCATCAATGTCAATACAACTTTTTACTATTTAGCTATATCTTTTTACATTTTCAATACATTTTTTACATTATAAAACTAATTTTCTCAAATCAAAACTCAACCCAACCAAAAAGAACAGGTAAGTCTTTTGTTTTGGTTTCAGTTTTAGTTTCAACAGTAAATTTAACATATCATAATCAATTTTCATCATTTCTAATACAACTTTTACTATTCAACTATACATTTTACATTTTTAATACACTTTTTACATTATAAAATAATTTTTTCAAAACCAAAATTCAAACCAAAGCTCAAACATTCCTAAAAGAATATGCCCCTAATGTTCCAAGGCGATTAATATCTAATACGAACTCAACATGTTAACTCATGTACAATTTAAATTGTACTTTAAGCGACAATGTTAACTAACACAACACGAATTTGGCACATTAATAATAATATATTAACTCATTTATGATCTGAATTATCACCCACCCTATATCTTTTAAGGCAAGAGTGAGTATTTTTTTTTTAAAGAGCAAATTACATTTAATTTACTCGAATCTTGGTAAAATTATAAATATATATTTTTTATAATTACATTTACACTCCTGGTGATTTTTCATAAGGGTACAATTTCCCCCCTGTGGTTTCATGATTTGGACAGTTTTCCCCCTATACTTTCAAAATTGACAGTTCCCTCCTCATGGTTTTGGACTGAAGTGTCCACTTAACGGAAAATGCCTTCTCTAACGGCGCGTGAAGCGAACGCGCTCAAGACGAGAGTGGGGGTAAACAAATTGATGATGTCATTAATTTTTTTCCCAAAATAACCCCAACTAAAATAAAAAAAAAAAGAAACTGGACTGGTTGCGGGAGGCTCCCGCAACAGAAATGGAACCCATTTGATGGGTTTCATTTCAGTTGCGGGAGGTCCCGCAACTGAAATGAAACCCATCAAATGGGTTCCATTTCAGTTGCAGAATCCCGCAACTGATATGAAACCCAACAAAATGGGTTTCATATCAGTTGCGGGAGTGCTTTAGGTTTAGGGGGAAAAAAAAAAAAAAGGTAAAAGAAGAAGGAAGAAGACGATGAACAGTGCCATCGTCTTTTTCCTTCTTTCAATTTTTTTTTAAAGTTTTTTTTACCAGGGGTAATTTAGTCATTTTTTTTAACACCGTTAGAGAAGGCATTTTCCGTTAGGTGGACACTTCAGTCCAAAGCCATAAGGAGGGAACTGTCAGTTTTGAAAGCATAGGGGGGAAACTGTCCAAATCATGAAACCACATGGGGGAAATTGTATTTTACCCTTTTCATAATTACAAAAATACTAAGATTAAAAAATTAATTAAATTTTATGATTCTATTTGTTATACTAACAATTTTATACTCATAATTTTGTAATTGTCAAAAAATTCGAAATGAATTTGTCCTTTTGCCGAATTTCAAGGGAGCAAAATATAATTTTCACTTTTTGTGTATTTTAAATTTGCTTTATAACATTCAAATTATTAATTAAGCATATTTATATATTATAAATAATATTATAAAATTATGAGTAAATGGGAAAAGTTTTTGTACACATATTTTAAGTCTCCATGACTATATGGATATTTTTTCATTTTTATTCAATTTTGAAAAAATATATATAGTTTTTGTAAAACAAGGGATGTAATGGAAAATATGAAGAAAGTATATGTTTGAACATTTTAAGTGTTTTTTTTTTCAATTACTCGTACTTTCTTTTTATTTAATGTAGTCATTGCTTATTTTCTTGAAACAATTAATCATTATCATTTAAAACTTAAAAGCTTATAATCATTAACCGTTTTTATTTAATAATATATTATCTTTTATCATGAAAAAATTATTTTTCTAATATATCAATGATGTAGGGAGAGATTAATTATTGAACCCCCATGCTCAATATTTAAAGTTATGAATTATTTATACACGAGCTAACTGCAAAAAAGCCAGAATACCGATCAATCATCACCAAATTTAGGCAATCATTTGTTCTTCATCTTTCTAATGATGAATTAGATATATATATATGTCAATCTTGGTTTTTTTGCTACACATGAAATTAGATATAATAAGTAAAGGCTTGTTCTTTATGATGTTTTAAAATTCGATTTTGAAAACATGTTTTCGTAAAATAATTAGTATTGAAAATGTAAAACGGTTTAGCTGAATAGTAAAAAGTTTTATTGAAAATGATGAAAAATGATTATAATATATTAAATTTACTGTTGAAACTAAAAAAAAAAAAAAAAAAACATGATCGTTCTTTCTTTTTTCTTCGTTTGTTTTTTCTTTCACTAGCTTTCTCGATTAGTTAGGGATCTCATATTTGAGAATGAATGATTAAAGGAATTTTAGATTGCCTATTAAAGAATATAATAATTTAAATTATTAAATTCATGTTCGTACAATACATATGAGTTTTAATATCATGATCGAATAACTTGCTTTTTATTTTATTTTATTTATTTATTTTTATTTTTTTAAACCCTTGCATCCCTAAGATTCAAACCGATGACTTCGGGGTTACAAGGCCCTTCCCTTACCACCACCCCAAACCCTTCCCCCGAGAATCATATTTGACTTGCTTAATCTTCCTATCTTCATTCTCACACGATAAATGTGCCCTTAAAAAAATGTACATCGGGAATCCTATAACATACTTCTTCAAGTCATATAAAAGTTGTTCATTTAGCTGGGCGTATCGGAAAAGAAAGGAGGAGCGGATAGTTGTCTGGGGGATGCCTACGCCGGCTATTTCAAATTAAATGTGGACGGCTCTTCTCGGGGTAATTCGAGCCTTTCAGGGGGAGGGGCGGTCCTGAGGGATTTATATGGTAGGGTGGTTTTTGCCATTGGAGCTTTCTTTAGCATACTCACGAGTTTCTAGGCAGAAGCCCGCACTTTTTTGCTCGGTCTTCGTATCTGTGATCGGCTTGGACTACGTCATCTGGAAGTTGATACAGACTCTATGGCATTGTTGAGAGCAGTCCAGGGGGTTCTGGTCCATGGCGTTCGGCAGTCACTTTTGCTAGGATATTGGATTTACAGCATTGCTATGAGAACTTATCCCACATTTATCGCTAAGGGAATGCAGGGGTAGATGCACTGACACAAAATGCGAGTTTGACCGGGCTCACAGAATTTTATGTTCACTCCACGCTCCCTAGGGGAGTTAAGGGTTTGGTGGTGCAAGACGCTAGGAGTTTTCCCTATTTGCGAGGCTAACATCCCATTTTGTCATGTGATCTGTAGGTTTGTGTAGTCATTTGCATACATGCATCAGTGTATCTCTAAGGTAAGGTTCATTATGTCACCCTTAAAATCTTGCAGCATTTTGCCTTTATTTTAATAAAGGGTCTCCAAACCCCCAGTCACTTAATCAGCTGTTAATTACAAAAAAAAATTAAAAAAAATAAAAAAAGGCTGTTCATTTAGCTATTTTTTAGTTTTTGGAATCCCTCTATATTATAATAAAATACATACATATATATATATATGTATATTCAATTGCATGAGTGGGCAGAATAAAAATAATATAATGTAATGGGAATAAATGTCACTTGTAGTTTATTCTGTTCTTTCTGCATTTGACTTTTGGATTAAAATAAATTATATTTTAAAAAAATAAAATGTTATCAATACTAGCCTATGTGAGGTGGGTAATCATCAAATTGTGCCCCATAATTGGCCCTTTACTACAATTATGACAAAGGTTATCAATACTCCAACGAAAAAGTTTTCAAGTCTTTAATTGGAATGATTCGAATTTGAATAATTATTTTAGCAGCTACGCTCGATATTCAATAGCTAAATTCGAAATATGTATTTTCGATACTTAATGTTTTTATATATTTTATATGCTTAAGTCAATATTTCAACTCTTGAAAACGGTTTGCGTGTCTTAAAAATTATACTCGACACTGCACCTTATTTTCAATACTATTTATTTTAATATAACGCGATATTTTATAGGCTAAACTTTATCTTTCAACACTTAAAAAACGATATGCATGTTTTAAAAATTATACGCAATACTAATTATTTTAACGTAAACACAATAATTTAGAGACTAAAATCAATACATTAACACATAAAAATAAGATACTTGTTCTGAAAATATATTATACTCGATACTAAACTTGTTAAAAATGATAAGCATGGTCGACTAGTCAAACGTATCGCATACAAATTATAACTTTGTAGGATATATGGTTAATGCATGGCAGAGATTATAAATAGAGAAAACATGGCCTCTCATCAGCTACGTGACTACGTCCCATCCAATAAAAACCAAAAGAAGAAAAGCTGCGGCAGTAAAAGAGTAAAGACACGAGTGAATATGAAGCTTTTTTACACGCATATTTGTCTCAGCATCATCATCTTCCCCAAGCTTCTCCATAGAAACCAGTGCTTACAGATTAATTACAATAATAACATATCCCAGTAGTAGTATTTTATTGTTGTCTTTAAACTTCAGGGTGAATTACGTTTACCTCCCCAAGTTTTGGTCCAATTTTTAATAAGTCATCGAGGTTTTGGAAATTATGGTCATAAATAATCACAAAAATCGATCTCTAATTGTTATGGTTAAAAACGAACGCAGATTTTATTCGACTATGTAAAAGTTCAGTTTCGAGCTTATTTATTTAATAAATAAACGAACATGAACGAAATTTTAAACTTGATTATTTAATAAACAGCCATAGTTTGAGTACTCTAAGGGCCTGTTCTTTTTGTTATGTTTTGAAAACGATTTTGATTTCAACAGTAAATTTAATATATTTTAATCATATTTCATCATTTTCAATACAAATTTTTATTATTCAGCATTTACTTTTTGTAGGGGTGAGCAATCACGGTTACCCGACCCGACCCGGACCGACCCGACCCGGTCGGGTCCGGGTCATATTCAGACCCGACCCGGTTGGTCGGGTCGGGTTTCCGGGTCGGGTCGGACTTTTTTTTTTTTGATATTATCAAAAAAATGTAAATCTTGTCATGTGAATGTTAAGAGAAGAGATAATTTACTGAACCAAAAAGATGTAGACAATTGGAAATATTCATTTTTTGAAAGTTTCAACCGTATACAAGAAAATTGTACTTTTGTCAAAGTAACTAGGATTCTCATGATGTCTAATATGAGGGAATTACAATCCAAAACTTTCATCTCTTCCCATTCAAAACTTCCATGTAGAAATGCAGAACCTTCTAACAATTTGTAGCCATAAAAAGCCTCAAAATTGCAGCAGAAAAAAATAAAATAAAAGAACAAAGCACCAGGCAATAGTAATCAACATCAGAAGCATAAAGGACCAGGAATACAATTAAACCAAACTAAGTTAGACCATAAATTGCAACAGCCCAAATATGCCAAGGAAACTCAAAGGAACCATACATGTTCGACTCATAATTGGAAAAGTTTTACAGGTTTTCCACTCAGTATCAGGGCATACAGATTCCAAGCATTCAAAATGTTATCAGAAGAATACATTCCAACTGTAATGCATAAATTACTTAAAAGCCACAATCATAATTCTTTCTCACCTAAGGATAAGACCCCAAAGATGGGGAAAAACAAATATTTTGGTTCATACTACTCATATATGCATGTACAGGATAACATTATATTCAGATTGAAGTCTAAATTTGCGATTTGTCACCAGAATACAGCTTCAAAATTTCAACAAGTTTTCTTCTAGAATTTAAAGAATAGCCTATACTGAGCTGTCATAGAGCATTGCAGGTAGAAGTTTGAAAAACAAATACAATCCAGTGGTCAAGTGTTGCTACCAACATTCCCCTTTCCCTCTTCAACGTTACATTTCCAGAAAACCATTTTAAAAAGGCATTAACAACAATGTTTGTGACAATAAAATACCAACAGTGAATCATACAAAATTCTCATGCTCGTCATAGGATACACAAGTTTCAAAAGTAGATCATGCAAGAGGGAGGATGTAAAATAAAGGCAACATCTATTCTGTGTCTTTAGGGATAATAGTCAGTAAGCAAGCAACCCGCTTCTGTGTCTTTACATCGATTGAATAATGGCAACATCTGTTCAAATTAGTTGCTGGGAAAAGAATTTTTTGCATTAAGCTGGTTGTATACACATGATGCCCCACCCAAAACAGGACAACCAAAAAGAGGACTTGCCTTTTTATCTCCAAGCATAGGGGTCAGGCCACCAGGAAGGTCCTTCTCAACAGTTGCAAAGCCACTTCTAGGATCACTTGTTTGCCTAGAGAAATGCAAAAGCTTAGGGAAGAATTCAGATAGCTTTCAAGGAATTAAGTTTTAAAAAACAGCAATACATGTAATATTGAATCGGAGATCGTAAAGTGCTAAATTGCTAGATTATCTAAGAAATGCAAATTATCAACTTTCTTTGTGATGCTACTATCAGATTTTCTTTCTGCTTGATCACCCTCCCAAACAACCTCAGTTACTGCAGCCACAAAAGCCATGAAGGTAGGATAAGAACTAAGAATTCAAAAGAATTTCCTATAAAAGTAATCTATCATAATCACACATACAAGCATATTCTCTAAATAAAAGAACTTTCACCCAGGCACCATACATTCCGACATGCTTCTTATTTCTTGGATTTAAGAAACTTTAGAGACTTTTCAACTCATAAATTCTACCTAAATTGCTAGATTATCTAAGAAATGCAAAATTTCCTTCTTCTATGAGAATTATTAGTAACAAAACATTTGGACCGTTTCTGAGGAGGATCTTTGATCTTCAAAACATAAACAACTAATTTTTGAAAATCTTCCTTCTTCAAAACCATACTCACCAAAAGAGCACAGCAGCAATATCCCAAAACCCAGCCCTTCAGCCCTCTTCTCCACCCATCAATGGAGAGTCCCAACAACACCAGACCAAATGACCCCAATAAAACTTCAGCGTCCAATCTTTTACCTGAAATGAACCACAAACCAAGACCCGAAGCTACCAAAATGCACAAGAATCCCAAACTTCTCTTGTGCTTCCGCCTCCGCCCCCACGCGTCGAAACCTCCCCAGCCAAATCCTCTCCGGAACCCCAAAAACCCACTTCGATTTCCACCTCCGAAGCCGAGTTCTTCGACCAAAACATCCAACGGCTCCGGCAGAATCTTGAGCTTCGATGCAATGTAAAATGCAGAAAAGGAACGCTAGGTTATTATGTTTTGAACGGGTCGGGACGGGTAATTGGGTTTTGAACTTCTCCCCGCCCCGTCCCGAATTTTTTGACTGTGGAACCAAACCGACCCGAAAAATAGGGTCAATTTCGGTTCGGGTCCGGTTCCAACCCGCGGGTCGACCCGACCCGTGGGTATTTGCTCACCCTTAACTTTTTACATTTTCAATACACTTTTTACATTATAAAACTATTTTTCAAAATTATTTTTAAAACGATGAAAAAGAACAGCCCCTTTAAATCTCAGTGTGGCTCAACCCGATATCACTCTTACACTGTAACTGAAAAAATTAAACACAAAAAAAAAAAGAAAATTTGATAGCTCAGGAAGGTTTTTGTAATTTTTAAAATTACAGGAACTTATTTATAATTTGATCAAACTTGGTAAATGTAATTCGACTTTACAGTAAGAAATAATACCACCCGGTCTAATTTAAATGGTGTTTTAATTTCAATTTTTTGTCCTAACTTGTTTTAAAAAGTGCCATTTTACCTTTTTACAATAAACTTGTTCTAATTGTTTCAAAATTCATCCTTATTTATTAGCTTATTAATTAACTAGTGTACAAACTTTAACGCATCTAACTAATAGTCACATTAGTAATTTTAACAGTTTTCTAAATATGTACGAAAAATTTTAGAATAACACTTAAATTATGACGAATACAGTAATAATAAGAATAATGATTTTCTATACCAACTATAATTCATAACAACTTTCCATACCCATTGAGTTGACATATGCATTTATCGGCCACATTCTTATGCATGCCATTCACTGGCTATGGAAAGCTGATATGAGTAACGTTACTCAAATACCGTTCGTCCAAAACAACAAGTACACATAATATTTTGTGACTCAGAAATGTGTTATCATTAATAAACTAACGAAATAAATACTTATTGAACAAAAAATGGAGGAATAATCAAAGATGAGGATTTGTGTGGGAGTGTATGGGGAATTGCCAAATAGAAAAATGGAGCAAATCTTTGTTGGGGTGCATTTATTCTTCCATGCGGGTGGAATTGATTCTTCCACCTTCATTGCTTTGGCCCTCTGCTTCTGCAACTAAAGCCTTAAAAAGTCAGTTGAATTCAATTGTTTGTGTGACCAAAGAAAAGCAAAAGCTTCCAATCCTTTTTTTCTCTTTTCTATTGTTTAGCTTTGGAGTTTGGCCCTTTGGGTTGGATGAACGGCCCCCAAATCTATCTCCAATTCCATTGTGTTCGATTCGCATCTTTTTGGGATCAGTACAAGAAAAGGTGCCACTAGTGACACTATTTTTGTGACATCTTTGGATGTGTCACAAAGTTTGCTACATTTAGAGATGTTATTAAATTATATTACACTTATATGTGTTATTATCTAAAATTATTACATAAGCAAATGTCATTAAAATTTATTACATTTAATAGTGTCATTAAATTTTAATACACTTAAATGTGTCATTATCTAAAATTATTACATAAAGAAATGTCATTAAGATTTATTACACTAAAAAATGTAACTAATTTATTACCTTTCATGGTGTCACTAATTTTGATACACTTGGAGGTGTCATTATCTAAAATTGCTACATAAGAAAATGTCATTAAATTTTATTACACCTAGAGATGTCATTTAATATCACTTTACACTTATACATATCACTTTAAATTTATTACTCCTATAATTAACAGTAAACTACTGTACAAATAATTTATTACTAATTAATTAATTTCTCTGAAGTCGGAATCCAAACAAGGCGGTGATAATTAATTACGCTTTCTAGGCGGTGGCGGGCGCAGTGCATCGCATTTTTACGGTCGTTTAAAAATCAATTTTTTGCGCTTAAGAAAAACATAAGCCAGAATCCTTTCTTCATTCTCAGTCGCTCTCAAAACCATCACCACCGCTCTGATCGCCACGGCTCCGAACGCCACCGTTCTATCGCCGCCTCCTGCCGTGGACGCGGTTTTCTCATCAAGCTTCCGGCGATTTTCAGGCAATCCTTCTAGGTATTATTATTTTTGAAATTTCTATACTCACGTATTCAATTCGCCTGTGTGAATTTCCCCCTTTACTGAATCTCAATTCTGAGATACAATTTGTTTCCATATTCATGAGTATATGGAATTGTTTACTTAATTACTCCCGTTGTTTCAACGGTGTGTGCAAAATGATGTGGTTTCAACAGTGTGTGATTGCGCCAATCAAAGCGTTTCATATGGTGTTGTACTTGTTAGGGTTTAACTTGCAATTAGAGTTTCAATTGTTGCATTTGGTGTTTAGGCTTTAGCCACATTGTATTCTTTTGGTACTGTCTTACCCTTATCAATTACTTCTGGAAAAATAAAACCTCATTGATTAACATTATTGTTTAACAGTGCATCTTCTTTGAGTTTTAAGAAAATTGTTATGAAGGTGGAATAGAGATTCTATAATTCTGTTTCTAAAATATTTCAAAATTGTTATACGCAGTAACCGTTTTATTATTCGCAGTAACATTTTCATATGAAAAGACAAAAATACCCCTGACCCAAAAGAAAAAATAAAAATAAGAAAATTGGGTACTGTTCAGGTGAACAGTACCAGTTCACCTGTGGGTACTGTTCACCCACAGGTGAACAATACCCAATTAGAAAAGAAACTGAAAAAATACCCCCGGTCCGTTTTACTAAACGCAGTAACATTCCCTTGTAAAAAATTCGAATTGCCTTTTATGGTTAAAAATTATTTTTCTTACATTTTTTCACCTATAAGTAAGGTGTCAAGTTTATTTCATTTTTTCAACCTTCAGAGTTAGTTGTTTTCCATTTACATTAAACTGCAGAAACACTTATTTTCTATTTAATCACTGACACGTTTATTCAAATATGGCCGGTATACCCGAGTACGATCCATATTACACTATAAGTAAACACTGTATTTATTTTTTTACTTTAAATTAGTTTGCATAAATTCTCTATATACCCCTTCATTATAATTTTCGGGAAAAAAACCCATTCGGGGGGATTTTTAAAATCCCCCGGATCTGCGAGTATCCGGACGTTTTTTTATGTTTCTGCAACATTTCGGCCGGGGAGATTGTCTCCCCGGACGGAATTCCCGGAATACCGCCGACCTCCGGCGGTATTTTCACCGGAAATACCGCCGGTGGCTGGCTGTATTTCTTCTGTTTTTTAGAAACCGGGTACTATTCACCCACCGGCGAACAGTACCCAGTTTTCTTCTTTTTCTTTTTCCTTTTGGGCCAGAGGCATTTTTATCTTTTTATAGAAGAATGTTATTGCGAATAGTAAAACGGTTACTGCGTTTAGTATGCCTCAAATATTTAGCTATGTAGATTCTCATCTTTGTAGCTGAGCTCATTATGTGTATAGACTAAATTTGGTACTTTTCCTTCGAAAAGTTTAAGACCCTGTTTGTTTTGATTCTCAAACATGATTTTGAGAAAAGTTTTAATTTTATAATAATTTTTTATCATTTTAATACACCTTTTTATAGTTTTTAATACACTTTTTTACATTTCCAATACAATTTTAATATTATAAAATTAAAATAAATCTAAAAACAATGTTTTGAAAATCATACCACACAGTAGATTTCAAATAATGTAGAAACAAGGTCGCAATGAAGCATACTTTCTTGGCAAGTTTTTTGCACTCAGTGACGTCCTGTCACCTTATAGAAATGGCATGGTTGTGGGCCGCTTCTATTAATTTCGCAACTGATTTCTTAATTTTCAAAATTCAACATTTCATATTGTACTAGAATGTAAATTTGGAAAAGAATCCTAGATCGTATTTTGTTTGAATGAGAAAATAGTTTAATAAACTGTGCATCGGGACATAGATTTAGAAATAAAAGTTGGAGGTTATCTAAGAATTCTGACATGATGGTACCATTGTCTATCAGTTTCATATATATAGCCATGAATATTTTGGACGAAGTTTTTCTGCAGAAAGAAATATGGTGATGTTATCTTATTACCTTAATATGCAGAATGTTCATCAAGGATAACCAACTGAGACTCTTGTGAGGTCTCTCAAAGCAATGGTTGGGAATTTCGCCAAACCTCACAAAATGGTCTGATTCAAATCAACCAGAATTGGGATACACATGGTTATGTTGGACATGATAATTGATTTGTCATCCCTTCTCACAATTCTGCTGTTTGCAGCTGACAAACTGTTAAAACTGGAGGATAGAAAATGACATTGATAGCATTTTAGCAGTGAGTTTGATCTCAATCTGTCAAGCGCCAAGAGAGAGAGACTAATCCGCGAAAATGGTCAAACAAATCTGGTACTTTCAGCTTCTCATCTTTACCTTGTTCTTCCATGGACTCTCGGTCTCTGCAAGATTTGTTCATCCCATAGAGCCTCAACTGCTGAGATCCTTCAAGATCAAACCAAAACAGGTAAAACCCAACATTCTTTTTTTCTGAAATGCGCCCTTTCTACAATTTTCGATGTAGTGACTAATTTACATTATTTTACCAAAACGCCGGAGTTACAAGCATCTGTTCATACACTCTGACAATCAAGACCAGCTGCTCCTCTCCATCGCGCACCAGAGACAGAATCAGCCTCGCCTTCGGCGATTCCTACGGCAATGAGGTTTACGCGGCGAGGCTGGGCGATCCCTCTTACGGGATTTTCGAGAGATGCTCCACGGATACTTTTCGGATACAGGGACCATGTACCAACGACATCTGCTACCTCTACTTGTTGAGGGTGGGATCCGATGGTTGGAAGCCAGAGAGCGTCAAAGTCTACGGCTCCGAACGGAGGACTCTGACGTTCAATTTCAATACCTTCCTGCCCAATGGGGTTTGGTTTGGGTTCAATCATTGCGGCAAATGTGATTACACAAATAATTATGCAAAGTAATGTATAATAATAGTGACACCTTCAAATGTTACAAAATATTATGACATTTCTATATGTAACAAATAATGACACTTTTTAATGTCATAAATAATAATGACACATTTCAATGTCATAATAATAATAACACTCTCTAATGTCATAATAATATTGACACATTCCAATGTCATAACAATGATGACACTTTCCATTGTCATAATAATAATGACACACTCCAATATCATAATAGTAATGACACATTTCAATGTCATAATAATAATAACACCCTCTAATGTCATAATAATATTGACACATTCCAATGTCATAACAATGATGACACTTTCCATTGTCATAATAATAATGACACATTCCAATATCATAATAGTAATGACACATTCCAATGTCATAATAATAATGACACTTCTATATATCACAAAATTTTTTTTGACACGCATAATAGCTACACCCTCACTAAATGTCACAATTTTTTTTAGTGACATTTAAAAATGTCACAATATGCCTAAAAACATGTCACCAGTGGCATCTTTTCTTGTAAAAACAGGAGTGAAACCATCCAATTTACTAAAAAAGTATGCCCATGATCTCACATCAACTGGCCAAACACACTCGAAGAACAAATCATGATTACAAATTCAATTTTAAATAAAGATAAAAGAGGATAATGATGCCTAGTTGTTTGTATTTATATCAAATGCGGACAAGTTTATTCTGTTTTAAATCTTTGTTCGTTCCTCCTTTCTGTTTTAAATCTTAAGTCTCATTTCGGGTGCAGATCCTGAGTTCGAAACCCAATTCTGCATTCTTGGGATGCCATGCACAAAATGTATTGTTTGCATTCACCGTTTCAAGTTCGGTCTTAATCAGAAATTATTGTACTGTCGAAAGTCTTACCTCACATCGCATCATGTGAAGCACAATATATGTAATGATTAGTTAAAAATGAATAAAAATAAGTCACAATCAATTGAAACCCTAATGAATAACATAGAAACCACCCTCAAATTTCGGGGTAATTAAGCTGCAGCTCTTTGTGATTTAGCAATTCCGTAAATGGAAAGAAATATCTCTTGGTCTTTTTTTTCTTGAACTTTAGCCACTGATGATTGGCAAATCCAAGAGGAGGCTCCATCTCATCAATTTCTTCCAAAATTTGAACTTCACCCCATTCATGAAATGCAACGCGATGTTCTAATTCTGCACCATAAAGCCCACTTGATTCTAAATGCGCTTTCAGTTTTTCCCTTAATCTTGCTAGTGCATTCTTATAAACTTTCTTTCTTATTTGATGTTTACTGTTCCGAAATTTGGTACCAAATAGGGAGATCAGTATGTTATCCACATTTTCATGTGGAGAGATATCAAATTTTTCCCGCAAAAAATTGTATAAAAGCATTAGTACACTTTATCTGCACACAAAAGGTAATTTTAAGGGAAAGAAAACATATATGCATGTATGTACAAATTACCCGCACAGTTCTGAGCAGCTCTACTCCAAAAATATTTTTCACCTCATTAAAATCATTAAAATCTGGTGGATAAAGATTGGGTTGTTTAACGAGTTTCATCATATATCTGGTCAGAACCCTTCTAGCTGCTCGAATTGGTTGCCCATATTCATTCACATTTACAACAATTCTTAAGCCCTTAGACAACTTGAAAACATCCCTTGCTTTCATTCTTGTAGTTGTTCTCTGCACATTTCCTTATTCATCTGACATATAAAAAAAAGAAAAAAGAAACCCAATAAACAACAAACAAATCCAGTAACAATCGAGCACAATAAAGTAAAAATTGCAACCTTACCTACAATATCAATCTTTTCAAGTACATCATTATCATTCCCAGAAGTTTGACCCTGTGATTCATCATTAGATTCACTGCCAAGGGTCTCTTCCTCCGTGAAGAAGGATTGATGATGGGATTGTGAATGATGAGATTGTGAATGATGAGATTGTGAACGATGGGAAGGGGTAGAAATTGATCTCTCACACTTAGGATTGTAATTGATCTCCCAATTTGTCGTCCAATGTCCCGCCAAATCCCTTTCAAATTTCTATCTATGATTCTTTGTTGAGACCCCTCAGTAACATATAAGAGAAAGGAACAAGACAAACTGAAGTAGCCAAAATACCTGTACAACTAGGGATCCAACACCTCTTGCGCCTCTTCAAACAAGGATGGGGTTCCCAGCTGAAAATCCAGCTCTTTCAATACCTTCACTACAAAATACTGTAAAAATAATCATAAATAAAAACTTCCCACCAAAAACTGTAAAAATAATCATAAATAAAAATCAGTACTTGGTTTATTAAAATATTAATATACTACTGAATTTTATCAAAATATTAAAATATGAATAAATCACCTAATAAGAGAACATTAACAAAACAAACACCAACTACAAATGTCTTGGTTATTCTCTTACTGTTCTACATCTACTTGTAGTTCACCTAAAGGCACACGCTGAGTATAACTATCATCTTCGGCCTCTTCCAAATTTGCACCCATGTCATACAAATCCCTAGGTTTAGTCTCAACTACATGCAGCCATTCGCTGTCCTTTCCATCTTGCACATAGAACACTTGCTTTGTATTAGTTGACAAAACAAATGGATCATCCCTCAAAGATTGGCCCGTGTGAATCAACCTTGAAAAGTTCACAAGGGGAAGTCCATACTTATCTTTTTTATAGCCCCTGGATGAATTGACATTCACCCAATCACATCGAAAAATCACAACCTTGCCTTTCCCATAATAGTCCAATTCATATATCTCTTTGATCGAACCATAATACTTCCTAACTGTCTTCTCCTCATTTCCTTCTTTGACTTCAACAACAATCCCTGAATTTTGAGTCCTTTTGTAGGTTTCTCGATCCCTTGTATGAAATCTGAAGCCATTGATGATGAAAGCCTTGTATCTTTTTACATAACTACTTGGTCCTCTCTCAGGTGCTATTGTTTCTTCATCACAATGATGGCTCTCCATAATTGGAACCATGGTTGTTAGAATCGGGCCTAGACTCGTAGAATCGGCCGATTCTACGAGTCTAGACCAAGGAATCGAGCCAAACTCGGATAGAATCGTATCTAATTTTAGAATCGCATCATCCTCTATAGAATCGGGTAGAATCGGCCTAGAATCGGCCTAGAATTGGCCGATTCTACCTGATTCTACCCGATTCCACAAATTTATTGAATGGGCTCCGAGATTGGACCAAATCCACTTAAATATGCGATTTGGAAGGCCTAAATTTGGTCAAATTCAGGTGGCCCAAATTTACAAGTACACTATTTGGTAGCCCAAATTCTTAATTGCAATCATTTTTCCCTATCTTCTTCAATCTTCACAACTACGGGTTTTATTCCATTCAATTTAAGACTTCATTTTTTAATCTTCATTCTCTTTTTTTTGCCTTAACTCCTTTATGCACTACTTAAGTCTTGATGGATTGAGATTTGACATTTTTATTTTGGTTTTTATTGAACAAATATGAGTTTGTATGATACTCATTAAGTTTATGATATAATTATAGTTAAATACATGTGTAGTTTCTATTTTCCGATTCCAGGATCCGATTCTACGATCCGATTCTACGATTCCGATTTCAGGCATAAAACGATTCTATCCCAATTTCCGAGTTTAACAACCTTGATTGGAACCTACAAACTAACAACCAATTTAGTTTCACTTTCATTTCTGGTTGACAAACAATTAACTACGTACCTGTTGTTTAATCCACCAAGGGAACTCCTCAACTACCCATTTAATCTCAACATTTTGATTAATTGCACCATTGTGGATTTTTTGCCTCTCCTTTAAGAAATGGCTGTGTCCAATGAATTGAAAATGTTACAAAACATAGTTTGCCATGTTGCTCAAACAAAAAAAATAGGGGCATGTTATTTACAGGTACCATTTTACTAAACACATGACACTTTTTAAAATTTTAAGTGGTGAAAAAACAAATATACCCTTGATAGTTTCTAACTTTAAAAAAAAAAAATTACCCAACTTTTTTAACTTAGGGAAAATCGCCCAGACTAGCGATTTTTCCAGAGAAAATCGCCTGGCCTGGGCGAATTTATAATCGCCTAGCCTAGGCGAATCGCCTGGCATGGGCGATTTTCCCAGATAAATTCGCCCAGGCCAGGCGATTTTCTCTGGAAAAATCGCCTAGTATGGGCGATTTTTCCTAAAAAATCGATTTTTTGAAAATTTAGTGGTCGTTCGCCGGAAAAATGATTTTCTGACGAATGACCGGGAAAACCTGAAAAAACGCCGTCTTGTGGCCTTTTTTTTTTATGGAAAATCGCCACAGGACACCGATTTTCTCAGGGAAAATCGCCAAGCCAGGCGATTTTATCTGGGAAAATCGCCCATACCAGGCGATTTTATCAGGGAAAATCGCCTGTACTAGGCGATTTCCCAAATAAAATCGCCTGGACTGGGCGATGTTCCCAGAGAAAATCGCCCCCGCCAGGCGATTTTCCCAGAGAAAATCGCCCAGTCCAGGCGATTTTCCTAGATTTAAAAAAGTTAGGTAATTTTTTTATAAAGTTAAAAACTATAAAGGGCAAAAATGTAAATTCACGTATAAAAATTTAAAAAGTGTCCTATGAATAGTAAAAGGTGGCCTGTTGATAACAATTCCAAAAAAATATTGAAAGCAAAATAAACTTACTCTAAATATGAAGAAATTTTTGTACTCTGTAATAACACGTAAGATGTGCTTGAGACAATTATAAGTCATCCAATTTAATGGTTTCAACTTTTCCAATAATGTGGCCACCAGACTGAAATAAATAGTTGTCATCGTTCGCACTATTGTCATCGTTTCTATGATACCGATTAAACCAAGTGTCAATGCCTTTGAAATATCTTGAGCAAAATGTAAGGCACTCGTCATCAACATAACCTTCTGCAATTGACCCCTTAGGTTGAGCTCTATTACGAACATAAGATTTTAAACACCCCAAAAACCTAGCAAATGCATAAATATAAATATCAATATACCAATATACAAATTTAGGCACAATGATTTAGGTACTAAATAACAACAAAATAGGAACTACCTTTCAATGGGGTACATCCATCGATATCTGACTGGACCCCCAAGTCTAGCTTTTGAAATTAGGTGAATAACCAAATGCACCATAATAGTGAAATAGCTTGGAAGAAACAATTTCTCCATTTCTGACAAAGTTATGGCAACTTGGGACTCCAACTTATCCAGTTCAGCAGGATCCAGAACCTTATGACACAATCGCTTGAAAAATGAACACAAGTCTGACACAACTTTCACCACTATTGTTTGTTCACGTGAATGCATAGAGGCCTTGCAAGCTATTGGCAATACGTCTTGCATTAGAATGTGAGCATCATGACTCTTAAGATTTGACAACTTTCGCTCCTTCAAATTCACTCTGGAAATATTTGATGCATATCCATCTGGCACTTTAATGTAATTCAGCACTTGGAGGAATGCATTCTTTTCACTATTAGACATAGTATAGCATGCAGGGGGTGCAAATGGCTTTTTATTTTCTTGATCTATAAGATGAAGGTCATGTCTTATTCCCATCTCCATGATGTCCTTCCGCGCTTTCTCATTGTCTTTAGTCTTTCCATCAAGATTTAGCAAAGTCCCAAGAAGGTTATCACACACATTCTTCTCAATATGCATTACATCTAGATTATGCCTTAAAAGGTTATGCTCCCAGTAAGGTAAATCAAAGAAAATACTCCTCTTCTTCCAAAGTTGTTCTTCCCCATTGACATCTTCTTCGATGAAGTCATCTGGATCCTCAAAAACATCACAGATTGAAGTGGCTTCATTATCTCTCATGACATCACTTCTGAAGTTACCTAGTTCATCCCTCATCCTTTTTCTTGAAAATTTTAAAGATTTACCATACTCAAAGATTGTACCCCCAAGCTGTTTTAGAACGTCTGATCCATTTAGTGGTGTTGGTGGCTTTCTATACTCTTGAGTGCCATCAAACGAATCCTTTTGATTTCGATAAGGATGAAATTCCTCTAACCATCTTCAATGACCCATGTAACTAATCTTCTTGTCATGCTTTAACCAAATGGAACAAGTTGAGTCTGTACAAATAGGGCAAGCAACACGCCCCTCGGTGCTCCACCCAGACAACATGGCGTATGCAGGAAAGTCATTGATTGTCCACATTAATGCAGCTCGAAGTTTGAAATTTTCACCAGCAAAAGCATCGAATGCATCTACCCCTTGCCACAATTCTTTCAATTCATGAATCAAGGGTTGTAGGAAAATGTCTATGTCATTGCCCGGACCTTTCTCTCCTGGAATGATCATTGATAGGATAAAAGAAGGTTGTTTCATGCATAACCACGGCGGAAGATTATATGGAATTAATAATACTGGCCAAGTGCTATATGTGCTACTCATTGTTCGAAAAGGATTAAACCCATCACTCCCAAGTCCCAATCTAACACTACGAGGATCCATAGCAAATTCAGGGTGAAGCTCATCAAATTTCTTCCAAGCTTTCCCGTCGGCTGGATGTCTCAATAAGCCATTTTCTGTACGTTCAATCTTATGCCATCTCATATCTTTAGCCGTTTTTGATGAAGCATAAATTCTTTTGAGTCTAGGAATCAAAGAAAAATAACAAAGTACCTTGGCTCCCTTTTTCTTAGCCTGTGAGTTAGGACATTCATCTAATTCCTTTGTTCTTTCATCCATGGTTTGCTCTTTCTCATCAATATTCCATCTATAAGAACCACACACATGGCAAGTTTCCTGATCAACCCTTCTCCCCCCCCCCCCCCCCAAAAAAAAAAAAAGATCATGCAGTCATTGGGGCAACTATGAATCTTTTCATATCCAAGTCCTAAGTCATTGCACAACTTCGTAGCTTCATATGCAGAAGTTGGTAATGATGTTAAATGTGGAATACATCTTTCAGAAACTCCAACATAGTGAAACTCTTGAGAAAGGCCACCCATGCATTTGATGTGAGACAAGTGCAAGTTGAAGGATAACTGTGAGTACTTGCAGCCAGGATAGAGTTCTTTATCTGCTAGTATTTTCTGATATCGTGAGGCATCAATACCATACTGTTGTTGTACATTTGTTGGAATATCAGTATGAAGGTGCTCAGCATTCTCAGTCACAATTCCCACTATATTCACCAATTCCACTGTTTGGATCTCCACCTAAATTCATTTCTAATGCGGCATTGATCATATCCCTAATAGTACCAGTCTGACTACGGGGATTACTTGCAACACTAGTGGTTTGAGACACTAACTTTCTTATGTATGGAGTGTCATATTTGGACGAGGATACATGTTCCCCGTGAAGTGTCCATGTGGTGTATCCCGGGCAAAAACCAATAAAAAGTAAGTGACGCAGGACCTCTTTAGTCAAAAGCCTTTTGCTATTGCAACATTTCAAGCATGGACAAACTATAGTTCCTTGAACTTCTAAATTGCTAGCAAATTGTATGAAAGCCTCGCTTCCAGCCTTATAAGCATCACTAACTCTTGGTGCACTAATCCAACTCTTGTCCATATCGAAACTAAAAGAAATATTTAACATAAATCAACTATCTTACACAAGCTACGCAAAGAAATCTTTAACAAGCCAAACAAAAACAAAAGATAAATATACTTAAAAGATAACAAGTGAAAAAGAACAAAATTCTGATCAATTTTAATCTGTATATAAACGACCGTTTGAAAGTGGTAATTTCCACATACTACTACTATACTACTACTGTCATGAGAAGGGCGAGCCGCTGGAGTTGTCTCAGCAGAGGAAGAACACCAAAAAAATGGGGAAGAAGAACAAGAAGCTAGGAAAAGGGAAAGAGAAAACTGATAATGAGTAATTAACTAGTTCAAACTATTTCAAAGTTGTAACAGAGCTTGACAGATCTCTGTCCTAGTTCAAACTGAACTTTGTAATTAACTGCACACTAGAAAGATTTTGAATATCAAACAAAAGGATACCGGATTGATTAATGATTAATAATTATTAAACTGGTGTCATCAATTGTCGAAACTGAAATGTCAGTTCATGAAGAGTCAAATCCTTACTGTAATTAATTCCTAACAATGGAGATGGAGCCAAAACTTCCAACAGGCCAGGGCATGATTTTAATTCCCACCAAAACAGATAATATGCTTATAGAATAGAAACTATACCCACAAAAACTCCAGAAATTCCTATATCAATATACAATTACAATCTAGCAACTATGAACACATCAACTACACATAAACTACAAATTAAATTCCAATCATTTGCTATAAAACATGAAAATCAACGCATCAACCAAGGCACAAACTCTATTAAAAGAAAATTACAATGATTTGCTATATATACCCAAGTTTTGATTCATTATGAAAACAGGAAAATAGAACTTAGTTGTTACCAAAAGTTTTCAGCCGATGGTGGTGCCGTCTTGAGCCTTGCTTTTGCTCTTGAGTACCGCTGTGAAGATGTGAGCGACGATCGGCGACCGGTGACTGTCAAAGGCGGCGAGAATGCTCTGCTACTGTTTTCAGCCGATGGTGTACTGTCTTGAGCCTTGCTTTTGCTCTTGAGTGCCGCTGTGAAGTTGTGAGCGACGATCGGCGACCGATGACTGTCAAATGCGGCGAGGATGCTCTACTACGATCGGCAACCGGTGACTGTCAAGCTCTGAGGTACGTAGCTCTGAGAGAGAGAGAGTGTTTGTGTGTGGGAGACGAAGCGGCGAGAGAGGAAAGCAAAATGAAAATGTCTGAAGTCAATGCTTTTCACTTTTCAGTTTTCCTTTGTCTCTGACCGAAGTGGTGAAATGGTCAAAGAGTCAAAACACTGAAAATTGGTAGAAAAATTAATTGGAAACAAAGGTCTGAAGTCAATGGTCAACTTCAATTTAAAACTTTTAGTATTGCTGAGTACAAAGGAAATTTCCCATCTTTTGGAATAAGAGGATAAAATTTGTTAGTACTTCTTTTAATTATTATTTGAAAGAAATTTAATTAATCCATAAATCTTAATTCTTACATGAGATTGCGGTGCCCAACAATTTCCCAAATCACTCTTATACTTTCCAAACCAAAAATATGTATTCCAGCAAATAATAATAATAATAATAATAATAATAATAAATAATAATAATAAACCTAACAAATTAATCAATCAATTAAAAAAATCTACAATTACCGTTAAACAATGAGGAAGAAACCAAAAAAAAAAAAAAGAATTAAAATTTTGTTTTATATGCCCCATTGTCGCTCATCTATCTAGTTGTACACCCTCTCAATCACTCAAATTAAGAGTTTTAAAATAAGAATAGTAAATTTTGTGGTATTGTAAATGTTATAAATTTTAATGACATTTCCTTGTATAGTTAATGACACCATGAAATGTAACAAATTTAGTTATATTTGTAAGTGTAATAAATTTTAATGACATTTTCTTATGCAGTAATTTTAAATAATGACACCAATAAGTGTAACAAATTTTAATGATACCATGAAATGTAACAAATTTTATAGCATTTGTAAGTGTAATAAATTTTAATGACATTTTCTTATGTAGTAATTTTAAATAATGACACCAATAAGTGTAATAAATTTTAATCACACCTTGAAATGTAACAAATTTTATGGCATTTGTAAGTGTAATAAATTTTAATGACATTTTCTAATGTAACAATTTTAGATAATGACACCTATAAATGTAATAAAATTTAATGATACCTTTAAATGTATCAAAATTTGTGACACAATCAAAGGTGTCATAAAAATAGTGTCACTAGTGGCAATTTTTCTTGTAGTATATTAAACTTTTTGACCGAACAAAGAATATAAGATACAACTGTTTTAAAACTTGAATAGAAACCTAAATACAATACAAACTCTAGGTGCTAAATTAACCAATAACAAAATCATAATAACGCGACATTCATCGACTAAAGGTTCATGGAGTACACTATATTATTCCCTAACCGTCAACCTTTTAATACTATTTTCAGTACTTTCTGTTTTATTAAAATAGTTAACGTTTTAATATTATTTTCAAAACTATAAATCGCACTTTTTTAAAGTTTTAATAGAAGGGGGATTACTATTATATCAGCCGTTAATACATGAATCTCACCTTTATGCATGCAAAGTTAGAATGATTTTATCATTAAGCACTCTCCATTGACTTCTGGTTTCCGAATTAATTTAACATTAATAGGTTGCTAGTCTGAAATTTTTATCCAAAAGTAGATGAAATAAAAGTTGTTGAGAATATGATTCCTTTGATTATTAATGAGAGTATTTGTTAGATGATTTTTTTTTTTTTTGTTAAATGAAGTAAAAGTGTTATATTTGTCAAATATACAATTTTGTAAGTTAAGATTAAAAATAAAGTTTTCCCTATCTTGCTTAGTGTGAATGTTAACAAATTAAAATAAAGAGTCGATTGAAATTGCAAGTTGCAAGAGTAATATATAATAAATCACAGTTCTATTAAAAAATCATTCAGTCATTGAATTTGGCTTATGCAGTTGAGTATGTAATTGCATTAGTAATCAATACAAAGTCGAATCCAATAACTGAATAGTTCCTTTGATGAGACTGTAATCTCTCCCTCATGTGTGGTCCTCCCTATATATATATATATATATATATATATATATAATTTCACCATGAAAAAAATTGGAGGAAATAATTTTCCCTTTTTTCAACTTATTCTTTTTTTAAAAAATTCAATCTTTGTCTCTTTTTCGATCATTTTGTAAGGGATCTAAAGAGGAAAGTATACACGTGAAAATAGCAATATGTTTATATTGTTTCAAGGATGAAGTTTTGTTCATATTGGATTTAAAGTTGTGGGGATTTATAACTTAACTTTAATTTGTACGTATACTTACAATTTTGTAAATTATATTGACAATTCTAATGAGTTTTATTGACTTTTTTTTCACAAAAATATAATATTTCTTATTTTAATAAAGTTTTTTTAATAAAAAAAATTACATTATGTATCCAAAAACAAAACGAAGAAGAAGGGAAAAGCAAATTGAAAATCTTTTTTCTTTTCTTTTTCTTTTTTCCAAAAAACATCCATGTTACCATGTATATATGAGTAAATAATTTTGACGATAAATGAACAGCATTTTTCTCTTTTTCTTACTTTAAAACCAACTTAAATATTTTTCTAAGAAGCCTTTGGATAGTAAAATAAATAAATAAATTTAATAGCATCTATTAGAAATTTAAAATATAAACCTATCAATACCCCTTTGCTAGCTAGGAAGGAATGATTTTGAAAACCAACTATCACCGATCATTATCATTTTGAATCCACGGTCGATTAACCTCCATGCTATTAAGGAAATTAGGATCAAGAATAATATGGACCAAAATTGCAACAACAAGCAAATGAGAAGGACTATTTTTACAATAATGAAATTTAAGAGACCAAGAGTGCAATATGTCCAAACAAAAGGGACCAAAATTGCCCTTTTTCTATTAAATCTCCAAGGATATCTTGGTACAGTGACACGTATTTGCATGCAATGACGAAATCTCACTAAATAATTGAAAGGGCCACAATATATATATATATATATATATAATAAAATATTTGTAGGGCCAAATATTTATATATTCTATATAATATTTTTGGTACTAAAATGTACACACTTACCAAAATAAATTCTTACAAGGTCTGACACATCCTCATCCTAAGAAAGATACGTTACTGTTTGCAAGTACAAGAGTGAAGAGGTAGGGGTTTTTTTTAAAAAAAAAAACAAAATAAATACATTAAATTAATAGGCTGGAAAAATATCGTCCAATGGCGTTTTGACAGAAGGCCATGAGCCAAGCAATACGATCTAAAAATAAAGTAAATCTGAAAATCAGATCTACAATATAGAAATAAAGTAGATCTAGAAATTAAATATACAAACTGCAGATCTAGCCTATAGCTAAGTAAAAAATAGTAAAATTATAAATAACTGAGCAGATCATCAGACTGGAGGTACTGAGCTGCTACTAAATTTTGATATAGCTCCAGATTTGACCCATGGCATAATGGATCCATGGGATTCATGACGAACAAACGAAGCAAAGTCACTGCCGACTTTTTTTTCACCATCTTCTTCATCAACAACTTCATCCCGTAAATCTGAAATTAAAGACTTCAAAAATAAGTGAAAAACACAAAACTCTCCGAAAAGGAGAGGACAAAATTCTCCGAAAATGAGATGACAAAACTCTCTGAAGAAGAGAGAACATAAACTCTAAATAAGGAGAGGACAGAAAACTCTCCAGAAAGAGAGATTTATTAATTCATGACCTCCCCCATCCTCCATCAATGGAAGATGGGGGAGAAAGGAAGAAAAGAAGAAGAAGAAGGAGAAAAGAAGAGAGAAGGCGGAGAAGAAGGAAAAAGAGAGCTTTTTTTACCTAAGTAGTTAGTCACACGGACATGTTTGATTATAATAGAGCAAGACATCAAAATTAAATTTTTTAAAAAATCATTATCATTCTTATTACTCACCTCAATTTGCATTCACAACCCAAAGCCCAAGGGAAGTCTGTTCTCCCAAAAATGGTTTTGAATGAGTGAAGGCTGAAGGCCGTTAGTCTTCATTGATTTTGTTTGTGTTTTAGTGTTTATAGTAAATTTAATATATATAATATTTTTTTATTATTTTTAATATAATTTTTTTTAAAAAATATTTATTATACACTTTTTATATTGAATTTAATTATTTTCATTTAAAAATATATTTTTAAAACTAGCTATAACGAACTGACCCCTAATTTTATCATGGAAAGTACAACTTGGGCTGAGTCATTATCACATGCTGCAATGTTGAAATGATGGGCCTTTCTTGAAGCTTGATGGATAATTTTGATTGTTAAACTACAATGTGTACTCTTTCACATAGATCTTCACACATTTTACTTTTTATCAATTTTATAATATAATTATGTATGTGTGATCATAATTAATTTACATTTAAAAAAGTGACCACATAAATAAAAATAATGACAAATTGTTCAGTTTAAATGCAGTACATTGAATCTCATAAGGAAAAGTTGTACCTTTTAAAAATATTACTTAATTTATTTGAATCGAAAGAATATATGATTCGAATTATTATGTTATTTTAACTAGCTTCGGAAAACGGTTCCGGTTCTGGAACCGTGGGCCACGGCTCCGGTTCCAACTATCGGTCCGATTTAAAACCGTAACTGTGGCCAAGGACTAGGACAGAGTATCCCATCTCATTTAGATAGAATTGTTGAACACAGGTTAGAAGTTAATTACGACTCCAACTACTCAGCCAAAACAAATGAAAAGTGCAAGTGTCTATCTCACGTAGGTTGTAGGAGAATTCAAATTTCCCACATTTCAATGTCATATAAGTAAGGAACGGAGTAAAATTCGAATTTTTGACATTTGAAATAGACTTAAAATGTTTTAGGGTTCTATGAGAGTTACTGTAAATGTAGCCAATAGTCCCTTTTTCTATATTTGAGTTTTTCATTGTTCATTTGACAAATTTACACACATCAATTCATAGGTTTATTTTGTATTTGCATGTGGACGATGCACATCTTTATTTTTTTTTCCTAAAGAAAGATTATGTAGGAGAGATATATAATGAAGAATCAAATCTAGTTTCCACCTCTGATTATTAGTTGCATATATATATATATATATGGTTGTGTTGTACAAGAAAGGTACACTTCAGTTTTTACGATTATTGTTATAAATTTTACGCTTCCATACTTTAGAATTTATTTTACGATACAATAGTTTTGTTCTGTTTTGGTTCGCTGCTCTGAGTTCTAGACTGCGAAGGCTACCATTTGGCCAAGTAAAGGTGTCTCCGACTGGTGACAGTTACTAGAGTAATAATTTTTTTCCTTCCTTCGTTTTTGTTCTTTGGCTTCACTTATTATTATGTGTTTTTTTTATTAGAAGGAGTAGCTAAATTTCTATTCTGGCAAACATGTACGGAACTTTAATCTATATATGTCATGAAACCAAATTGAACTTAAATTAATATGCATGTGTTCCAATTTACTTTGTATTCATAGATTCTACTGCTTGAATCTAATTAAGCCTGCGGAATTTGTTTAGATTCTGTAAAGCCAATTAGATCCCACTAAATCATCTAGTCATTTAGAGGATAAATATAATGAGGTGGTAAATTTATCTTCTAGTAATTGAGAGTAAATATGTTAGTAATTCTATCACTGCCTATTCAGGTTAGAAGAATTAAAACTGGGTTTCCCTAATAACTAATGTTGTTAGTACATTAAATAGGTGGTGGCATATTCCGGCCTCTTGTGTGTTAATTAGAGAACAGTTAGTCCTAACATAATCTAGCTAATTGTCGATTAAGTAAGAAGAAATTGGGTTGGGTTCTGAGTATATTCTCGTCAACCTATCACTAGTTGATGACATGCATGTTAACAAATCCATGAGTTTATGATTGACATACTGTGATTTACATGATTGTTGGACTTCTTTAGTAATTAATATAATTCAAGTGCTGAATAATCTTTTTAGCAGTAATTGCTCAAGTTTGCCCATACATTCATTATGTGGAAACAAGGTGGTTGCTAACTAACAAATCTTTCTGTCAATATTTCTTACGAGATTAATTTCACTATGTTCCCTGTGGATCGATCCGGCTTCTACTATATTCTCATAATTAATTGTTGCAGGTTAAAGAACTACTTTTAATACATCTGATAGGGTGTGACAAAACCGCTTATCATACATCCATGTGTACATGTCAAACATTAGTCAAGCAAAAAATGATCAGTTAGAGTATCATAAGAAAAAGTTAATTTTGGTGATCACTATTTTACCAAAACTTACGTATAAGATTGTTTTAAGAAGAAATAATATATATATATATGTATATTTGAACTTCTTTTTAATGTTTCGCAAAAATTTGTATCCGACATGTATGATGGTCCGACATTTCACCTGTCGATTTGAAACTCAAAAGTATCACATGAATATTATAAGCCACACATACCAATTTTAGCATTTGATGTATGATGTATCGCGCATTAATTTTAGCCTAAGATATATTGACTTTAAGTACTGTTGTTGTATCGCTGTTATAAATTAATTAACTATTGAAGTATTGGCTATCGAGTATAGATCGTAATGAATCGCGTATAGAATTAGTTTATAATACATCGTGTATTTATGTAAACACGCATATCAAGTTCAACTTTCGAAATATTGTTGTTGAACCATCAAACAATCGAAAGGAGACTCCTTATATTATTTTCATCATTTCTTGAAGAAAGAAAAAAAAATACGATCAATTAATCACGTCATATTGAAGTCTCTCAACTTTTTGTACTCCATTTTAGGATAAGAAATGTTAGTATATGTAATAGTTTTCAACTTTGTAATTTAATTAATGGGTAAATCACATTTACCAAACGTCCCTTGAGGTTTTACAAAATTAATGTTCCCCCTTGACTAACTAATACTCTATTGGTTTCATTTGAAAAGTTCACTGTGAAAAATATATATTTTTTCCAATAAAAGAGTTACTTTCAAATTTTTTACTTCTACCCTTACTAATATAATCATATGTGGTCCACAATTAGCTTATACTTAATAAACAAACATTAAGCCTAAATATTTGAAGTGTTTAAGTGTTGTACTTTGATATAATAAATTATAGGCTTAAATATTATTAACCCCCATGTGTTTATAGGGGATTTTGACATTTGCCCCCTGTGTTATTTTTAATACGTCTTTTACCTCCTATAACCATAAGTCGAAGCTTTATATATAAAGCAATGACTTTTATAACCCTCCTCTATTAATCATTATATTTTTGGACAAAAATAACCTCAACTAATTAAACATTAACAATAAAATGGCAAATTAACTATTAAAACTTATATAAAAAATATTGTTAAACCCAAACCCATCAAAACGTGTTCTCTTGGCTAAAACCCCTAATTTCTTCACAAAACTACAGCTTAGAAATTTGTTCATCATTGAAGAAGTATTCAAATCCCTTTATAATGTCATTATTTTTGTTTTATTACAGTAGTCCGGCCATGATATTTTTATGAAAATATGTAGGTTGAAACATGCCCATATATGCATGGGGCTTTTCTGCTATACAGTCAACAAGGACCCATCGGAATTAATTTTACACGCGATGGTGGTGAAAGAAGTAAAGATCACAACTGATTATTCAAGATTAAATTACAATTTATTTGACTGATAGGTTGAAAATAACATCATCTTTAGATTGTTGGATGATTTTCTTGTTTAGCATATGCACTTTGTAGAGCTGTGGCATATACTGCTCATTTTTTTTTTTTTCTTTGGTTGAATATCAATCGTAGAATTTTTCGTTCTAGTTAAACTTCATTTGTTAAACTCCTCAATGTGTTCTGAATCAAAGAAAGACAAATATATTTATTTACCTTCTCTTTTTCATTATTTTTTAGTTGCATTTATGAAAACTTCATAGCTTATAAGATTTCATTCTATATGTATGTTTTTATTTGAGCAAAATCATGAAGTCTTTTCCCCATAAATAGCTTTGTTTCGTAGTTTTATTGATAATCTACTGCCACCCACCAAAATGCTTTTAAGTTTTAATAGTTAATTTATCTTTTTACTATTAGTGTTTAATTAGTTGAGGGTATTTTTATCCAAAAATATAATGATTAATAAAGGAGGGTTATAAAAGTCATTGCATTATATATAAAGCTTTGACTTATGGTCATGGGAGATAAAAGACGTATTAAAATAACACAGGGAGGGCAAATGTCAAACTCCCCTATGAACACAAGGGCTTAATAATATTTAAGCCTAAATTTATTGTTATTGACCCTATCAATTATTTTACTCAAGTTCCACCCATGTTTTCGGAAGGAAGATTACATGGTGACCATCTGAACAACAACAATGTATATTTAGGATGCAAAACATCATGGCCTTAATGCAACAAGTGTAGAGAGTGAGTTTTGGGTGCTAGTAAATTAGCAAACTCTATTGTGAATCTCTTGCTCTGCATTAATATATCCCTTGTCATTATTTTCACTCTTAGTCAAGGCTGCAAAAGGAATTATTACAGCGCTGTTCACGAAAACCAGGAAACCGAATCGGATCGGACTTGTTGGAGATTTAATATTCACTATATTTTATTTTTTTTAATACATTTCACACTTTATTAATATAATTATATATAATTCAAATTTAGTTTTATATTTTAAAGGTGGGGGTATAAATAAAATAAAAATTGGTAACAAATTAAATATTATGCTTTAAAATTCCTGAAAACTTATCATTTGTCCGTAATTCTTGGAAAAATTGTTACATGTAACTGCTGCACTGCACACATGCTTTTAATGCGCTAAATAAATATAACACATCGTTCAATATATATATATATATATATATATAACTACAAAATTTTTCCTAAATACAAAATAAATCCTCCTCAATTTTAAAAGATACAAAAAACTTTAATTTTGATTGAGAAATGTATAATTTTTCACACAAAAATGCCCTTCAATCTACAATATAAAAAGAGAGTATCCCAAAATTTAACCCTGTCATACATATTTGCATACTCTTTAAAAGAAAATTACACCGTCATCATCTTAAATATTAAATATTAATACAATAAATATACCGAATAATTTATTCATTATCCTTTACATACTTTGGAGTTATTGGATGCATCATTTTGACTCCACCAAGCTCAGTGGAATTAGACGCCTGTCAAACATAGCAAGAACTTCAAAACGTCCAAATATTAAGAATTGTTCTAAACAATATATGTCAAAGGACACATCACCATTTCCAATCATAAAATTGGTCAAAACCATTGACTTTCGTTCCAAATTTCAATCTCAAAATTACGCGGAACGTGACCCTTTTCATTAGTACGTGTACCATGTTTAAGGGTTCCAACCAAAAATCCACCAACTTTGTAATTTTGTTTCGCCTATAAATACCTCAATCTCTCCATGCACTGATGCACACTTCAACTTCGTCCAAAAACCTAACCAAATTCCATAGTATTCATGTGGTATTCCTTAGTTGCATTATATAGCATTTAGTTTCGAACAAAATTAAACTTTTTTATTCGCTTGTTGAAAATGGTGGCTATGAAGTCCTTTCCATTGGTAGCATTTCTTCTTGCTTGTTCTGTTCTTATTTCTGAGAGCAGGGTGGCAAGGAAAGACTTGGGGGTGTCCATTGGTGGTGGTGGTGGTATAGGAGTTGGGGTTGGAACTGGGGTCGGGTTAGGCGTTGGCGTAGGCGGAGGAGGTGGAGGTGGTGGCGCGGGATCGGGATCAGGTTCAGGGTCCGGGTCAGGTTCAGGGTCAAGTTCGGGATCGGCTTCAAGATCGAGCTCGTCCTCAAGTTCGACTTCTCACTCAGGGTCGGGGTCTGAGGGTGCAGGGTCTAGCGCAGGATCAGAGGCGGGTTCGTATGCGGGCTCTAGAGCCGGTTCTGGATCTGGACATGGATCCGAATCGAGTGCAGGATCCGAAGCTGGTTCGTACGCTGGGTCAAGAGCTGGATCAGGATAGGGATCTCGTGCAGGATCGGAGGCTGGTTCGCATGCGGGATCAAGAGCTGGCTCCGGGTCAAGTTCCAGGAACTAAATAATCTAAAATTAACATGCATGCATGTTGTTAATTTAATAATTTATCACCCCAAAATAATAATATTAATGATGCTGGTAGCTCTTGTATCTAAATAAATGTTGTGTGTGGCTTGTTAGCTCTTGATGTGAGTTATAATAAAATAATTCATTACTATATATCTTGATTTTTCACATATTTTTGTTGTCTTAAAGCATTATTTCCGGCTAATTGTGGCGCATCAACACATTAATTTGATCTGGCAATTAATGAAATATTTGTCACCGCCACCGATACTCATTAATACAAACTGACAAAGAAAATAAATCAAAACTCCGATCTCTAGGTGGCTCACTATGCGTCACAACCGTTGGAGCAGTGGCCCGTTCTTACGTGTAGAGCTTATTTTCAAAGCATATTGCAATATCGCTACCTCTATCGGCAAGCATGGCTGATATCAATAATGTATGGAATTACTCACTATTTGAAAGGAAAAGGCCAGGTTCAATACCTCTACAGATTACTTAGAGGTCGAGATTCGTTTCTTACCTTTGTCAGTTCTAGTTTCGTTTTTCCATTTCCAAAGTTCCTGCCACTACTACAAAAAGGACTTTCTACGGCGGTTTTTTAGGACTTTTAATGGCGGTTTTTGGCATTTTTGAACCGCCATCTATCTGGCAGCCGTAGAAAGTTTACGGACTTTCTACGGCGGTTGTGAACCGCCATAGAAAGTTCGGACTTTCTACGGCGGTTTTTTTCAAAACCGCCGTAGAAAGTTAAAAAATTTGTAAAAAAAAATTTAATATTTTATTTTTTTCTCTACATTCAAAAAGTATATATCAAATTAGTAGGAACAGCCTTAGAAAGGTTTTGATATATATATATATATATAGATATATATATTTCAACTTTAGTCAAAATATATATATCAAAACTTCCATGCTAATATACCGAACAACCACCAAACTTCAAAAAATTTTGCTTGCATCCATCAAATTCTAATTAATTTAATCATTAACAATAAGAACAATATAATAATCACCGATAGAACACTAACCCGAATTTAATCATTCATCATCTCACCAAACCCGAATTTAACAATAATAATAAACCCTAGGCCAATCACAATAATCAAGTAACAATAAAATTTGTAAAGCTTAAATAAAGTTGAAACTATTCTATATTACCTTTTTTATGATTTGAAGCCCACAACAAGGACCGATTGTGGTGAAATTATGATGGGGGATTAACTCCAAGTGGTGGGTGATGGCCGATTAAGAAACCATATCCGGAGTTGGGTGATGGCGGATCTTGTTATCAACGCTACCGGAAGAACGACTTCGGGGGAAGACAAGAGAAAAAACCAACGGAAAGAGGATGGGTGTCGGCAACGAGAGAATGCTTCGGTTTGCTGGAGATGGAAACAGGGGGAAGCTAGCTGCGGCCGGTTGGAGATGGAAACAAAGGGAAACCCTTAAAATTCAAAAAAAATCAAGTTTCTACGGCGGTTGTAATTGAAACCGCCATTGAAAGTAACTTTCAATGGCGGTTTCAATTACAACCGCCGTAGAAAGTCCATTTCTACTGCGGTTTTAATAAATCCGCCGTAGAAAGCCCGTAATTGTGAATTCCCGCCCATTCCTCCATTTTTATTAATTTCTATTTTTGAAAATTAACCCCCAAATTTTTTAAAATTTAATAATAAATATGTATTTTACTATTTATCAATTTTATAGAAAAATTCATCATATTTATTAATTATATGGCGGTTAGAAATACAACCGTCTAGAAAGGAACTTTCTACGGCGGTTAGAAATAAAACCGCCGTAGAAAGTACCCCTTTTTACGGCGGTTTTTGAAAACCGCCGTTAAAGGTACCCCTTTTTACGGCGGGTTTTGAAAAACCGCCGTAAAATGTACCCCTTTTAACGGCGGGTTTCAAAAACCGCCGTTAAAGGTACCCCTTTTTACGGCGGTTTTTGAAAACCGCCGTTAAAGGTACCCCTTTTTACGGCGGGTTTTGAAAAACCGCCGTTAAAGGTACCCCTTTTTACGGCGGGTTTCAAAAACCGCCGTAAAAATGTGACTTTCTACGGCGGTTTTATATAGAACCGCCGTAGAAAGTCCGTACTTTCTTTTTAATTGCGGTTTTGGTCTTTCCGCCGTTAAAGCAACGCCGTAGAAAGTCCATTTTGTAGTAGTGTGCCTGCAAAAAGAACAAGGAATTACTCACTATATAAAAGGAAAAGGCTTCCATCCATAAATTAGACGAAATTGTTGACCTATACACATGATATCTCCTGCCGCATCCAACGCTAGCTCAAGGTTACTGGTAATTTAGAGTACTGGAACAATATATATATATATATATATATATATATATATTTTTGGAAAACAAGTTAATATATTCTCATTCTCATTAACTTTAATCAGTTATAGAGAGGAAGTCCCTATTAGTTTCCCTGCTCTAACATGGGCCGAGTGGACTGCTGACCTAGACACTTTTTTAATAATACACAGTACAAAAAGTTTCACAAGAAACCTAACGCCCTTTATTATGTGTTTTACCTTTATCGTTACCTCGTACTCTTTCAAAATATCCTTAATAAGTTATTTGCAATCTGTTAGGACTAAATAAAATCCTTCTACCATTACTACTAACTGTTGTCTGTGCAAGGTCTTACCCCGCTATCCTTTGCCTCCCAAGCAATAGCCCCTTTTAGTTCCCCGGGTGGAACAATTATTGATTCCAACAACGAATTGGAAGTTCAAGAAATTTGGTTCTTCTTTCTAGGACATTTTAAACAAAATGCTTTGATGATTATCTTCATCAATTTTCTCAGATTTATCGTCCACCCCATGTAGTTTTTTATTTTCTTTTATTTTTTGTTAATTAAATTATATGTATCTACACCTTTGTAGTTCTACAAAACTATTATTTCCCTCAAGTTAAAAATTTTTTAGTTAAAAAAAAAAAAATTTGAAATGTGTGTTTCTTTTACCAACAAAAGACCATATACTAATTTGACCAAATTAAAAGTAGAAAATTACTCCATTTGTTGTACTGTTTTAATACAACAAAGTGAATTTTTCTCACAGAACGGATGGAGTATTATACCCATTAAAACGCAAATAAGACTCAAAAATATGGTCACTATCACGAAGAGTAAAGTGACACCGTTTATACCCAAATAAAAATTTATGTTTTCATAAGGAAGCTAGCCATCAAAGGCTCTTCCACAAATTGAGAGGTTCGGTCACAGAAGGATCGAATTATATCCAAAAAAAAATAAAGGAAACAAAAAAGTAATAAGAGAGACGCAAATACAACCAGTCGGTTGTATTCTTGACTTTGGAATTAAAAGAAGAGTAATATGCTTCTTAGCTTAGCACTGGACACTAAAAAAGACCACTTAAAACAAAATAAAATTCACAGAAATGTTCTAACATAAAATAATAACGAACATTGAAGAGATTAATCGACAAAATAATATTTGATCATCAATGTGATAATTAACAATAATTTATTAAACCTCGTAGTCATTTTAATGGTAATTTCACCAAACCTCAAACAGGATAAGTATAATTGACCTTTAGAGATACAAGTCGCCAGGTGTAGCCCCCAAAAAAAAAAAAAAAAAACCACTATTAGTTAGTGGAATTGTGGGTCATCTCCATGAAGCCATGATCGGCCATCCCACATGATCACCAGAGACTACTTTACTCAGCTTTTGCATTCCATGCGTAACCTTTTTCACCACAGACTTTGCTTCATTTTGCATTCTTCCCTCAACCAACAATTTTCATCCACAAATTAAGGGAAATGTCCCAAATCTTCTTTAGAAATTCTCTAAGTTTGGCACGTTTCTAGCTCACCATTTCTCCATTTTGCACTACTATAAATACCTCGCCAAGTCCAAGAATTGAAACATTGGTAAGGCTTTTTCTTTGCAAATATAGTTATAGTGTACTATCTTCTTTGGCTTTCAAACATGATTAGGTTGAAGGCATTGCTAGTTTTCACTTCCTTGCTTTTTTCGGCTCTCGCCATGGTGGCCGAGAGCCGAATAGCGAGGAAGGATTTAGGATTGGACTTGGGGTTGGGGAATATCGGCGCGGGTTTGGGTATAGGGTTAGGGATTGGTGTGGGAGGGGGGAGTGGTTCCGGAGCCGGAGCTGGGTCAGGGTCCGGATCCAGTTCTAGTTCGAGCTCGAGTTCGAGTTCAAGTTCTTCTAGCTCTGGTGGTGGTGGTACCGGTTCAGAAGCCGGCTCATCTGCCGGTTCGTATGCAGGGTCACGAGCTGGTTCTGGATCTGGTGGTGGGAGTCGAAGAGGAGGAGGTGGTTCTGGCTCTGGCCATGGTGAAGGCTCTGGCGAGGGTTCCGGCAACGGAGGTGGCTATGGTGGAGGCGGCGGTGGCGGTTCTGGATCGGGCTACGGCGGAGGAGGAGGAAATGGAAAATGAATTCATGCATGGAGATGAAAATAAGAGAAATTAAAGCCATTGAAGAAGACCTTTGAATAATGGTAGACATAAAACGTCCTTACATTTTCTGAGTGTTTGTAGAACCTTCTGTACGTTCGTGTGAATCTTCATATAAGTATGCCCATGCATGCATGTAATAATGTAACTTTAATTACTTGTGTGTTTTTTGTGTATTTTAAGAAAGTTGATGATGTTGTTGTCTCCTCTATTCTTGTTTAATTTTAGAAAACAAACATCATGAAATTTCCTATTATAAGAATGGAAGTAATTATCAAATATATATATATATATATATATTTTTGTTTTGTCCCTATCTATATATATAACAGAATCAAAGTAATTTTTTTTTGAAGAATCTAATATATGAATAAATTTTCTTTTTAGAGTTACATTAATATACACAAAAATTTGTCAATTAAATATATTTCCCTAATAAGGGTGGAAGAAGGGACTTGAAAGGTCTAGAGACCAGTCCACCCGCCTTTGGATCGCCACTGTATTCAGCAACCTATATAATAAAAGCAAAAAAATGATTGATTATAGTATAGTAAGAAAAAGTAAATTTGGTCAATATATAGCAAAAGAACTTAATTACCAAAACTTAAGTGAAAACTGAAAAATGAACATCATTTTGGATGTTCCTATGGTTGATTAGTAGTACTAATGATTGTACGTAATGTGTAATATGTGAAAAAACATAAATAAATTTTCGCATGAGTAAAAGAATCGATTTGTTGCAGTATTGTACTGGAAAAATTACACAGTATCTAATCCGTTGTATCCTTAAATATAGTGCAGTCAACTGACCATAAATATAAACTAAGATTAACTCTTATTTATGAGCCCCATATATTCATCCCCCTCCAAGAAAATAATAATTATCCTCCATGTGTGTTTGTTTGCCCCATTTTACGTGGAGCAAATGATGCACCGAATAATTTCTCGTAAGTCTGGTTGGCACAATTAGCCGAGTATCATTCGATTCATTCATTCTCACAACTTTCATAATTAATCCAAGCATCATTCTCAACTATATCGCCTGGGTACGATTGGATGGATAATTTTCTTCCTTAGTTTCTTAAAAACCGTACGACTTATTGTGAATCGATTGAACGCAATTGAATTCTAAGTAAAGTTGAAGGAATACAATAAAAAATTTCTCTACGCTTGAGACATATATAAGTATTATAAACATATTTAATTAAATTAGGGCAATTGATGTGATTATTGAACCCGACGAATTACTCCCTACGCTCCATTAGAACTTCTGAATCTGAAAGAAGTTCTAAAACTTTTTTCCCTTGACATATAGAAGATGCAGATTTATATCACAATCCACAACAGGTGCTAAATGGACCCATATTGATCTGGATGTCCAGTCTTTTCCTTACATACGTACCTAGCTAGGCTCATAATGAATTGATGTATGGATAGGTGTTTATATTTGCATTTGCATTATCTATTTTGTATTCAGAAGTAAGGCATAATTTGTCCCTCTCTATTTAACGATTTTTTTCACGGTTTTCTAATCAAGGGTCTCCATACTTCAAACACAAAATCAACTGCTACCTAAAAAATAAAAAATGGAGCCATATTGTAGATCTAATATTAATTGTTTTTTCTTGACATATGTTTAAGTACATGGTTTTCTACTTCTTTTCTTTTTCTTTTTTTTTTTTCCAATTCTTATTCCAAATTAACTTGATCAAAAACTACATTCTCATAAGCTCTATTAGAATCATAATATGAGTCTTTTAAGAAAATCAAAGAAGTAGTATATAATATTTACCGTTGAGGTAATTAGTTTCAAGAAAGCTTTCTTTTGCAAATGTCATAGATCCTGTTGTAGCTAGATGTATGCCATACACGCATTTAGATAATTTAACTTCCTGAATTTGGGTCATTTTATATTATGGCCTGACGGAGGAGGAGGAAAACTGTTCGGTCCTGTTTGATTCACGGGATAGTAAAGTTTTTTAGAAATATGATTTCTTAGAATTTAATGATAAGGAAAGTAAAGTAAAAGGGAATATTTTTTTGTGTTTGGATTGGTTAAGAAATGTATTTGGAAATTTAAATCGGAACTAAACTAAATATAAAAAATGCCATCGAATTAAGCTTAATGACTTTCTTATAAAAATATTATTAACCTAAATAAGAGTTAAATAATATTTAATTATAAATTAAACTAGATCTTTAACATTAAATTACATGACATTACTCATCCAAAATTAATTTAAATTTTAAAAAAAATTATAGATTTGATTATTGAACTATAGTGTAGTTATTAGTCTAGCGAGAATTCAGATGAGTAAGAAAGTAGTTGGAAAAATAAAATTTCTTGCTATAAATAAATATTAAATTTGTCACTTGATTTTTTCCAAATTTATAAGGAAGAGAAATTAGAACTTAATTATGATACATTCATTTTTATTAAAATATTATTTAGTTTTATAGCTAATAACAGTGAACTATAAAGAATATTATATATCAAAAGTATATAACTCATTTTAAGTATATATATTTGGACATAAAATTAAAATAAAGAGTCGATCGAAATTGCAAGTTGCAAGAGTAATATATAATAAATCAAAATTCTATTAAAAAAATTATTCAGTAATTGAATTTGACTTATGTAGTTGAGTATGTAATTGCATTAGTAATTCATACAAAGTCGAATTCAATAACTGAATAGTTCCTTTGATGAGACTGTAATCTCTCCCTCATGTGTGGTCCTCCCTATATATATATATATATATATATATATATATATAAAATTTCACCATGAAAAAAATTGGAGGAAATAATTTTCCTTTTTTTCTACTTTTTCTTTCTTTTTTAAATCAATCTTTTTGTCTCTTTTTCGATCATTTTGTAAGGGATCTAAAGAGGAAAATATACACGTGAAAATAGCAATATGTTTATATTGTTTCAAGGATGAAGTTTTGTTCATATTGGATTTAAAGTTGTGGGGATTTATAACTTAACTTGAATTTGTACGTATACTTACAATTTTGTAAATTATATTGACAATTCTAATGAGTTTTATTGACTTTTTTTTCACTAAAATATAATATTCTTATTTTAATAAAGTTTTTTTATAAAAAAAATTTACATTATGTATCCAAAAACAAAAGGAAGAAAAAGGGAAAAGAAATTGAAAATCTTTTTTCTTTTCTTTTCTTTTCTTTTTTTCCAAAAAACATCCATGTTACCATGTGTGTATATGAGTAAATAATTTTGACGATAAATGAACAACATTTTTCTCTTTTTCGTACTTTAAAACCAACTTAACTATTTTTCTAAGAAGCCTTTGGATAGTAAAATAAATAAATAAATTTAATAGCATCTATTAGAAATTTAAAATATAAACCTATCAATACCCCTTTGCTAGCTAGGAAGGAATGATTTTGAAAACCAACTATCACCGATCATTATCATTTTGAATCCACGGTCGATTAACCTCCATGCTATTAAGGAAATTAGGATCAAGAATAATATGGACCAAAATTACAACAACATGCAAATGTGAAGGACTATTTTTGCAATAATAAAATTTAAGACCAAGAGTGCAACATGTCCAAACAAAAGAGACCAAAATTGCACTTTTTCTATTAAATCTCCAAGGATATCTAGCGTACAGCGATACGTATTTGCATGCAGTGACGAAATCTCACAAAATTAATTGAAAGGGCCAATATATATATATATATATATATATAATTAGTAGGGGGCCAAATATTTATATTCTATATAATTTTTTTGGTACTAAAATATGCATACTTACCAAAAGAAATTCTTACAAGATCTGACACATCCGTATCCTAAGAAAGATCCGTTACTATTTGCAAGTACAAGAGTGAAGAGGTAGGGTTTTTTTTCTTTTTTTTAAATAAAATAAATACATTAAATTAATAGGCTAGAAATATCGTCCAACGGCGTTTTGACAGAAGGCCATGAGCCAAGCAATACAATCTAGAAATGAAGTAAATCTGAAAATCAGATCTACAATCTGGAAACAAAGGAGATCTGGAAATCAAATATACAAACTGCAGATTTAGCCTATAGCTAAGCAAAAAACATCAAAATTACAAATAACTTAGCAGATCATTAAACTGGAGGTACTAGGCTGCTACTGAATTCTGATATAGCTCCAGATTTGACCCATGGCATAATGGATCCATGGGATTCATGACGAACAAACGAAACCAAGCCACTGCCGACTTTATTTTCACCATCTTCTTCATCAACAACTTCATCCCGTTGATCTAAAATTAAAGACTTCAAAAATAAGTGAAAAACACAAAACCATACGAAAAGGAGATGACAAAATTCTCCGAAAATGAGATGACAAAACTCTCTGAAGAAGAGAGAACAGAAACTCTCAATAAGCAGAGGACAGAAAACTCTCCAGAAAGAGAGATTTATTAATTCATGACTTCCCCCATCCTCCATCGATGGAAGATAGGGGCGAAAGGAAGAAGAAGAAGAAGAAGAAGAAGAAGAAGAAGAAGAAGAAGAAGAGAAGAAGAGAGAAGGCGGAGAAGAAGAAAAAAGAGAGCTTTTTTACCTAAGTAGTTAGTCACATGGAAATGTATGATTATAATAGAGCAAGACATCAAAATTAAAATTTTTCAAAAAATCATTATCATTCTTATTACTCACCTCAATTTGCATTCACAACCCAAAGTCCAAGGGAAGTCTGTTCTCCCAAAAATGGTTTTGAATGAGTGAAGGCTGAAGCCCGTTAGTCTTCATTGATTTTGTTTGTGTTTTAGTGTTTATAGTAAATTTAATATATAAAATATTTTTTCATTATTTTCAATATAATTTTTTTAAAAAAATATTTATTATACACTTTTTATATTGAATTTAATTATTTTCATTTAAAAATATATTTTTAAAACTAACTATAACGAACTGGCCCCTAATTTTATCAGGCTAGAAAGTACAACTTGGGCTGAGTCATTATCACATGCTGCAATGTTGAAATGATGGGCCTTTCTTGAAGCCTGTTGGATAATTTTGATGGTTAAACTACAATGTGTACTCTTTCACATAGATCTTCACACATTTTACTTTTTATCAATTTAATAATATAATTATGTATGTGTGATCATAATTAATTCACATGTAGAAAAGTGACCACATAAATAAAAATAATGACAAATTGTTCATTTTAAATGCAGTACACTGAATCTCATAAGGAAAAGTTGTACCTTTTAAAAATATTACTAAATTTATTGGGATCGAAAGAATATATGATATGAATTATTATGTTATTTTAACTAGCTTCGGAAGACGCTTCCGGTTCTGAAATCGTGGGCCACGGCTCCGGTTCCAACTATAGGTCCGATTTGAACCGTAACTGTGGCCAAGGACTAGGACAGAGTATTCCATCTCATTAAGATAGAATTGTTGAACACAGGTTAGAAGTTAATTACGACTCCAACTAATCAGCCAAAACAAATGAAAAGTGCAAGTGTCCATCTCATGTAGGTTGTAGGAGAATTCAAATTTCCCACATTTCAATCTCATATAAGTAAGGAACGGAGTAAAATTCGAATTTTTGACATCTGAAATAGACTTATAATGTGTTAGGGTTCGATGAGAGTTACTGTAAATGTAGCCAATAGTCCCTTTTCCTATATTTGAGTTTTTCATTGTTCATTTGACAAATTTACACACATCAGTTCATAGGTTTTATTTGTATTTGCATGTGGACGATGCACATCTTTATTTATTTTTCCTAAAGAAAGATTATGTAGGAGAGATATATAATGAAGAATCAAATCTAGTTTCCACCTCTGATTATTAGTTGCATATATATATATATGGTTGTGTTGTGCAAGAAAGGCAAACTTCAGTTTTTACGATTATTGTTCTAAATTTTACGCTTCCATACTCTAGAATTTATTTTACGATACAATAGTTTTTTTCTGTTTTGGTTCGCTGTTCTAAGTTCTAGACTGTGAAGGCTACCATTTGGCCAAGCAAAAGGTGTCTCCGACTGGTGACAGTTACTAGAGTAATAATTCTTTTCCTTCCTTCGTTTTTGTTCTATGGCTTCACTTATTATTATGTGTTTTTTTTAGTAGAAGAGTAACTATATTTCTATTCCTGCAAACATTTACGGAATTTTAATCTATATATGTCATGAAACCAAATTGAACTTAAATTAATATGCATGTGTTCCAATTTACTCTGTATTCATAGATTCTACTGCTTGAATCTAATTAAGCCTGCGGAATTTGTTTAGATTTTGTAAAGCCAATTAGATCCCACTAAATCATCTAGTCATTTAGAGGATAAATATAATAAGGTGGTGAATTTCCCCTCTGGTAATTGAGAGTAAATAGGTTGGTAATTCTATCACTGCCTATTCAGGTTAGAAGAACTAAAACTGGGTTTCCCTAATAACTAATGTTGTTAGTACATTAAATAGGTGGTGGCATGTTCGGCCTCTTGTGTGTTAATTAGAGAACAGTTAGTCCTAGCATATTCTAGCTAATTGTCGATTAAGTAAAAAGAAATTGGGTTGGGTCTGAGCATATTCTCTTCAACCTATAACTAGTTGATGACATGCATGTTAACAAATCCATGAGTTTATGATTGATATACTGTGATTACTGTGATTTACATGATTGCTGGACTTCTTTAGTAATTAATATAATTCAAGTGCTTAATAATCTTTTTAGTAGTAAATTGCTCAAGTTTGCCCATGCATTCATTATCTGGAAACAAGGTGGTTGCCAACTAACAAATCTTTGCGTCAATATTTCTTACGAGATTAATTTTACTATGTTCCCTGTGGATTGATCCGGCTTCTACTATATTCTCATAATTAATTGTTACAGGAAAGAACTACTTTTAATACATTTGATAGGGTGTGACAAAACCGCTTATCATGCATCCATGTGTACATATCAAACATTAGTCAAGCAAAAAATGATCAGTTAGAGTATCATAAGAAAAAGTTAATTCTGGTGATCACTCTTTTACCAAAACTTACCTATAAAATTGTTTTAAGAAGAAATAATATACATATATATATATATATTTGAACTATATATATATTTGAACTTCTTTTTAATGTTTCACAAAAATTTATATCCGACATGTATGATGGTCCGATGTTTCACCTGTCGATTTGAAACTCAAAAGTATCACATGAATATTATAGCCACACATACCAATTTTAGCATTTGATGTATGATGTATCGTGCATTAATTTTAGCCTAAGATATATTGACTTTAAGTACTGTTGTTGTATTGCTGTTATAAATTAATTAACTATTGAAGTATTAGCTATCGAGTATAGATCATAATGAATCACGTATAGAATTTAGTTTATAATACATTGCGTATTTATGTAAACATGCATATCAAGTTCAACTGTCGAAATATTGTTGTTGAACCATCAAACAGTCGAAAGGAGACTCCTTATATTATTTTCAGCATTTCTTGAAGAAAGAAAAAAAAATACGATCAATTAATCACGTCATATTGAAGTCTCTCAACTTTGTACTCCATTTTAGGATATGAAATGTTAGTTTATATAATAGTTTTCAACTTTGTAATTTAATTAATGGGTAAATCACATTTACCAAACGTCCCTTGAGGTTTACTAACTAATACTCCATCGGTTTCATTTGAAAAGTTCACTGTGAAATTTTTATTTTTTTTTTCAATAGAAGAGTTACTTTCAAATTTTTTACTTCTACCATTACTAATATAATTATATGTGGTCCACAATTAGCTTATACTTAATAAACAAACATTAAGCCTAAATATTTTAAGTGTTTAAGTGTTGTACTTTGATATTTATGATAAATTATAGGCTTAAATATTATTAACCCCCTTGTGTTTATAGGAGATTTTGACATTTGCCCCCCTGTATTCTTTTTAATACGTCATTTGCCCCCTATGACCATAAGTCAAAGCTTTATATATAATGCAATGACTTTTATAACCTTCCTCTATTAATCATTATATTTTTGGACAAAAATAACCTCAACTAATTAAACATTAACAATAAAATGACAACTTAACTATTAAAACTTACATAAAAAAAATTGTTAAACCCAAACCCGTCAAAACGTGTTCTCTTGGCTAAAACCCCTAATTTCTTCACAAAACTTTAGCGTAGAAATTTGTTCATCATTGAAGAAGTATTCAAATGCCTTTATAATATTTCATTATTTTTGTTTTATTATAGTAGTTCATGATATTTTTATGAAAATATGTAGGTTGAAACACGCCCATATATGCATGGGGTTTTTCTGCTATCCAGTCAACAAGGACCCATCAGAATTAATTTTACACGTGATGGTGGTGAAGAAAGTAAATATCACAACTGATTATTCAAGATTAAATTACAATTTATTTGACTGAGAGGTTGAAAATAACATCATCTTTAGATTGTTGGATGATTTTCTTGTTTAGCATGTGCACTTTGTGGAGCTATGGCATATAATGCTCATTTTTTGTTTTTTTTTTTTTTTTTTTTTTTTTCTTTGGTTTAATATCAATCGTAGAATTTTTTGTTCTGGTTAAACTTCATTTGCTAAACTCCTCAATGTGTTTTGAATCAAAGAAAGACAAATATATTTATTTACCTTCTCTTTTTCATTGTTTTTTAGTTGCGTTTATGAAAAATTCATAGCTTATAAGATTTCATTCTATATGTATGGTTTTATTTGAGCAAATCATGAAGTCTTTTCCCATAAATAGCTTTGTTTCAAAGTTTATTGATAATCTACTGCCCACTGCCGCACCAAAATTCTTTTAATTATAATAGTTAATTTATCTTTTAACTATTAATGTTTAATTAGTTGAGGGTATTTTTATCCAAAAATATAATGATTAATAAAGGAGGGTTATAAAAGTCATTGCATTATATGAAGCTTTGACTTATGGTCATGGGGGATAAAAGACGTATTAAAATAACACAGGGAGGGCAAATGTCAAACTCCCTATGAACACAAGGGCTTAATAATATTTAAGCCTAAATTTATTGTTATTGACCCTATCAATTATTTTACTCAAGTTCCTCCCACGTTTTCGGAAGGAAGATTACATGGTGACCATCTGAACAACAACAATGTATATTTAGGATGCAAAACATCATGGCCTTAATGCAACAAGTGTAGAGAGTGCTTTTTGGGTGCTAGTAAACTAGCAAACTCTATTGTGAATTCTCTTGCTCTGCATTAATATATCCCTTGTCATTATTTTCACTCTTAGTCAAGGCTGCAAAAGGAATTATTCTAGCGCTGTTCAGGAAAACCAGGAAACCGAATCGGATCGGACTTGTCGGAGATTTAATATTCACTATATTTTTATTTTTTTAAAATACATTTCACACTTTATTAATATAATTATATATAATTCAAAATTAGTTTTATATTTTAAAGGTGGGGGTATAAATAAAATAAAAATTGGTAGCAAATTAAATATTATGCTTTAAAATTCCTGAAAACTTATCATTTGTCCGTAAATCTTCGAAAAATTGTTACATGTAACTGCTGCACTGCACACATGCTTTTAATGCGCTAAATAATATAACACATCGTTCAATATATATATATATATATATATATATATATATACTAGACAGTACATCCGTGGACTGCACGGCTTATGCCCAATAAAATATTAAATTGTATCATAATAATAAAAAGTTTAATTGTGCACAGGCTAGCATACAAATAGAACAACGAATATGAGAGCTCGTTTAAATTTATCATCTATTAACTTAATTCAATATCTTAATAATATATGGTTACCGGTACACTAACTTCATCCAACATATTCTTGTTCTTTTTGTATGTAACTTGACATCCTTCCATTAAGAATCTACTTTAGAATTGTGGAAAATTTTGAGGCTGTTGGAAAAAAAATGATTTTTTTTTTTTTTTTGCATATTTAAACTTACTTCTGTACCTTTTTTAAAAACAAGAAATTATATAACAAAAGCCTGTAAAAAAAAGGAACAGTCTAGAGAATACATCAAGATTTATAATTTTACATACATGATACATTGTGAACTAATAGGAAAGAGAATTTTAACACAATAATCCTTCAACTCTTGATAACTAAAAGTTTTCACATAAAAAAATTGCACCAACAACAAAACAATTTAAACAAAACAACAAATTAAAGTAATCAACAAAAAACTTAATGGGAAAAGAAAATTCAAGAAATGATCTATGTAAATCACATATTATTACATGTGTAAAATGTCATAAGTTTTAATAGTAAAATATAAGAATAAAATTTCTCATTTCGAGAAATTAGTTAACATATTTAGAACAGAATAACTCGTTAACCTTGATGCACTTCACAACAATTTAAAAGAGAATTTCAGTGTTGTTTAAGACTGATTGAGAGAACGAAGATGGTTGAGAATATTTCAAAATGCCATTCATAGAATGGATCAAGGAAGGAAAATATACAACTTATTGATTGTAACTAACAGAAGGTGAAAGAAAAGCAATAGTTTGTTCATATTTATAATGATAGAAGGTGAAGCAAAGAGACATACAACATATTATTTCTATTTGTAATAAATAAATGGTGAAACAAAGAGACAATAGACTTTTCCTATTCTTTAAGAGTTAAAAACTAATATTCTCAATTATCAATTGAGTAATTAACTTCATGGTGAAAATGTTTACAAAATGTAAAGTTGTGAATTTAAGATTATAAGTCTAAAAAAGAAAAAAAATAAAGTTTTATTTTTATAAAAAAAAAATTGTACGGGGTATCATGCCTTTTTTTTTTTAATAAATAAAATCCTTAAATTATATAATTGAAGTTTAAATTTTTGTTGACATGTTGGTGTATATATATAATTTTTGTGAGATGTGCTTTTAATAAATATATAAAAAAAGTGGAAGAATAAAAGTGCAATGCTCCTATAAAGGAGTGAAAGAGCCACATGTAAAAATAAATAAATAAAGAAATTATTTAATTGAATGGTAAAAAATAAAATAAGTTCACTCAATATTTAACTATTAGATATTAAACTTATGTGGCATCCACATAAATAGTTAAATTAAAACTCTATTAGATATAAATTAGAAAGATGCTTATTAAATTAAAATCTAATGTGGCAGCTACATAGCTCTCTAATATCAAACATATATTAGTTTATATTATATAGGGTAAATAACACAACACACAAAAAGAAAGTAAAAAACTCCAAAATTTTTCCTAAATACAAAATAAACCCTCCTCAATTTTAAAAGATACAAAAAACTTTAATTTTGATTGAGAAATGTATAATTTTTCACACAAAAATGCCCTTCAATCTACAATATAAAAAAAGAGTATCCCAAAATTTAACCCTATCATACATATTTGCATACTCTTTAAAAGAAAAGCACACCGTTATCATCTTAAATATTAAATATTAATACAATAAGTATACCGAATAATTTATTCATTATTTGGAGTTATTGGATGCATCATTTTGACTCCACCAAGCTTAGTGGAATTAGACGCCTGTCAAACAAAGCATAACTTCAAAACGTCCAAATTTTAAGAGTTGTTCTAAACAATATATGTCAAAGGACACATCACCATTTCCAATCATAAAATTGGTCAAAGTCATTGACTTTCGTTCCAAATTTCAATCTCAAAATTACACGTAACGTGAGCCTTTCACACTAGTACGTGTACCATGTATAAGGTTCCAACCAAAAAAATCCACCAACTTTGTAATTTTGTTTCGCCTATAAATACCTCAATCTCTCCATGCACACTTTAACTTCATCCAAAAACCTATACAAATTCCATAGTATTCATATAGTATTCCTTTGTTGCATTATAAAGCATTTAGTTTAGAACAAAATTAACCTTTTTTCATTCGCTTGTTGAAAATGGTGGCTATGAAGTCCTTTGCATTGGTAGCATTTCTTCTTGCTTGTTCTGTTCTTATTTCTGAGAGCAGGGTGGCAAGGAAAGACTTGGGGGTGTCCATTGGTGGTAATGGTGGTATAGGAGTTGGGGTTGGAACTGGGGTCGGGTTAGGCGTAGGCGGAGGAGGTGGTGGTGGTTCCGGATCAGGTTCCGGATCCGGATCAGGGTCAAGTTCAGGATCGGCTTCAAGATCGAGCTCGTCCTCAAGTTCGACTTCTCACTCAGGGTCAGGGTCTGACGGTGCAGGGTCTAGTGCAGGATCAGAGGCGGGTTCGTATGCGGGCTCTAGAGCGGGGTCTGGATCTGGACATGGATCCGAATCGAGTGCAGGATCTGAAGCATGTTCATATGCGGGGTCTAGAGCTGGATCAGGATCGGGATCCGGTGCAAGATCGGAGGCTGGTTCGCATGCGGGATCAAGAGCTGGCTCCGGGTCAAGTTCCAGGAACTAAATAATCTAAAATTACCATGCATGCATGTTGTTCCTTTAATAATTTATCACCCCAAAAATAATAATATTAATTATGCTGGTAGCTCTTGTATCTAAATAAATGTTGTGTGTGGCTTGTTAGCTCTTGATGTGAGTTATAATAAAATAATTCATTACTATATATCTTGATTTTTCTCTTATTTTTGTTGTCTTAAAGCATTATTTCCGGCTAATTGTGGCACATCAACACATTAATTTGATCTGGCAATTAATGAAATATTTGTCACCGCCACCGATACTCATTAATTTAAAACGTGAAAACTTGTATCCAACGTATTTAATAACTGTTCGACGATGCACGTGTAGAGTTTATTTTCAAAGCATATTGCAATATCGCTACCTCTATCAGCAAGCATGGCTGAGATCAATAATGTATGGAATTAGTCACTATTTGAAAGGAAAAGGCCGGGGTTCAACACCTCTAGTGGTTATAACACATTAAGCTCTAGTGATTATAACACATTAAAGATTATCTGAAGGTCGAGGTTCGATTCTTACCTATGACAATTCTAGTTCCGTTTTTCCATTTCCAAAGTTCCTGCCTGCAAAAAGAACAAGTAATTACTCACTATATAAAAGGAAAAGGCTTCCATCCATAAATTAGACGAAATTGTTGACCTACATACATGATATCCCCCGCCGCACCCACCGCTAGCTCAAGGTTACTGGTAATTTAGGGTGGAACAATTTTTTATTTATTTTTTTTTTTTTTTTTTTTTTTGAAAACAAGTTAATGTATTCTCATTAACTTTAATCAGTTACAGAGAGGAAGTCCCTATTAGCCTCCCCCCACCCTAACATAGGCCGAGTGAACTGCTGACCTAGACAATTTTTTAATAATAGACAATACAAAAAGTTTCATAAGAGACCTAATGTCCTTTATTATCTATTTTACCTCCATCCTTGCCTCGTCCTTTTTCAAGATCCTTAATAAGTTGTTGGCAATCTGTTAGGACTGAACGAGATCCACTGTCGTTAGTTATCATCCATCTCAAGCCAAACAAACGGGCTTAAGGCCTCTGTTTACATTGCTGATGTAACCTGTACTACTAGCTATTGTCTGTGCAAGGTCTTACATCTGCTATACTTTGCCTCCCAAGCAATAGTCCCTTTTAGTTCCCGGGGTGGAACAATTATTGATTCCAACAACGAATACGAAGTAAGAGATTTGGTTCTTCTTTCTAGGACCATATATTTTAAACGAAATGCTTTGATGATTATCTTCATCAAGTTTCTCAGATTTATCGTCCACCCCATGTAGTTTTTTATTTCCTTTTATTTTTATTAAATAAATTATATGTATCTACACCTTTGCAGTAGTACAAAACTATTATTTCCCACTAGTTTAAAATTTTTTAGTAAAAAAAAACCCTTTTGAAATGCGTGTTTCTTTCACCAACAAAAGACCATAATAATTTGACCAAATTAAAAGTAGAAAATTATTCCATTTATTTTATTAGAAGAGTCTACTTTGTTGTACTATTTTAGTACAACAAAATATATTCTTCTAACAGAACGGAGGGAGTATTAAAACCATTTAAACGCAAATAAGACTAAAAAATATGGTCAATATCACGAAGAGTAAAAAGACATCGTTTATACCCAAATAAAAACATATGTTTTCATAATGAAGCTAGCCATCAAAGGCTCTTCAACAAATTGAGGTTCGGCCATAGAATGATGGAATTATATCCAAAAAACAAAGGAAACAAAAAAAGTAATAAGAGAGACGCACGTACAACTAGTCGGTCGTATTCTTGACTTAGCACGGGACACAATAAGACCACTTAGATCAAAATAAAGTTCACAGAAATGTTCTAACATCAAATAAGATTGAACAATGAAGAGATTAATCGACAACAACAATATCTGATCATCAATGTGATAATTAACAATAATTTCTTAAACTTCGTAGTCATTTTAATGGTAATTTTCACGGCTCAAGATCCCCTGTTACACTTTCTTGTTACACTATGTGTTACACATCTTAATAACTCAACGTTAATATTCTTTTTTAAATTAATTTTTTTAACAATGCTATTCATTGGCATTCTACGTAATTTTAATATAATTATTTTATTTTTTTACATTAATCTTGTATTTTATATAATTTTATAATATATATATATTTTTAATCTCAATAAATTAAAATAAATATACCCTAAATCAAAATGGGTGAACCCTTAGTTTAAAATTTTATTATAATGCCAATTAATAGCATTGGTAAAAAAATTAATTTAAAAAGGAATTTTAAAATTAAATTATTAAAATATGTAACACATAATGTAACAGAAAAGTGTAACAGGGAATCCTGAACCTAATTTCACCAAACCTCAAATGGGATGAATATGGCTCAGGATCCCCTGTTACACTTTCTTGTTACACTATGTGTTACACATCTTAATAACTCAACGTTAATATTCCTTTTTAAATTAATTTTTTTAACAATGCTATTTATTGGCATTCTACGTAATTTTAATATAATTATTTTATTTTTTTTACATTAATCTTGTATTTTATATAATTTTATAGTATTTTTTTTATTTTTTAATCTGTATAAATTAAAATAAATATACCCTAAATCAAAATGGGTGAACCCTTAGTCCAAAAATTTATTATAATGCTAATTAATAGCATTGATAAAAAAATTAATTTAAAAAAAAATTTTAACGTTGAGTTATTAACATGTGTAACACATAGTGTAACAGGAAAATATAACAGGGGATCCTGAGCAGATGAATATAATTTACCTTTAGAGATACAAGTTGGCAGGTGTGGCCAAAAAATAAAAATAAAAATTAAAAAAAAAGCCCACTATAAGTTAGTGGAATTGTGGGTCATCTCCATGAAGCCATGATCGGCCATCCCACGTGATCACCAGAGACTATTTTACTCAGCTTTTGCATTCCATGCGTAACCTTTCTCACCACAAACTTTGCTTCACATTCTTCCCTCAACCAAACATTTTCATCCACAAATTAGGGGAAATGGTCCCAAACCTTCTTTTATAAATTCTCTAAGTTTGGCACGTTTCTAGGTCACCATTTCTCCATTTTGCACTGCTATAACTACCTCTCCAAGTCCAAGAGAATTGAAACATTGATTGCTAAGGTTTTTCTTTGCAAATGTAGTTATAGTACTACTACCGTATTTGGTTTCAAACATGATTAGGTTGAAGGCATTGCTAGTTTTCACTTCCTTGCTTTTTTCGGCTCTCGCCATGGTGGCTGAGAGCCGAATAGCTAGGAAGGATTTAGGGTTGGACTTAGGGTTGGGGAATATCGGCGCGGGTTTGGGTATAGGGTTAGGGATTGGTGTGGGAAGGGGGAGTGGTTCCGGGGCTGGAGCCGGAGCTGGCTCGGGGTCAGGATCCAGTTCTAGTTCTAGTTCTAGTTCGAGTTCGAGTTCGAGTTCGAGTTCAAGTTCAAGTTCTTCTAGCTCTGGTGGTGGTGCCGGTTCCGAAGCCGGCTCATCTGCCGGGTCACGAGCTGGTTCTGGATCTGGTGGTGGGAGTCGAGGAGGAGGAGGCGGTTCTGGCCGTGGGTCTGGATCTGGCCATGGCGAAGGTTATGGCGAAGGTTATGGCGAGGGTTCCGGCAACGGGGGTGGCTATGGTGGAGGCGGCGGTGGAGGTTCTGGATCGGGCTACGGCGGAGGAGGAGGAAACGGAAAGTGAATTCATGCATGGAGATAAATATAAGTACGCCCATGCGTGCATGTAATAATGCAACTTTACTTGTGTGTGTTATGTGTATTTTTTAGAAAGTTGATGGTGTTGTTGTCTCCTCTCTTCTTGTTTAATTGTAGAAAACAGACATCACGAAATTTCCTAATATAAGAATGGAAATAATTATATATATATATATGGGAATCACTATAGTCCATTTGCTGAATGATTCAGCGAGTTAATAATAACCGTGGGATGATGTGAATCAATTGTAGCCGCATGATTGTAAAATGTGCAATATTAAAGTCATCCACGCCAGTATGAGGAATTCGACCGGATACCGGAAGGGATGCAATTGCTTAGGCAGTTGCATCATTGCACGCAATTGCTTAGGCAGTTGCATCATTGAACGCAATTGTTTATGTAGTTGCATGACTAAATGCAATTACTTATCCAGTTCCATCATTGAATGCAATTGCCCATGTAGTTGCACAACTTTAGAGGGAAGAGTTTAAGTGTTTAAATAATTCTATTTTAATTGCACACTTGAAGAAACTACATAGGAAGTGGCAGCTGAATCTATACAAAACCTAAAAGCCTTCTAAACATTTTCCTCTCATAATTGTCTCCAGAGAAAAACTTATCCGAGACAACCATCATCCTGCTTCCATTAACATCAAGTCTAGATAGGGTAAGAAATCATCATTTTATTCTTAATAAATGTTTTGCTTACATCCTGCTACAAATTAGAAAATAAGCACTTGCTCTGACTAGCTTAGTATTGATGAGAATGTTGTTGCTATTAAATTTACTAATTTTACAATTAACTATTCTAAATCTTTCTGACAGAGAGAGTATGCTCTTTAATTTTGGTCATTCCTTGCGGTTTGTTTGAATATTTTTCAAACCGTTTTAGACTTTTTTTATGATTTTATTATTGGTTTTCTTTTGTCTTTTTTTTAAAGCTTTGGTCGGATAACCTTGCATTTGCTTAGAAGCCATGTTCTTAAATCTTTCATGTATTTAGAGGGGCTGGAGTTTTTATATTTTCAGCATATTAGAAGGTTGCAGATTAATTGGAATTGACCTGGAAACTTGAGTACGGTTTTCAATCTTTATGTATTCGTACTCAATGAATTCACTCAGTTTAGCATTTTTTGGCTACAATAATATCCAAGTGTTTTCATTCAGAATTCACCATCCTATTTAGTGTTCTTCACCCCTCCACCCCCCCCCCCCCCCCCCCCTCCCCCCCAACACCTCCTCTTTATCCTCCTCCCGTGTACCTAACATTGTCCAGTTACCTAACTGCAATAGTTGTTACTTTAGTTTGACCAATTAATCTTCCTATAGCCAGTTCCTTCTTTTTTGAAACATTTACGCCTTTAATAATAATCTATCTCTTGGTCTTTGCTTTACAAAGAAAAACTCCAGTTATCGTTTCCATTTCTTCTAGTTTTTTTGAAAAGAGAAATTGGAAAGGGTTGTAGGTTAGTTAAGTTATATATGCTCGTGCTGTAGATTTAGCATAGACTCAATTTGTTTGGACTTGAGTAGATTAATATCATCTATCTGCAGAACACCTTGCATAATAGTTTCTAAGAAATAATAACCTTGTATTTCTTCCCCAAATATAAAGAAGAACACTGAGAGTAGCACTATAATTTTTTATTCCTTTTCTGCAACTACCTGCCGATGCAGAGTTCTTGTGCCTCCTTACTTTGAATCTAGTTAGCACTTTATCGCATGGTTTGGGAAGTATTTTAGTTATGATGTAAGTGTTCAACCCCTATCCAATTCTTTCAATCTTTCAACAAACACTTTCAGCCTTTTAAATGTCTCAAAGTCTTTTCAATCATCAACTATAAAAATCTGAATTATATGTGTTAGCATAAATAGAACATAAATTTTCAATTTCCAAACTCACTTCTGCCATGATTTTTCTGAATGGCCAACAATAAAATGAAATCATTTTCTCTTTTTATGTTTGTGAGACCAGCATTTCCTGAAAAAACTAGAAAAAATTAATGTGCAAGACTCATTTATGATGGTCAATTCTAAAACGGGTCCCCTAGGTGAGCTCTTGAAAGTGGCTGAATGTTTGTGATAATTTCTCAATGTTGAATCAAGTCCATATACAAACATTGCCATACTCCATCACTCATGTGTTCCTCAATTGCTTTAAGTTGCTAGCCATCTTTTTCCCATACACTACATGCGCCAACCTCCCAAATGGTAGTCATTAACCTATCAAATATAGAGCAGCCCCACATCTTTTCTTTTTCAACTTTCATTCCTTTTTCAAACAAGGACCCCAATTGGCCTGAAAGATGCGCATTGTTCAGTGCTTTACATGATTCAGACTTCCTTGATTCATTTAAATTTCTTGCCCGTACCAGAGATCATCCCATTTCAGTCTGCTATATCTCTTCTGATCGTTTTGGCATTGAGAGAAACTAGACAAAATAAATTTTTGTTGTGTCATACATGTTGTGTGCATATATACTGGTGTTGGGGAAGGCAAACAATTATAGGTATTCTTTTGGACAACCTATAATTTTTCAGTCGAGGTACAATAGCTCAAAATTGGGAAGTACATTCTATACAAAATTAAAGTACAATACTTTACAATGTTTGAAATGACTCAAAAAATTAATTTTTCACTATAATATTATTTTTCATCGTATTCATGTCATATAATTTATTTTGAACCAATGACATCGTTGTTCTAAACTTGTTGTTTAAAAAAATTAACTCATAATTATTTTAGTTAATGAACAATATTATGAGATAGTAGATGCATCCTATATACAGTTGAAGTACAATGGTCAAAAAGACGTGCATAATGAAAATATATATTTCTACACTAATTTTTTGTTATCATTTTAGATTCGGGATTTTGTATCTATTTTCATTGTAGTTAAGCCAAGTTAAGAAAGAAAAATTAAAGTTTTACTAGTGACCTCTTGGTCGTGGTATAATAGTTTTAAAATGGTAGGTACATTGTATACAAAATAGTGCAATGTCATATAATACTTAAAATCGTGTGATTTTGTTTTAAAAAAAAAAAATTATCTCATCACTGAGTCATACATATTAAGTGCATATATACTGATGTTGTGGAAGGTAAGCAATTACAGGTATTCTTTTGGACAACCTATAATTTTTTAGTCGAGGTACAATAGCTCAAAATTGGGAAGTACATTCTATACAAAATTAAAGTACAATGCAGTCCAATGTTTGAAATGACTAAAAAAAAAAAATTCCCTATAATATTATTTTACATCGTATTCATGTCCTGTAGTTTATTTTGAACCTATGCCATCGTTGTTCTAAATTTGTTGTTTAAAAAAATTAACTCATAATTATTTTAGTTAATGAATAATATTATGAGATGAGTAAATACATCCTATATATAGTTGAAGTACAATGGTCAAAAAAACATGCATAATGAAAATATATATTTCTACACTAATTTTTTCTTATCAGTTAAGATTCGGGATTTTTGCATCTATTTTTATCATTTTAGTTAAGCCAAATTAAGAAAGAAAAATTAAAGTTTTACTAGTGACCTCTTGGTCGTGGTATAATAGTTTTTAAATGGTAGTTAATTGTATACAAAATTGTGGTACAATGTAATATAATACTTAAAATCGTGGAATTTTATTTTTTAAATTTTTTTTTATTTCATCACTGTGTCATACATGTGTGCATTTATATAATGGTGTTGTGGAAGGCAAGCAATTACAGGTATTCATTTTGGACAGCTTATAATTTTTCAGTCGAGGTACAATAGCTCAAAACATACATTATGTACAAAATTAAAGTACAATACAGTACAATGTTTGAAATGACTCAAAAAATTAAATTTTCTCTATAATATTATTTTTCATCGTATTCATGTCACGTAGTTTATTTTGAATATATGTCATCATTGTTCTAAACTTGCAGTTTAAAAAAAGAGTGAACTGCCAAAAATGTTGTCATAATTTTCCAAAATCTCTCGTTTGTAAACTAAACTTTTTTTTTCCTCACAAATGTCACTATACTTTTGTAAACGTTTTAGAAATGTCATTGCGTCAGTTTGGTCCGTTTGAGTTAACGGAAATAGCATCATGTGTCACTCACATGCCACTTTTAAGGGGTATTTTTGTCCAACACTCTTCTATACAATAAAATACTGTTCATTATCTTCTTCCTTGTGTTTGAAAAATTCAGAACTCAATCGCTACAGGTCCCCCTCATAACCCACCACCATGCCCTCCATCTTCCACCATCCTCCCCTTCTAAAAGCAACCACCAATAAAGGTCCCCCTCAAAACCCACCACTATTGAGGCATTTCCAAATTAATATAAACATATTTGATGCTGATGCAAATGTGATTGGGATGGCTCGACTCCGATCTCCAGCGCCCTTACTTTTCCCGCTTTGGTCGTTCCCTTTGAGCAGCCCTCGTTGCCGATGTAGAAAACCACCATTATCAACAACTTCACCATATTGTCACTCAACTTCATCCTCCCAAGGAGCCATATTTCTCTTCCCCGTCCCCTTCACCGCTGTTTTCAGTTGTGACTCTGGCTTCGTCCTCGTCGCTGAGCGCGAAAGATTGGTTCTTGGGCTATTCGCCAGTAAAAGGTAGACTCTGTTTTAAACCCAACAATGGATTTGGATGCTGCAGCCGTTCGGTGCTCTCGTGAAGGGTAAACTCAACCATCACCGGCGGCGGAGGCTGATGAATATGGTGGTGGTGGTGAGTGTTTTGCAGCGGCGGTAATTGGTGGTGTTGGAGGAACATTTCCAGCCCTGACATTCCAGAACCCATACTTGAATACAAACGGCTAGCATAACATTCGTCTCCATACAAAAGATCTTGAAATATCGAAAGCTTAAAAATCAAGTTTTGAACAACCAATCTAATCTATCAAGAAAATTCATCTAAAATGTTCACTCATACATTTCCCAAAATCCAATTCTAATTGGAGTAAGGATTTTTGGTCCGTAGTGGTGGTGGCTTTTGGTTAACCATTTCCCAAAATCAAATTCTAAGTAACCATCACTCTAGGATAAAGAATTTTTCTTTTGTATAAAGAGCTTTTGGTTAAACCCACCACTGCTGCCGCCCTTACTTTTTGCTTCTTTTTTTTTTTCACATCATCTTCTTGTTTGTTGGTGCTTAGGAAGAAGTAAAACCCGACAAATTTGTAAATTTGTTTGTGAGACCCAAGGACGGAGAAGGGTGATGGACGGCAACGGAGGTGGGGGTAGGCGGACGAAAGCAGAGGAGGGAGGAGGAATGAGGAATGCCGAGTAAGAAGATGAACAGTACCACCAAAAAAGGAAATGACAAAAATACCCTTAAAATTGGCACCTAACAAGCATGTGACAGCCATTCCGTCAAGATTAATGGTAAGTGACATTTTCGGCACCTTTTTAAAAGTATAGTGACATTCCAGGGGGAAAAAAAAGTTTAATAACCAAACGAGAGTTTCTGGAAAAGTATAGTGACATTTTTGACAGTTCACTCTTAAAAAAATTAATTAATAATTGTTTTTGTTAATTAACAATATTATGAGATGAGTAGATACATCCTATATACATTTGACGTACAATGGTCAAAAAGACGTGCATAATAAAAATATACATTTCTACACTAATTTTTTCGTATCATTTTAGATTCGGGGATTTTGCATATATTTTCATCATTGTAGTTAAGCCAAATTTAGAAAGAAAAATTAAAATTTTACTAGTGACCGTCATAGTATAATAGTTTTAAAAGGATAGGTACATTGTATTAAAAAAATAAAGTGGTACAGTGTAATATAATATTTAAAATCGTGGGATTTCATTTTTTTAAAAAAAAGTTCTTATATCATCATTGTGTCATAAATGTTGTGTGCATATATACTGGTGTTGTGGAAGGCAAACAATTACAAGTATTTTTTTTTTTGGATAACCTATAATTTTTCAGTCGAGGTACAATAGCTCAAAATTGGTAAGTACATTATATACAAAATTAAAGTACAATGCAGTACAATGTTTGAAATGACTCAAAAAATTAATTTTTCCCTATAATATTATTTTTCATCGTATTCATGTCATGTAATTTTTTTTGAACCTATGTCATCGTTGTTCTAAACTTCTTGTTTAAAAAAAAAAAAATTAACTCATAATTATTTTAGTTAATGAACAATATTATAAGATGACTAGATACATCCTATATACAGTTGAAGTACAATGGTCAAAAAGATGTGCATAATGAAAATATATATTTCTACACTGATTTTTTCTTATCATTTCAGATTCGGAATTTTGCATCTATTTTCATAATTGTAGTTAAGCCAAATTAAGAAAGAAAAATTAAAGTTTTACTAGTGATCTCTTGGTCATGGTATAATAGTTTTAAAATGGTAGGTACTTTGTATACAAAATTGTGGTACAATGTAATATAATACTGAAAATCGTGGAATTTCATTTTTAAGAAAAAGTTCCAATCTCATCATTGTGGCATACATGTTGTTTTTATAGATACTTTCATTGTGGCAGTCAGGCGAACTCATGTGTTCTTTTTAAAACCTATAATTTTCCTGTTGATGTACAATAGTTTAAAATTGGGAAGTACATTCTATACCAAATTAAAGTACAATGCAGTACAAAGTTTGAAACGATCCACAAAATTAATTTCCCCCTATAACATTATTGTGGATCTTATTAATGTTATGTAATTTATTTTGAACACATGTCATCATTGTTCTAAACTTGTAATTTATGAAAATTAGCTAATAATTATTTTTAATTAATGGACAATATCATGCAATTAATAGATTCATTATGTATACAATTGAAGTGCAATGGTCAAATTGATTTGTATAATAAAAATATATATTTCTACAATGATTTTTTCCCATCATTTCTTTATTATGTCAGATTGTGTGTTTTTGTATTTATTTCATAATTGTGGTTATGCCAAATTAAAAAAATAAAATTTTAAATTTTACTAGTTATCCCTTGGTGGTGGTATAATAATTTTAAAATGGTAGGTACATTGTCCAAAAAATTATGGTACAATGTAATATAATACAAAAATTGGTTGGATTTTGTTTTCTAAAATTTTGTTACATCATCATTGTGTCGTACATGTTATTTTATCTATACTTTTGTTGTCGCAATCAAGCAAACACATGTGTTCTTTTGAACAAAATTTGATTTTCAGTCAGTGTACAATAGTTCAAATTGATAAGTACATTCTATACAAAATTAAAGTATAATGCAATACAAAGTTTGGAATGATTCAAAAAATTAATTTTTCCCTGTAGGATTAGTTTCGACCTTATTCATGTCATGTAGTTTATTTTGAACCTGTGTCATCGTTGTTTTAAACTCGAATCTATTCTGAAATCCTTCTAACTTAGAAATATTAGTTTAATCAACAAATAACTACTGTTTTTTTTAGATATATACAATTATTTAGTATGAATAAGTATAGTTTATACATAATCGAGGTACAATGAAGTACACTCCCCAAATTATATTAGACTATCATATTTTTTTTTCTATCTAATAAAATTGTTATATCATTATGTTGATAAAATAAATTATTCAAATTTTGTATTTCCTCCTATTATTTGACACAAAATATTAATTTCGTTATTAAATGATAACAAGTTTACTTTTAAACTTGGTATGATACGGTAAAGAGGTAATATGTACAATCTATTTACAATTAAGGTTCAATGGAATATAATACCTAAAATAATTGGATAAATTACTTTTTCTGTTGAATAAAATTTTCTTACGTCGCCATTGTGTCATATATTATTTGTATGTACATTATTGTTGTTGCATTCAATCAACCACGTGTTTTCTTTTTAATGCATTATGATATTTTGCTTGAGGTACATTAGTTCAAAATTGAGAGGTACATTGTATACAAAACTAAGATACAATGTAGTACCATGTTTAAAGCGACTCACAAAATTACTTGATACCTATAACATGCATTTTTTCCAAACTTACTCATGTCATGTTCTCCCAAGAGAACGTTCGTGTTTAATCTTTTCTAGTATTCAAGCCAAAATATAAATTTCTTAGTTAGATAATAAGAAGTTTATTTTTAATACTCGTATAACGTGGTGAAATGCCAATATATACAACCTATACAAATTTACGGTACAATGTACTAATACAGAAAATGGTTGGACATCTAACATTTTTCGTTTACTAAAATTTTCTTTGTTTATCATTGTGTCCTACATGTTGTGTGTAAATATATTTTTGTTGTAGCAGCTAAGCAAAATATGTTATTTTCATAACTATGATTTTTCAGTTGATGTACAGTAGGTCAAAACTGGGAGGTACATTCTATATACAAAATTAAGATACAATACTCTAGTACGATGTTTCATGGAGTACAATGGTAAAATTAATTTACATATTTTACATTTTATCGACAATAAATTTTCCTTATCATTTACTCATCACATCATATTTTGTGTTATGAATCTATTTCAACAATGTAGTGAAGTTAAATTCTTAATAACAAATTAATATTTTATCGTTCACATTTTGATAGACTTAGTATTGTTTGAAATTAGTGGGTACATTGCATACAAAATTATAGTATTATAGAGTACAATAGTTACAATGACTTAAACCATCATGGCAATAATTATGCAATTGGTATTATTTTATTTTTTCCCCATGCAATTGCATTGTATTTTCAGTTTTGCCCATGCACTTGCATTGCTTTTTTGTAACTATGCAATTGCATTGTGTTTTGTTTTGCCCTTGCAATTGCATTTTTTTTTTTTTTTTGGCCATGCTATTACTTCATTTTGAGCCTTATTGGTTGTACAGGTTCAACCGGTAATAAATAATTTGTAAATTTTTGTGCTACGTATTATCGTTTATATTACTCAATTATGTGTCAAATCCTCATTGGATAAACAAAATGATAGAATGGTTCCTTAAAATTTGATGAAGGGACTATAGTATATCCCTATATATATATGATAGAATGGTTCCTTCAAATTTGATGAAGGGATTATAGTATATCCCTATATATATATATATATATATATATATATATATATATATAGACTATAGTATATCCCTCTATATATATATATACATATATATATATATATAGACACACACGACGGAATCAAACAAAATTTCTGAGATATAAATAAATTTTCTTTTTACAGTTACATATATACACAAAAATTTGTCAATTAAATTTGTACCCCTAACCTAGGTGGAAGAAGGGGTTTGAGGTGTTCGGAAATACCCTCCCTTGAATCCACCATTGTATATAGAAACCTATATATTAAAAAGCAAAAATTGATTAATTATGGTATGGTAAGAAAAAGTAAAATTTGGTCAATATATAGGAAAAGAACTTACCAAAACTTAAGTAAAAAATGAACATCGTTCTGGATGATCCTTTGGTTGATTATTAGTACTAATGATTGTAGGTAATATCTAATATGTGGAAGAAAAAAAAAATCAATCGCATGAGTAAAAGAATCCATTTGTTACCATACAATATGCCTGGAAAAATTATTCTGCATCAGTCGCATCCTAAAAAATAGTGAAATCAGTCAACTGTAAAATATAAACTAAGATTTACTTTTTTTTCTGGACCCCACATGTTGATCATCCTCTCAAGAAAGTAGCAATTATCCTGCATATGTATCTGATTGCACAATCTTACGTGACACGTACGCTTGGATAACATAGTTAGCCGAGTATCATTCTCACAACTTTCATAATTAATCCAAACATCATTCTCAACTACATCGCCTGGATACGCTTGGATGGATAATTTTCTTCATTAATTTAATTTCTGCTCTTAAAAACCGTACGACTTATTGTGTATCGATTGAAGGCAATTAACTTAATCATAAGGTAAAGTTGAAGCCTTGAAGGAATAAAATAAAAAAATTCTTCAATGTACACTAGAGACATATAAGCATTATAAAAATATTTAATTAAATTAGGGCGATTGATGCGATTAATGAACCCGATGAATTAGTTAATATAAACTCGTAATCATTGGAGAATTAATTGTATGCTTTCCAGATTCAGAAATTCTAAAACTTTTTTTTCTTGACATATAGAAGACGAAGATTTATATCACAATCCACAACAGGTGCTAAATGGAACCAAATTGATCTGGATGTCCGGTCTTTTCCTTACATACGTACCTAGCTAAGCTCATAATGAATTGATGTATGGATAAGTGGTTTTATTTGCATTTGCATCATTCCATTTTGTATTCAGAGGTAAAGCGTAATATGTCCCTCTCTATTTCACGATTTTCTAATTAAGGGTCTCCATACGCCAAACACTTAATCAACTGCTACCTAAAAAATTAAAAATGGAGCCATATATATTGTAGATCTAATATTAATTGTTTTTTCTTAAAATATGTTTAAGTACATGGTTTTCTCCTTCTTCTTTTTTTTCTTTTTTCCATTTCTTATTCCAAATTAACTTGATCAAAAACTAAATTCTCATAAGCTCTATTAGAATGGTTCTTTCTCATAACTCTTTTAATAAAATCAAAGAAGTAGTATATAATATTTACAGTTGAGGTAATTAGTTTCAAGAAAGCTTTCTTTTGCAAATGCCATCGATCATGTCAGCTAGATGTACGCTATACATGCATTTAGATAATTTAACTTCCTGAATTTGGGTCTTTTTATATTACGGCCTCGCGGGAGGAAGAGGAAAACTGTTCTAGTTTTATTTCTGATATTATTTATTTAATTTTCCTTAGTTGTAAATTTTAGCTTCCCTAGTCAGAGGTTTAGGAGGGGGGGTTTTCCCCTGATTATGGTGTTTCATCCTTGTTTGTGATGTTTCTCTCTTTATTTATAGTGTTTTTTTCTGTCTATGATGATTTTCACCCTGACTATTTTGATTTTATTCACGGCTATAGTGTATGAGGATTTAGTTGAAAATTCAGTTTTGAAATTTTCATTGGTAGTCAGTAGCAGATCTGTGACGTTGATATTAGATTTGTTCGGTGCAATAACGAGTTTTATAATTCCACTATATATGTTTATATCTATATCAGATATAAATTTCCAATTTAATAAATTAAGTGCACTATTGTGATTCATATCTGATAATTATCATATTAAATCTTTTGTAATCAATTATGATGACTGTTTTGTACACAGTTGTGTGTGTGGTATTGTTTTTTTTTTTTTTTTTTTTTATTAGGCTCATAGTTGTCTTGGAGTTTAAATGTATGGGAATATGGCGATATTGGCACACAAATAGTCAACTTTGGTCAACCTCTAGGCATAGATTACGTACAAGATCTAATTTTATTATATTAGAGGATAACTATTAGAAGGGATGATTCTGACATTCGTGCTCTGCCAATTTAAGCAAGCACCATCTTCATTTGAAGATGACTCGGTTTTTCACAATTAATTCAAGATGCTTGTTAAATAAATAACACCAAATATCACAATGATCACCAGCCTATTAGCATCAAATAGATTATTAATGTGGGGCCGTCAAACTGTCTGACGGCGATATTTTAAAAATTAAACTTAATATCCATATTTTCATCATTTGTGATATATTATAAGTTAAATTTAATACATTATACATTACAATTTAACTCAATACGTAATACATGAGGTTAAACTCATTGTGTGATACATAAAACTTAAACTCAATACACGTACGAACATTAAAAGCTAAACCTGATATACAATATACCTAGCGGCTAACTCATAACCGTGATGCATCAAAATCTGAATTACCGTAAAATACACTGGATAAAAGTTGTTGCGATTTTTTCATTTTGTATCCACTTATAATTAAATCTCCCCACAATACACACCTCTCTTTTCTCTCTTCCTCTCAAACCCCATCTTTCATTTTCTCTAATCTCCTTCCCATGGGAGATAAGGAAATAGATTTATTTTCTATTATTTTTCTATTTAGTTTATTTTTGTCATTGTTAGACCCGGTTGGTCTTAATCCTTATTTTGATTGATGAGTTAACAAATATGAGAATTAATTTAATGGTTCTTCTAAGTGAGAAAATGTAGGGAAATGTTTACGGAAGAACCGACGCAAAAAACGGCAATGAAAAATGAGCTAAAACGAAGAAACGGCAAGCAAATGAAGAAAGAAGAAAAATACGACCGAGCTCATCCCAAGGTGGGACCCACAGTGTTTTCAAGTCAGAAAATGAAGAGAAGAATTCACGGGTGAACTAACGCAAAAAACGGCGAAGAAATCGGAGCTATAACGAAGAAATGACAAGCAAATAAAAAAGGTGCCAAATCAGTGGCCGACAAGGAGACAGCGCCGCGCGACCAGACCTGCGATCGGGACCCGCGACAGAGGCGCCGCACGCAGGCATCGAGCCGCATGCAGCCGCGCGCCACACAACAGCCCAGGTTTCCCGCCTGCGACAGAGGCCGCAAATCCTGCGATTTCGCAAGTCCCATCGCGGCGCTCTCGGGTTTACTGTTCACAGCAGAATTTCAAATTGAAAAACTAGCCGTTGCAAGCCGTTGGAAGCTATTTCTTCATTCCTATAAATACCCCCAAGCTGCAAAATGAAGAAACATCATCCCCTACAAGTCTCCTACACTCAAACATCTTTCAAGAGCTTTATTTCATACATTTAATTGTCAAATTAGCTTGTGAGTTAGGATTAGAAAGATGCCTTTGTGCCCATTTGTCATAGGTTGTTGAAAACTCCATTGTGGAGTATTTTTTCATTGTAAACACATCTAGAAAAGTCCTAACTCAAGAGTTTGAGTGTAGGCAATTTGTATTTAAGAAAAGTCCAACTCTTGAGTAAAGAGTTAGGCAAGAAGAAAGGGGGAGCAAGTAGAAAGGAGAGACCCAACTCAAGGGTTGAGTTAGGGCAATTGTAAAGTCCTAGTTTAGAGTTAAATTAGGAAAAGGGGAGAAAGTCTTGATCAAGAGGTTGATTGAGCAAAAGTCCTAGTTTAGAGTTAAATTAGGCAAAGGGGAGAAAGTCTTGATCAAGAGGTTGATTGAGCAAAAGTCCTTGTAGCTAGTCAATGAAGTCTTGAGTAAGACCCTAAGTCCTTGAGGAAGGAGCGGGGGCAAAAGATTCATTGTTAGCCATTAGGCACGTGTAAGGATTGGAACACTCCTTTAAGTGTTTTGGTAGGGATTGGAACACTCCCTTAAGTGTTTCATAGATAGGGAAACAAGTTGTAGAACTTGTCGAGTGGATTAGGATTCAAGGGGAATCCGAACCACTATAAATTTGGTGTGTTCTTGCTTTGTTTGTTTAATTGCTTTTATGATTTGCAAAACACTAATCACACACCTCACTTAATTTGTAAACTTTGTTTTTACACTTGCTTTGAAAATGGTTTTTCAAAGTTGTTCTTCATTGTAGAAAATATTTTTAAAAGTGTCAAGAACCTAATTCACCCCCTCCCCCTCTTAGGTTCATTTTAGGTTGCTATTGATAATTGGGTTAGGGTGAAATACAATTTCTCCCCTGTGGTTTCATGTTTTGGACAGTTTCCCCCCTATGCTTTCAAAACTGACAGTTCCCCCCTCATGGTTTTGGACTGAAGTGTCCACTTAACGGAAAATGACTCCTTTAACGGCGCGTGAACTGAACGCGCTCAAAACGAGAGTGGGGGTAAACAAAATGATGATGTCATTAATTTTGTTCCCAAAATAACCCCAACTACACAAAAAAAAAAAAAAAAAAAAAAAAAAAAAAAAACTGGAGCCGCGGGTTCCATTTCTGTTGCTGCAACAGAAATGGAACCCATCAAATGGGTTCCATTTCAGTTGCTGCAACTGAAATGAAACCCATCAAAAATGGGTTTCATTTCAGTTGCAGCAACTGAAATGGAACCCATTTGATGGGTTCCATTTCTGTTGCAGCATCCCGCAACTGATATGAAACCCAACAAAATGGGTTCATATCAATTGCGGGAGTGATTTAGGTTTAGGGGAAAAAAAAAAAAAAAAAAAGAAGAAAAAAGGGTAAAGGAAGAAGGAAGAAGACGATGAACAGTGCCATCATCTTCTTCCTTCTTTCAATTTTTTTTTTAAGTTTTTTTTATTAGGGGTAATTTAGTCATTTTTTTTAACACCGTTAGAGGAGTCATTTTCCGTTAAGTGGACACTTCAGTCCAAAACCATGAGGGGGGAACTGTCAATTTTGAAAACATAAGGGGGAAACTGTCCAAAACATGAAACCACAGGGGGGAAATTGTATTTCACCCTTCAATATATAGGACTAATTTGACTTACTCCCAATTTCACCCTTCAATATATAGGACTAATTTGACTTACTCCCTTCCTGTATTTCTAATACTACATGTGCAGATAAACTTTCAGCAAATTCATCCATAATAGAGCTACAACTTCTTTCCTCTACAACCAGAGGGGGATCAGGTGGATAAAAATGAGGCTGTGGAGGTAATCGCAAGTTTTCTGAATTGTCTTGTAGCATTTCCAATACTTCTTTCATTGATGGGCGATCAGTTGGTGTCATTTGTATGCACCACAAAGCAATCAAAATCATTTTTCTTGCAATTCCCGTCTCTTCTTCAGAGGAATGAGTACCGAATTCCAAGTCACGTCCTTGTTCAAATTGGCCAAATATCCATGATGGGAAGTATATTTGACTTGAATGATTTGCATTTGCATTAAAATTCCTCCGCCTTCCAGACATCTCCATTAGTAACATGCCGAAACTATAAACATCAGCCTTGTACGAGACCTCTCCAACCCTTTTATAGAATAGTTCTGGTGCCATGTATCCTAGTGTTCCTCTCACAGTTGTCATAGTGACAACATTATTTTTCACATGATGTAATTTAGCAAGTCCAAAATCTGAAACTTTGGGTATAAAATTATCATCTAGTAGTATATTATGTGGTTTGATGTCAAAATGCAGAATTTGCATGTTGCAGCCGTGATGTAAATACTCCACACCCCTTGCCACTCCCATGGCAATCTCCTGTATTTTACTCCAATTCAGCTTTGTGTCATGGGGACACTCTGCAAATATGAACTTATCTAGTGAACCATTAGACATATAGTCATAGACTAAAGCATTCTTAGACGTGGTGGCACAAAATCCCACTAAACGCACAACATTAACATGGTGGATTCTTCCGAGAGTAGCAACTTCATTGATGAAGTCTTGGCCATTAGCTTTTGATTTGGTCAACATCTTTATTGCTACAAATTGGCCTGTTCGCAATTTTCCTTTGTACACAGAACCATAACCTCCTTCCCCTAATTTTTCCTTGAAATTATTCGTCATCTTTTTTATTTGTCTATAGGAGTATCTGATTGGCACCATGTTGCTGTGACTTCGGAGAAAATCTTCTATGCTATCGTATATTGATGACCTCCTTGTACATCTGAAAATGAAAAATGGTAACAAGAGCATGCATCCAACTACTGCCCTTTGTCGAATTACATGTGTTGAGGGAGATTCAAACAAAAAGCGCATTAGCTACAATAATGAATTCTTTGGTACACAAACTTAATTGCCCAAGAAACTTTTTCAAATCATACCTAGTACTCTTCCGATTCCTTTGACAATTTTTTGATCATCCACCCCGGGACTGCGTGCAATCAAGGCTAAAGGATATCCTCATCAAAGAGAGTTATACTGAAGCATTAGATGAGCAACTCAAAGCTGATATATATGCGTAATAATTAAAATAAGATTAAACAATTCTCCAATTAAACCATATTGAGCATCTAGCTCTTATGATTGTAAAGGATAAAATCCCTCAAACTTGTCATTCATTCAACTGAAAATCTTGGTGAGAAATGTGCCTCCTTTAGATATTATATGCTGTACCTCAAACAAAAATAAATGCTGCACTTACTGTTGTAGGTTGGCCCATAAAGCTCATAGCCTGCTGCCATCGCGTCATGGAGGTCTTGAAAGGAGATGTTCCCTTTCCTATTATTAAGATCAAGAGATTTTGACTGCAATCGGATACTTCTGTGAATGGTGCATGTGTCTTCAATATCAGATGCTACCATTGCCTCCGCCTTCTCAATCACTACATAACTATAAATGCTTTCAGAACTCGTCTGATTGGAAAATTCATTTGCAGTAGTCAGACATGGAGCAGTATCTATGTACTTAGGAGATTTAACTGGTTTCTCACAACTCACAAATAATATTATCACAGGATCCACCATATAATAAGGACCTCCTGTAAAACTGTAAAGAGGAAACGTGGAACAATTGTTTTCCTGCACCCCGGGATCTAATACTAGAACTGAAAATGAGTAGAGGAGATTATGTTGCACCTCTGCGTAGTATTTTTTAGAGTCGGAGCCTAAATATGCCACAGTACGATTATGCTCGCAAGAGAATTGTAAGTAGGGATTGCTGCAGGCCTGATCAGGATTATCTTTTACTCTAAAAGGGAAATCTGGAAAATGGACGAAATCTCCACAAGTGAATAGGTGTTCACACTTATGAGAAATCGTCTTATCAATAGCCATGAAGGAGAAAGAGATAAACAAAAGTTTCAATCTAAAAAGTATGTCAATCATCTTTTGAGATATTACAAGATAGAAAAGTACTAATTGTTTGGTTTCGGTAGTAAATTAAAACATGTATTGTGAAGATGGGCTTAAATTCTTTTTATGGTTTCAGAATCTTGATGGAGTTCCACCTAGACAGCTTTAAAGTCAAGTCGTTGGAATTCTACACCAAAAAATTAGGAGCACAAATCTTCAGTCCTACTAACTGAATACCAATCATGTACCACAACATAGAATCACATGTATTCTTGCGTGTGATTAGTGGCAAAGAAAACAGAAACAGACTTTTAGTTGAGTCTATAAGTCAATCTTTGTCTATGGCTTTGGCAAATGTTTTAAAATTCTTTGAGTTGGACTACACATGCGTCCCCAGTCCACCAAATAAAATAATTTTGCAATAAGTCTACCTTAAAGACTGGAGATAGTAAAGTCACCAAAATTGTGGGCATATGTAAATACCAAGAAATTAAGAGCAGCGTACTCATGGAAGTAAATTCACACGTTTATGTGAAAGTGATGTGATAT